>OY728142.1:1216276816-1216901816 GCA_963277665.1 Viscum album | reverse complement strand
ATAAAATGAACTATCAAGGGATGGAGAATCAACTGATATTAAATAGATAAGTATAAATTTGAAAAAGAAAAATAATATTAATGGTGACTGAATTAGGTCAAAAATTTAAATTATTATTTTTCTATGAATTAAAAAAATATAGAATACTTTTACATTAAGGAGATCCACCTCAACTATATATTACTATTCTAAAATATATTGTGAAATTATGATCAATGTAATATCACCAAGTAACATCATTACTTAGAATATATGAATATACACACATGTATATATATATATCTCTCTCTCTGAAAATATATCAATATATATTAATTCAGAATATATATATAAATACAGAGAATACATAAGAAAAATATATATGTGTATATATATGAATATATATATATATATTAATGTTTTGAATAAAAGATTAAAATTGAGATTAATTTAATATAATAACAGAGAATATATATATATATATATATATATATATATTTAGAACATAAAAAATATATATATATATGAGGATATATATTTATATGTATACAAATATTCAAAATATATATTTGAATATAATATTAATATATCATAATATATGTATTCAAGAAGAAATATTATAATATTTATTTTAGGAATTTATTAGGGCAATATATCACATTATATTTATTCATAACATATATCAAGAAAAATATATTCAAAATATATTCAATATAAAAATATATATTCAAAATAGATATAATTATTTTCATAAAATATCATAATATATTTATATGAATATATATTTATAATATATATATATGTATTATGTAAACATATTTAAATGTATATTAGAATATATATATATATATATATATATTAGTTTAGGATATATGTGTGATTATCATGACATTCATATATTGAATATATATTTATAGAGGATATATATATATTACTTACATGATATTTTAAATTAAATTTTAGTTGAATATATACTTATTACATTATTAAATATAATGATGTATAAAAATGTATAAAATTATTAGTTAGAAAGAGGGAGAATTGATGAAATGTGTGCCTATCCCTCGACCCCAAACCATTTCATCTTGCCTCTGCCTCTCCTATTCCAATTTCTCTAGATGATTTCAATTTCTCTTCGGTAGTCTGTGTTTTAGAATATCACCATTCTGAACATTCAAGATAGTGGTCAGTGGTCCTGAAGAAGTGTGTGTTGTTTTACCCCTTGGCCACTCAAGCTAATGCTCTGACCCATCATTCCTCTGCGAATCTTCGTGGTCGATCATGAGCGGTGGTTACATAGGCATTTTGGGTTATGAGTTTTTGTGGTCACTTGTGTCCCAGTAATGCCTAATTCATCTCTCTCTTGTGGAGATGTGCTCAATATTGAAGTTTCCTCCTCATATCCAGTAGTGGAGGTGGCGACCATCGACGTTGGAGTGGCCATGATGAAAATATCTCAGTATATGCCTGAGTATAATCATTTCCCTACTCTGTCACCAGGATTCCACAACTCTTATCTTAGTTGGATATGTGTGGTGGTTTTTATAGTGTTTTGGAATGTGAGTTCGAACGTCTGACGGTGTCCTTGGGAGTGTCTGTTGTGATGGTCATTTTTCTGTCTTCGGGTTCATCAGTTGTTCGTCTTTTTGTTTGGCCTACTTCGTCGTTGGGTGGTACATGGATTCTAAGATGTGGTCTTCTAATCTCTAGTGGGTTTTCATGATTTTTTTTCTGGTGTAGTGATGGGAGACGACCTTAGCGGTGACAAAGAGGGTAAAGAATCAACGATGAGGTGTTTTATGTGATGGATGATGTTGTAGTATTCTCAAGAGGTTTTTCGATGACGATGTGATGATGGAACTAGATATGTGATGATGGAGATGGTGATTCCATAATGGAAACCTCGATAGGGGGTTCCTCGAGTGGCTTAAGAGATTTTCGGGGGTGATTGACGTAATGTTCCTGAGGCATAAATTTCGGGTTTCTGTGTATGGATATAAAATTTCATATTTTCCCAAATTTTTGGTGGGTTTTGGATGATGTGAGTTTCCCACTTAATCTTGTAATGTTTTTTTTCTGAAAATATAAAACAAAAATTGATGAGGAAAATGAAATAAAAAATAAATGATTAAAATGAAAATTGAATAATAAAAAATAAAATAAATGCATTAAAAAATGTAACATGGAAGTAAAAATGAAATGAAAATCAATACCACTCGTAATTTCAAACATAAATCTATTTATTACTATTATTTCAAGATGGTAAAAAAAAGTAATGATAATTGTTTTGAAACAATATGGTAGACAATTATTTTATATAAAAACAATATTAAACCATAAATACAACAATTTTATACATAAAAATCAACGATATATACAATTTAAGACAGAACAATGCATTATTTTTATGTTTGAGGTATGAAATATACATATAATATGTGAAGAAATGGGTAAAAATTTATTCACACTATGGGGATAAATGACGTTGAGTTTTAGAATCCTATCAAATTATCACTAATGAAATTATATTTTTTATGTATATAGAAATTTATACTTCATTATGGGGGAGGTTGAAATGGGATAGTTATTTGAATAGTTCAATGAAACATGTAATTTTTTAATGTATGTAACATATAATCCTTATTAGTGAAGATATATTCATTCATATAGTGAACTATATTTAGAAATAATTTTTATAACATTTGTAATTACTGTAATCTAGAGGTTTAATTCTATTTATATAAACCATCAATAAAATTGTGAGATTATTTTATTCATTAAGACATAGAACATTATTATGTTAATTTAATAATAGTGAGAATCAATTTTATATTATAATTCTGTTGAAATGTATTCATATCCTTAATATATATTTGAAATAAAAAATTAATCATTTTGATATAATAGTGCCTCAGTACCTATTTTTTAGTACAATATATAATACATTGAAATAAAAAATGTTAATTTATATATTGTAATTTACTATAGAATTAATTTAGTAACAAATCTAACTATTATAATGTATATATGGGAATTAATTTATATAACCCACCAGGGAATTTGAATATTATTCCAGGTATTAAACTATACAATATAAACGCCATAATTTGAGCCATCATGTGTAATTTTATTTGAATAAGAATCATTAATAACATGTTTTTGATTAAAAAAATATAAAATTTATAATATATAGTAATATAATATATTCATTGTGGTATTGTTTATCTAAATTATGAAAAAAATAAAATATACGTATCAGTTAAAGATGGGTTATGAATTGTGTGATAAAAATCATGCATATAAATAGAAAATGGATTTTTAAATTTTATTCTAATAATTATTTCAATAGTTATGAAATATAAAAATATAAACCACAATCATTAAAATGTGAAATAATTTATAAATGTATGTAATTATATATCTATGCTCTAAAAATTGAATCATAATGAATGAAATAAATTAAATTGAATTTAAAGTATGTAAAAATTCACATAAATTGATGGAATTGTTAAGGATTCCAATGGGTTAACTAATCAAAAAGTATTCATAGACGTATCAAATTTAAAAATACATAAATATATTATAAATGTTTAATTCAATATAATTTCTAGTATAAAAAATTTAATATCATTGTTTATGTGTGATAAAACTAAAATATTAACATGTTATTAGTAACTGAAAATTAGCACCACCAACAAAAAGAACAACAACAAAAACAAGAATATATAATGTAATGAAATTTTTAGACAAATTCTAGTATTTCTTGAAATAAACCATAATATATATTGTAATTATTCTATTCTTCACATTGAAAATATTTTTTTGATCATTTTGAAATTAATTTTTTGTGTGGCATTGGGAATCATTTTTATTTTTCATTTTTCAATGGTGATAGCTAAGAATAAAAATAAAGTAACAAACATAAGAATTTCAATTTTCAAAGTATTACATTTTTTACAAATATATTCGAACAGAAAAAATAGATGAAAAAAATATTAAAATATAATAGAAAAATCACTTCCATCATTTTGATGATAGAAAGAAGAACATATTTAGAAAACTAAAACCTAACCTAGATATTTAATTTGAATAATTATTTCAAATAGACTAGAAATATTAGATAACAGATTACTATATATGAATAGAAACAATTTCTAAAAGTTCATTGTTAATGGTATTAAATAAAAATATTGAAATGGTTCTCATGTAAAAAACCATGTTGAATGAAAATCTATTTTATGGAAATGAAATATTGAGAAATATGATGTTATAAAAATGGTTTAAATTATAAGAACCAATTTATCTATCGATATTGATCTATTTGAAGGGAAATTCAAACAATAGATGCCTTCTAGATTCAAATTATTTATTTTATGGGGAGAACATGTGAAAAATAAGAAATTTGGAGGAAATTAATAATATAAATTCTAGGAAATTTATAGAATAAAAATTAATATTAGGTATATGGAGGAAAATGAGAGGATATGAGGATCATTATTGATGGTATGAGATATTATTTTTAACTAAGGGGAAGCATATTTATAGGCAGAAGGGGCAATTTTAATGTTGTTGAGCACAATCATGTCGACATTAGAAAAAATCAGTTCTAATTGGGCCAATATTTATGATATGGGCATACGGGGTGGATGAGAGGGATAAAGAAATAATATTAAATAATGAAATATTTAGGATGATTATTGAGGATAAGATGAAACATTTGATATGGATTCTTGGTGGTGGAAGAAAGGGATATGGAGCCCAGAAAACTTTAATCCAAAACAAGAATGAGGTGGTGGAGAAGGGTAGTTGACAACTACCCTATGGTAAGACAAGGATGAGTTTATATAGATAGAAATATAGAGAGGTGTAGAGGTGATATGACTTGGGAGAGTGGGGGAGTATTTTAGAAAGGGGAATGAACATTATAAATAAGGGATATATAAATTATGAGGGATGTATGTGTGGGTTGGCAATTCTAATTGGACATCAAAATGATGGAAATTTTTTGGGAGTAACTGATAGTTTTCTAAGGTTTATAACAAATAATAGAATAGGAAACAAGAAATTTTGTGGATATATTTTGTCATGATACTCAATCTATTGTACACATGAAGTATATATGATATAAAATGTGGGCAGGAAGTGGTGGAATGTGTAGAAGACACATTTATAGGGAAGTAAAAGGATTGGTTTTTATATATATAATTGTTGATATTATAAAAACCAATTATTTAAAACATATATGATAAGTAAATTGTACATAACTCTTATATACTTCAATTAGAATAATGTATATGATTTATCAAATTATAATATATGATGGACTAACGAAAATATTTTTGAAATATTCAGTACTAATATTCAACATCTTGGATTTTTTGAGAAACGAAATTGAATATAACGACATTTTCAAATTGAGGGATGTGAAAGAAAAAGTTAACTATTCTATAATAAATTTCAAATCATGTTTTATTTATGAAATATATAACATTAATTTTATTGACATATTATTTTAGTATAATATGGCATTATAAAATTTTATGTTTGGACATAATGATTAGAAATATTATGTTAGAATATATGATCATAATTAGTGGGATTTGTGAATTTATGATGAACTATAACTATGTTTTTATTTTTACTAAACCATTTCTTTTCATTCTAACATCCATTTTTAATATTTTATCGGTGGAACCACATGGTCCCAACCACTACTCATTTATTTCCCAATGTAGCATAAAAAGATAACTATAACCACTATCAAGGGGATTTCTTGTTCCATATGAATGAGATAACATATGAAATTCTAAATCATATAAGTTTTTGAAGGTAAATTTCCATGTAATCAATTCACAATGAAAAACTTATAACAGAAACGCCTATCACTAAAGAGGATTAGCTGTAAGAGGATTTAGTAGATGCAGATTATGTGCAATAATGGGATGATATGGATATGGAAGGAAATAATCTCTAGAAGAAGTTTTAAAACAAATATAGGATATTGGATATGTTGTGACTCATAAATATAACATTTATTAGGAATGAACATATATAATAGGAAGGATTCATTAAAAAAATATTAAATATCAATGTACCTTTTGTTGAATGATAAAGGGGTCACAAAAGTATATCAGGAAGCAACATATCATCCAAAATATCTCATGTGGATGAATGTAGTGGAGTATGAGATGGATATATTGATGAAACAACAACCATAAAATTTTGATCAATAACAAAAAGGTAATATGGAATGAAATAAATGGGTGTTCCGGATAAATAAGAGGATAGTGGAAAGGCGGTCAAGTAAAAAATCATTGTTAGCGGTCATTAGAATTCATTAGAGGAAATGAGTTCACTTTGATTAGAATTGTCCTATAGTAGGGTGTATGGACACATTTAATTTCATATTTAGATTATTGGATAATGTGATATTGGAGAATGAATAAATGGATGTGAAGACAACTACTCTTCATGGATAAATAACCGTAGAGATATGCCTGAATTATCATAACGTTTTTTAGGAATGAGGTTAATAAAACCACAGTTTGAAATTTAATTTTGGTTTTTAAAAACTAAAATAAGACCCAAAACATTGGTATAAGAGGTTTAAATTATCAATAGTGTGTCATGGGATCAAATAGACACATGAAAACTGATCTGTTTACTTTTAGTTATTACAGGACGGTAACATCCATTCACTTTTAATTTACACTGATAATAATTGATCACTCGGAAGATTTCAACAATGATCATCCAGTTGGAGGGTTTATCATTATCTTTTGATATGAATGTATTGGTTAGAGATTCATATATTTTGGGGATGTTTGTCACTCATGACCTAAATTATAGATTTTTATGAATATATAATGAAAACTATTTTTAATGTTCCCTTAAATGTTTTAACATGGACTAAGCTAAATAAGTTAGAATACATCTACATAGTCATATGATGTTGAAAATGAGTTTATTTTATTCAATAATGGATGAAATTGAGGAAATTATAATGTTACCAAAATCTTTAGTAGTTGGAATCATGATGTATGAAATGGAATTCATGAGGCAAAAATTTAACATTTTGTGATGTATATGAGTTCATTTTCATCTAATACCAGGAAGTAACTACATTATTCAATTAAATGGATTTTGTGTTTTCTTAATGAGATATTAATTTTTTATGTTATTGGGGTTATAATTCAATATAAGAGGATATATAGATAAATATATGAATATAGATCCAAAAAACTGGATGTTTACATCTTGATAGATCACCAATTTTTTAGTAGGTTTTGTATCATAGAAGTCATGTTTATAAATGTGTGTCACTTTATCAAAAATTTTATATGATTACATTGCTTCTATAGAAGATAAAAATTAGATATAGTTACTAATGATATTAATCATGAAGATTAAAGTAAGGTAAGAAGAATATAAGGGTCATTACATCAGTCTGTTTTCATTATAAATGATAAAGAACTCCATAGATCATTCCAGGATGAATACCATCAATATTTCTTACATGTTGTTATGTGATTTGATTGATTAACATATGATACAAATTTTATATGTCCAAAAAATTAGTGTCTATTAGACATGA
Source organism: Viscum album (assembly GCA_963277665.1). Lineage (NCBI taxonomy): Eukaryota > Viridiplantae > Streptophyta > Magnoliopsida > Santalales > Viscaceae > Viscum > Viscum album. The sequence continues at coordinate 1,216,894,243 of OY728142.1, read as the reverse complement.
TGATAATGGTGAATTGTTGAGTGAATTTTAACACATATATATTATTTTGTCAATTATAGTTGGAGAGGAGGAATTAAATGTCATTATTGGAAATCTATTTCATGTGTATGGATTTCCATGGGAAGTGATTAAATGGTTTCTATTGAACTATTTCAATATTATAAATACATTCCAATATATTTAATATGGTTTAAGCATTCATCATTAATTAAAACATGTCAATAATGCCTATATAATGAGTTATTTATGACATTACATGATTTATTCTATTTAAAGATATTTGAAAGCACTATGTGTGCAGACGAAGTAGAGGAGAGGGTGTTCATGGTTCATAGTATTGATTAAAATCCTTTAATTGTGAATAAATTGTATTTTATACTCATTAACAATAGTAGTTATCATCTTATAACTAAACTATTATACTAATTTTTTATTTTAATGTCTTTGTAAAATCTCTCATGAGCTTACATTTTACACATATAGTAAATCTATTGATGGAAACTATGTCTTATTTATATAAAAAAACTATAATATTATCTCAACACAGATTAAAGAGATCTATAATTTTATGAAGAAAACTACCATCTAGAATAGATTTTTAAATAAAATATTATTCATTATCTATATTAGATTCAAAATATACTCAGAATATATTGTTGAATTAGAGGCCACTAGGTGATAAACAATCTAACAAATCCAATTTTTTTGTAAAAAATCCTATTTAAAATTTGTGATAATTATATTGTGATTTGAGATGATGTTTTCTGTATAACCTCACAAATAGTCTCTGATATACTTTAAATCTACGAACATATCCCCTATTAATCTACGGTACTTTAGGATCGTATGTACATCTAACCAATGTGGGTCTCTTGGGTCTACTCGATATCTTCCTACCTTATCAATGTAATATAGAACATGTTTTATGGTAAATATAAATAAATAAATGATAAATTCAATATTTGATTAATCACTAGTTTTTCTCATTCTCTTGATATATATCTCTTATAAAATTTTAGAAAAAAATTACAAATACTAATTAAAACCATATGGAATTTCAAAATATTGTAATACCCTAACCCAAAATCCTAGAGTTGGTGTATTATTTTATTTCATTGGTACGATTACAAGGAATAAAATTCCAAATGACCGATAAAATTAGAATTCGTGGAAAGCCATATTACATAAATAATACCCAGAGTACATTAATAAATATAAAATAACAACATGATACATAATAAATTGAAATAAACTGCATCCTTGAATGCTTATTGAATGGTTTTTTCTTCAAAACCTAGTGAACAAAATCTTAATAATGGTGAGATAAAATGATCTGTAAGGTTAAAAAAAGTAGAAATAATAATTAATAAGTAAGAATTTATTTCCATGGAATGGTTAATGACAGATAAATCAAGCCATTAAAATAGCTAGATAAGGATATATCAAAATGGAAGTTAAGAAACTGTTAACAGATTCCATTAAATCAATGAACTGAAAATGATGTACATCTATAGATATGTCGACAAAAAATATCACTGATAAATAAAAACAGAATTCTCAATAAAGAAAAATATTAATGATCATATATCTTATTTCTTAGGCACATGATAAATTTATTATCAACAGTTATTTTAAACTATTTTCCCAACTAATTAACCTTTTGAGACTATAGATGCATCACATGGCATTCAGTAAACTTTCACCAACCCATATTGTGTAACTTAAATGGTACCAAACCAAGGTATGTCATCTAAAAAAAATTACCTAATATATAAAATAATTAATTTTTTAATAAAATTTATCTTTATTGAATAAATAATACAAATTTTTTAACAAATCAATGATAATAAAATAATGTTCGAAGTGAACACAGTATATATAATGATATAAATCATAGGAAATAATAATATCTATTGTTTGATATTATGGATATTAAAGTTAATATATATTGAAAATTTATTACTATAAATTTCTTTCTTCAAGATAACATTAACATTCACAAAATGAAGTTATATTTCATAGATAATCATAAGAAAAATTCATTATAAGTATAATCATTAAACATCCCAATGTGTCATATACCGCATAGAAACATTTGGATCATATTCCCCAAAATGGTGTAACATAAAAAAATATAATATAATTATAACAAGGAGATTCATGATATTAAATGAGAAAATGATGTATATACAACAAATAAAAGTTAATTTGTGTAAAATGAAAAATAATTCTAAATGGAATGTCAATTGAGATGATATTTTATTACATTAACATTAATTCTATAATATGTTTAATATAATACTTTATATTTGTTTAAAATATGTTAATACTATATTACATAATAATAATAATCTTAATAATATCATATATTAACTTATTACAATATTTTATTTCTCATTTGTTAATACTCTTTAATTATTTTTTACTATTTCGTGTTTTAATTTACTAGATTCCAAAAATAGGATATGACCTTGGATTTTATTATCTTATTAATTAGATAATGAATTAATAATATACATAATATCAACCTTGACTTAATTATATCATATATTAAATACATATTTATTTATAATTTTTTATAATATTTGATGATAAGAAATGAAGTGCACCATTCATGGCTACAGTATGTCGTACGTATGCATGAACACAACATTCATTTAATTGTTATATTAAAAGAATGAATAATTGATACATAATAATATAATAATTATTGAATCCTATATAAATTATATGTGTTATGTAGATTTATTAAAACCATCAATTTTATGTTCCATGGTTAGAATCAATGAGTCATATCGCTTTGAGGGGGCTGGAGTCGACACTACCTCAAATGAAATTATCGTATTTACACAAGATGGAAACCATAAAGCAGCGTTCTAAATCTAAATTACATAATAAATGTGAAATTTCAAATATCATATATAACATATATAAACCTATTATTTTTTATAATTTTTACTATGATAGTTGTTAAAGGAAAATTAAAAATCACCAATTCATGACATTGTAGTCCACCATACACATGAACAGTATGTTCATTACCCATTAGATAGAGGTATGTCTATGTTTAAGTTAAAAATATTACATAATAAAACCCAATTAGTGTAAAGACCCGTAAATTTCAAGGAAATTTTTTTCTTAATTTTCATTGGAATTTTACAAGAACATAGCTTCTGACGACACCTGATTCCGAGGCCCGGTGTGCCTGGAATCATTTTCTGAAGTTTGGCTTGGGTAAGTTCAGTGAACAGACGAGCGGGTTTTTCTAACTTTTGAACCGTTGCCTGAAATCGAATTCTGAAGGCACCGATGGAATCTCAGCGCCGGTAATTGCTTAGAAACGCCACTTCCGGAGTTGCGTTTGCTCGAGTGTGGTTTTTTAATTTTTGGGATTAAAGTTATGAAATAAAATAAAGTTGTGCGACAATTTTTATTTTAATTTCACTTTAAGCCTCTTGAATTCCACTTAATGATGCTTAAGCAGAGTTGTTATGGATAGAGTGCTATCCAAAATATCATACCCACTTGGTAGGATATTTTTGGGGTGGGGCCCGCACGAGCCCCACCGTTTCGTTTCCGCTAAGTAACGCACCCGCGAAAACCCGTTATTATAAAATTCAACTGACGCATTTTCTTAGATTCTTAATGCACCATTTAATTGGGCAGTTTTTTTCGTTGAATTAAATGGCCGGTTTATTCGCTGAAATTAGTTCTATGAATTAATTTCATTCGTTTCTTAACACGTTTTCATTTTTTTGGCATGTTAATAAAATAAGTCCAACACACCCTCCTTTGAAATGATGTGTTAAACCTTTGAAGAACCTCTAAAAATTTTTTATCCTCCTTCGCGAAGAACGCGAAAAACGTGAATAATGCGAAGAACGCCAACCTCTGACGAAGAACGCCGAACACGCGGAAATCGACGACAAGACACCGTGTGTCGTGACGCCAACGTTTCCTCTCCCGCAACATTCTTCAGCAACGTTCCTTCCTCCATGACAAAATTCTTCGATCATCCGTTGAGGTGAGAGTTTTCGATTCTTTAAATTCCTTTTTGGTTTTTAACTCATGATGTATTTAATTATCAAAATTAAATATGTTGTTCTTGAACCTCAGAGTTCGTCGACGCACACTGTTTTCCGCGACGACGTGATGCCCTTCCGCGATGACGTGATGCCCTTCCGCGACGACGCGACGCCTTCTGCAACGCAACGATCGCCTCCTTTTGCGGAGAACAATTCCGCGAAGAACGCGCGTGCGACACATGACGAGGTAGGTTTGTAGTGAAATTTTTTATATTCCCGTGAATTTTTCTTTTAAATAAAAGAAATAGTTTCATAAGAACAATTTTAATTTATTAAAATTGTTATTTCATGTGTTGAAAAATTCTCTCGTCTGTTATTATCTAACGCGGAGGGTGCGGGCCAAACGAACACAGCCCGACAACCCTCCGCTGTTCTTCGTTGTTGTGCAGATTTGGTGGGCGACGACAAAATGCGACGTAAGGGCATTTTTATGATCCCGCAGTGAAGAATAGAACCCGGGAGGAACAGCGGCGTAGACGGGAAGGAAAACGGACCACCAGATCAACTCCGGTGGCCCGCGGAAGCTATCGGCGGCCGGAGGCGGCAGCGCCCCGGCGCGCCGCTGGACAGGACCGCCACGGCTGAATCCACGGCGGTGGTGGCCAGCGGACTCACGGCTGCGCGGGTCCGGCCCTCATGCACGGGGCGCGACTATGCTGCGCACGTTGACACCAGCACGACCCCACGCTGGGCCACGACTCTTCCAACCCGCGGGGGCAGCACCCCGCGGCTGCCTTGGTCGGCTGCTCGGCCGAGCCGAGCCGGGCCGGTCTGACCTGCCGGGCCGCACCCTGGCCGGACCGGACCAGTTTCAGCTGGGTTGGACTGGGTCGGGTCGACCCGGTTTGGCCGACCCAGGGGGGTCGACCCGGATCAGCCCGGGCCCAGACCCCCGGTCTCCGGATGTTTTCGTTCTTTTGCCCGTAACTTGAGATACGGGCCTCTGAACGACGCACCGTCAGCGGAAACACGATCCTTGGATTGAGACGGTCGTGTCGGTATGTCGCACTAAAGGTTTCAGAATACTTGAGGTTCAGCCGGGTTGGTTCGTACACGAAACTAACCGGGCCCTCGGAGCGGAAACACTCATATCTTGAGCTCCGAACGTCTGATTGACGTGCCGTCGACTTTTTTGAATTCCTCTAGGTGAGAAGGATCTTTTGTATCACTCCGCCCGAGGTTTGGATGCAGGTGGAGTATGGTCGGGTTGGTTTTGCCTTAAAAACCAACCGGGCCCCTGAGACTAAAAAGCCAATAACTTTCAGACCGGGCGTCCGATTGACGCGCCGTCTGTGACGTTGAGTTCCTGTTGACGATACGAAACTTTTGGATACCTCAACTTCGGACTTTGTGTCAGTTGATGTATCAGCCTCTCGGCTCGTGGAGCGGACCCTCCCGAACAAGCTTGCAATGTGGGGGAACCCTAGAGCTGGCTGCAACTGCTGCTGTGACAACGACGACTGTACAGAGATCCTCAGTGGATACGACTGGGACGATGATGAAAATGGTACGGGAATCCTCCGTGATTTCGGCATTGATCACCGTGGAACATCTTGGGATACGTCAACTCCGGACTACATGCCAGTTGATGCATCGACCACTAAGCTCGTGGAGTGGACCCTCCCAGAATGAGCATGCTGTGTGTAGAAACCCTAGAGCCGGTTGAGACTTGAAGACTGCTGATCGAACGACTCTGTGTGTTATGGATAGCCCAGGGGGTGTGCTTGGTTGTAACGGCAGACCCAAGACAGAGGTGCGCTTGGTTGTAGCGGCAGAGGGGAGCGTTTGGTTGTAGCGGCAGACCCACGACAGAGGTGCGCTTGGTTGTAGCGGCACAGGGGAGCGCTTGGTTGTAGCGGCAGACCCACGTCACAGGTGCGCTTGGTTGTAGCGGCATAGGGGAGCGCTTGGTTGTTGAGGCAGACCCACCACAGAGGTGTGCTTGGTTGTAGCGGCACAGGGGAGCGCTTGGTTGTAGCGCAGACCCAAGAAAGAGATATGATTGGTTGTAGCGGCACAGGGGAGCACTTGGTTGTAGCGGAAGACCCACAACGGAGGAGTGCTTCGTTGTAGCGGCACGGGGGAGCGCATGGTTGTAGCAGCAGGACCACAGTACCCGACAGGTGGAGTACTACAACAGTGCATGGTAAGAGGGAAGTGCTTGGTTGTAGCGGCATAACTACTGTACTTGATGGGGAAGGATTTTCCAAATAGCTTTGGGTTCAACTTCATGATCGATAATGTGTGGGTCATTGCGAGGGTTAGTACCTACAGATCCTTTGTGGGTCCTACGGCTTAGATGAATCAGTGGCTACATCTGAGCATCTCTAACGTCTTACGAAGAAGTGCATGTGTGAGGTGAATCTTGTGTTACGTTGCTCTCCATCGTTGATTGTGTTGTGTTATCCTATGTGGATTTACTGTTTACTCTCCTTTGTGGATTGTGTTGAGCTGTCCTATGTGGATTACATTGCTCTCCTTCGTGGATTGTGTTGTGCTATCCAGTGCGGATGTACTGTTTACTCTCCTTTGTGATTTGTGTTGAGCTATCCTATGTGGATTACTTTTCACTCCATTGTGGATTGTTTTGTTCTATCCTGTGTGGGTATACGTTTCTCTTTCCTGTGTGGACTGGGTTGTGCTTGGGCTCAGATGTTGGAACCGAATGGGAATTGATGACATAGGTATATGTATGGGCATATACCTAAGCAGTGTCGGTCGACACTTCCGGAATGTATCTTTCCTTGTGGTTTATACTTTGTGGATTTCGAGAGACCATCGGGGGTCTCGGGATCCCTACTGAGTAGCTTATAGTCACCCCTACACGGGCTATGGCCGCACTTCGTTGTGTTGGGTGCAGACGACGGACAGTGCATCGGAATCGTGGTGGAGGCTTACGGAGCAGGACGAGACCTGGAGGTGGACCACTGGGTGGGACGTACTCGGAGTGGATAGCTAGACCGAGGAGCTGTGGAGTCTATCTGTGCTCACCCTTCAGGTGGGACTTCTAGAGGACAGCTCGACGCTGCGGCTTTTCTTTTCAGTTGTTGTTTTCCCCATTTCAGTTGTACTTTACAGTTGGGCTTGTATTTTCGACCATTTTACTTTCATAACAGCTTGTTACAGTTTTTAATTAGTGTTTACTCTTTCCACTTGCTTACTCTGTGTTGGTTGTTTACTTTACTAAGGCAATGCCTTCCCTGTTTATCGGGATTTACGCCTTGGTTCTAGTCTCCAGCCCCTGGCCTATGGAAGGCGGGCTTGGGTTAGTCACAGAACGGGCCCCGAGGACAGGTTGTGACGAATTGGTATCAAAGGAGTTCGGTTCTACCGCAGGCTCTGATCATTCTTCTATGTGAAGCAATAGTGTTTAGCATGTTGGGTGTGGTTATTAGTCCAGGGAGTCCAGTATTGGTGCGGTGGCCGACGTATCCGTACACCAGGACCCTGACTTCTGATTTCCGACTTAATGCACGAAAACATTGATTGCATGTGTGTTCAAACTTTCTTTGTGATTACTTGTGTCAGCTCACCAGGTATACAGTTCTTACAGTGGCACACCTGTTTCTTTTCAGGATTGCTCCATGACGGCAGCCAGCAAGGGTTCCGAGAGTGGAGCGTGATGACAGCCCACCGAGCGATGAGGCCTCGGTGCAGGGCTCCTTGTCAGCAGAGGCACCGACGGTACCTATACCCTCTGAGCCACCAATGCTACCAGCCCCAGCCGCTGACGATGCACATCACCTTAGTGCACTGCATGAGTTCCAGCGCCAGCGACCGCCCTGGTTCTGTTGGGAGACGGACCCTCAGGCCGCCGAGGACTGGCTGGAGGTAGTTGTACGGGTTTTCAGATTAGTGAGGACACCAGCAGACCTCATGGTGATTCTCGCAGCGATCCTCTTGCACTCGGCAGCAGGCAGATGGTGGAGCTTGTTGCTCCAGGTGCACGACGAGACATCTCTCCTCTGGATGGACTTTGAGAGCATCTTCCGCTCCGAGTTCGTCCCAGCCACCCTCCGAGCGGTGCACATTCAGGAGCTACTACAGCTGCGGAAGGGTAGCATGATAGTGGCCAAGTACTCAGCGAGATTTACTAATCTCTCGTGCTATTCCCCAAATATGTTACGGGACCCGTCCTTCCGGGCCCGGACCTTCGAGCAGGGACTAAGGCACGAGATCGGGGCTTCGATGATCTCCCTAAACGTTCCGACTCAGGCAGGGGTGTTGGAGCGAGCCCTCTTATTAGAGAGTTTCCTTGCTGAGCAGTCTTCAGCAGCCGGAACCACCACTTGCCGGCATGCGGCAGAGTCTTCTGCAGCAGGCGGTAGATAGATGACGCAGGGGTCCAAGAAGACTAGACCAACAGGTGGTCGACAGCATGACTCTGGGTCGTTTTTGCGAGGCACTCGAGGTGGAAAATGACTGGCCATGAGAGGACAGTGTTACTCCTGCGGAGGGATTGTTCACATGGCTCGTGACTGTCCGACTCGTCTTACAGATGAGCAGCAGGTGTTAGAGGGACCTCCCAGATAGAGGTTCGGCCACTGTGGTCCACAGGGTGCAGGCATACGAGGCAGAGGAGCTGGCCGAGTAGCAGATGGTTGGCGACACTTCGAGGTGTTGGCACCACCACCACCAGGAGGTCCACCCCGACCGCAGGGAGTAGGTGGACATGCGGGAGCTCAGCTTCAGGAAGCCGAGGCCTTCGATCATGGAGCTCTGGGAGCATATAAACAGGAGCGGAACTAGTGGATACGTCCTTTGTACATCTAGTTCCTTGTTGTTGTTGTGTAGTGTCTTTGTATTATGAGATGAAATAGTAAAAGACGCATACCTTTGTGATGTTTTCATTCCTGTCCTCTTTTATGTTGTTACTAAGAGGTTCCAGATAGACTGTTGACTTGACCCTCACTTGTGAGACATCTACTTGAGGAGACCCAATTACCACACACTGATGCCGACATTGTGACTCAACCCTTGGAGGCGAGAGTAACGGTTGGATCTCTTGGTAGTAGCGTCGAGGCCTTACTATGTCATCTTTGGCATGGATTAGTAACATCCATATCGGGATTTACTGTATTAGGCAAAGGAAGTGGTTCATCCAGGGGATGAGAGCAGATTTCTCTTATCGGCAAAGGAGAAATCTTAGCAGCTCTTGTGGGATCGGAGATGGTCAAGGCCACGACAGAGGAGGTCCAGGTCATCCAAAAGCGGATGAGGACATCCGAGAAAAGTATTTTATTGACAGGAGGCGGATGCCACTAGAGTTCGAGGATGGCGACCATGTCTTCTTGAGTGTCTCACCTCGTCGTGGATTACGGAGATTTGACCGAGGCGACAAGTTGTCTCCACACTTCACCGGATCTTTCCAGGCCCTCAGCATGATTTGGCGAGGTGACTTATCGCCTAGATCTACCTCCTCAGTTGCACCGGGTGCATGACGTTTTCCACGTATCTCAGCAGAGGAGATATGTGCATAACCCGACGCAAATCTTTGACCATGGTGAGCTGGTCTTTGATGATGGGGAGACCTTTGCGGAGGTCCCAGTGGAGATCGAGGATCTACAAGAGCAGGTCCTACGTGGATGATCGATTCCTCTAGTGTGCTTCAGATGGCAGCTCGGGATCCTCCGAGAGAGCACTTGGGAGCGGGAGGCTCAGATGCGTTCTTAGTACCGCCTTTGTATCCCTAAGTTTGTGGTGAAGCTTTATGGGGACGTAAAGCCCTATGGTGGGAGTAATGTAAAGACCCGTAAATTTCAAGGAAATTTTTTTCTTATTTTTCTTTGGAATTTTACAAGAACGCAGCTTCTGATTGCACCTAATTCCGAGACCCGGTGTGCCCAGAATCATTTTCCGAAGTTTGGCTTAGGTACGTTCAGTGAACGGATGAGCGGATTTTTCTAACTTTTGAACCGGTGCCCGGAATCGAATTCTGAAGGAACTGATGGAATCACAGTGCCATTAATTTCATAGAAACGCCACTTCCGGAGTTGCATTTGCTCGGGTGTGGTTTTTTAATTTTTGGGTTTAATGTTATGAAATAAAATAAATTTTTGTGTCAATTTTTATTTTAATTTCACTTTAAGCCTCTTGAAAGCCACTTAAAGCTGCTTAAGCGGAGTTGTTACGGATAGGGTGCTATCCAAAATATCCTACCCACTTGGTAGGATTTTTGTGGGGTGTGGCCCACACGAGCCCCACCATTTCTTTTCCACTAAGTAATGCACCCGCGAAAACCGGTCATTATGAAAGTCAACTGACGTGTTTTCATTGATTCTTAACGCACCATTTAATTGGGCGGTTTTATTCATTGAATTAAATGGGCGGTTTATTTGTTGAAATTAATTCTATGATTTAATTTCATTCGTTTCTTAACACATTTTATTTTTGTTGGCATGTTAATAAAATAAGGCCAACACACCCTCTGTTGAAATAATTTGTTAATCCTTTGAAGAACCTCTAAGAATTTTTCATCTTCCTTTGCAAAGAACGCATAAAACGCGGAGAATGGGAAGAATGCGAAGAACACCGGCCTCCGACGAAGAACACTGAACCCGCAGAAATCGACGACGCGATGCCGTTTGCCGTGACGCCAACGTTTCCTCTCCCGCAACATTCTTCTGCGACGTTCCTTCCTCCGCGAAAAAATTCTTCGATCATCCGTTGAGGTGAGAGTTTTCGATTCATTAAATTCCTTTGTGGTTTTTAACTCATGATGGATTTAATTATCATAATTAAATCTGTTGTTCTTGAACCTAGGAGTTCGTCGACGCTCAACATTTTCCTCGATGACGTGACGCCCTTCCGCGACGACGTGACACCTTCCGCGACGCGACGATCGCCTCCTTCCACGGTGACCAATTCCGCGAAGAACGCGCGTGCGACACTTGACGAGGTAGGGGTTGTAGTGAAATTTATTATATACCCTTGAACGTTTCTTTTAAATTAAAGAACAGGTTTCATAATAACAATATTAATTTATTAAAATTTTTGTTTCATGTGTTGAAAAATTCTCACGTCTGTTGTTATCTAACGCGGAGGGTGCGGGCCAAACAAACACGGCCCGACAACCCGCTGTCGTTCTTTGTTGTTGTGCGGATTTGGCGTGCGATGGAAAAACGTGACGCAAGGGAGTTTTTATGATCCCTCGGTGAAGAATGGAACCCGGGAGGAACAACATCATAGATGGGAAGGAAAACGGACTACAGGAGCAACTTCGGGGGCCCGCGGAAGCTACCGCCAGCGCGGGTCGCCGGCGGCGCCCCAGCTGCTGGAGGTGGCAGCGTCCCGGCGCGCCGCCGGACAGGACCGTCACGGCTGAAGCCGCTGCGGCGGCGGCCAACGAACTCGCGGCCGCGCGGGTCCGTCCCTCACGCACGAGGCGCGGCTATGCTGCGCCCGTTGACTCCAGCACAGCCCGACGTGGGGCGGCGACTCTTCCAACCCGCGGGGGAAGCGCCCCACGGCTACCTCGGTCAGCCGCGCGGCCGAGCCGAGCCGGGCCAGTCCAACCGGCCAGGCCGCGCCCTGGCCGGACCAGACCGGGTCCAGCCGGGTTGGACCGGGTCATGTCGACCCTGTTCGGCCGACCCAGGGGGGTCGGCCCGGGCCCAGACCCCCAGTCTCCGGATGTTTTCGGTCTTTCGCCCGTAACATGAGCTACGGGCCTCCGAACGACACGCCGTCAGTGGAAACGCGATCCTTGAATCGAGATGGTCGTTTTGGTATATCTCACTCGAGGCTTCAGAATACATGGGTTTTAGCCAGGTTGGTTCGTACACGAAACCAACCGGGCCCTCGGAGCGGAAACACTCATATCTTGAGCTCCGCACGTCTGATTGACATGCCTTCGACTTTGTTGAATTTCTCGAAGTGATATGGATCTTTTGGCTCACTTTGACCGAGGTTTGGACGCAGGTGGACTACGGTCGGGTTGGTTTTTCCTTAAAAACCAACCGGGCCCCTGGGACTAAAAAGCCAATAACTCTCAGGCCGGGCATCCGATTCACGCGCCGTCTGCGACGTTGAGTTCCTGTTGACGATATGGAACTTTTGGATACCTCAACATCAGACATTGTGTCAGTTGATGTATCAGCCTCTCGGCTCATGGATCGGACCCTCCCGAACGAGCTTGCTGTGTGCGGGAACCCTAGAGCTGGCTACAACTGTTGCTGTGACAACGACGACTGTACAACGATCCTCAGTGGATACGACTGCGACGATGATGAAAACGGTACCGTAATCCTCCGTGTTTTCGACATTGATCACCATGGTACATCTTGGGATACGTCAACTCCCGACTACATGCCAGTTGATGCATCGACCTCTTAGCCCGTGGATTGGACCCTCCCGGAATGAGCATGTTGTGTGAAAAAACCCTAGAGACGGTTGAGACTTGACGACTGCTGATCGAATGACTCTGTGTGTTACGGAGGGCCCAGGGGGAGCGCTTGGTTGTAGTGGCAGACCCATGAAAGAGGTGCGCTTGGTTGTAGCAGCATATGAGAGCGCTTGGTTGTAGCGGCAGACCCACGAGAGAGGTGCGCTTGGTTGTAGCGGCACAGGGGACCGCTTGGTTGTACCGGCAGACCCACGACAGAGGTGCGCTTGGTTGTAGAGGTACAGAGCAGCGCTTGGCTGTAGCGGCAGACCCACGACAGAGGTGCGCTTGGTTGTAGCGGCACAGGGGAGCGCTTGGTTGTAGCGGCCGACCCAGGACAGAGGTGCGCTTGGTTGTAGCGGCACAGGGGAGCGCTTGGTTGTAGCGGCAGACCCCCGACGGAGGAGCTCTTGGTTGTAGCAACACAGGGGAGCGCATGGTTGTAGCATCAGGCCCACAGTACCCGATAGGTGGAGTACTACAGTAGTCCAAGGTAAGAGGGAAGCACTTGGTTGTAGTAGCATTACAACTGTACTTGATGGGGAAGGAGTTTCCCAATAGCTTTGGGTTCAACTTCATGATCGATTCTGTGTGGGTCATTGCGAGGGTTTGTACCTACAGATCCTTTGTGGGTCCGACGGCTTAGATGAATCAGTGGAAACATCTGATCATCTCTAACGTTTTACGAAGAAGTGCCTGTGTGATCTGAATATTGTGTTACTTTTCTCTCCTTCGTGGATTGTGTTGTGTTATCCTGTGTGGATTTACTGTTTACTCTCCTTTGTGGATTGTGTTGATCTATCCTATGTGGATTACTTTTCTCTCCATCATGGATTGTGTTGTGCTATCCTGTGTGGATTTACTGTTTACTCTCCTTTGTGGATTGTGTTGAGCTATACTATGTGTATTACTTTTCTCCTCTTCGTGGATTTTGTTGTGCTATCCTGTGTGGGTATACGTTTCGCTTTCCTGTGTGGACTAGGTTGTGCTTGGGCTCGGATGTTGGAGCCGAATGGGAATTGATGACTTAGGAATATGTATGGGTATATACCTAAGCAGTGTAGGTCGATACTTCGTGATTGTATCTTTCCTTGTGTTTTATCCTTTGTGGATTTCGGGAGACCTTCGGGGGTCTCGGGATCCCTACTGAGTAGCTTATACTCACCCCTGCACGGGTTATGCCCGCACTTTGTTGTGTTGGTTGTAGACGATGTATAGCGCAACCGAATCATAGTGGAGGCTTGCAGAGTAGGACGATACCTGGAGGTGGACCACTGGGTGGGACGTACTCGGAGCGGACAGCTGGACCGAGGAGCTGTGGAGGCTATTTGTTCTCACCCTTCAGGTGGGACTTCCAGAGGACGGCTCGATGCTGCAGCTTTTCTTTTCAGTTGTTGTTTTCCCCTTTTCAGTTGTACTTTACAGTTGGTCTTGTATTTCCGGCCCCTTTTACTTTCAGCACAGCTTGTTACAGTTTTTACTTAGTGTTTACTCTTTCCGCTTTGCTTACTCTATGGTGGTTGTTTACTTTACAAAGGAAATGCCTTCTTTGTTTATCAGGATTTACGCCTTGGTGCTAGTCGCCATCCCCTGGCCTATGGAAGGCGGGCATGGGGTAGTCACGGCACGAGCCCCAAGGACGGGTCGTGACAATTAGAGTTATGAATCATTATTTGTTATATAATCATGCAATAAATGTAAATTATTGGGTGGATAGTGTAAATGGAACTAGAGAGCTTGAGAGAAGACCATACCCCATATCGGGTAACTTATTTTGGTTTGTACCGAAAGTAATACATGGACTGATTTATACCCTAGGATGGTCATATATGTGGAATATATTTATTTTGGGAATTGTGTTGGGGTAGATATGGGATGAAACTATGTGATTTGAGAGGTGGGAGGAAGTGGGAGATGTGATGGATTTTATTTGGAATGAAAAAGACTCACCTGGTATTTTTGAAAAAAAGAGATATGTACCAGCATTTTTAACAAAACGAATTATATAAAACCCAATAAAACTCAATAATTATTGGTTAATGGCCTATTTATTCCCATCCAACGAGTCTTGGTTTTGTGGCATGGTCATTTGGGCCCTAAAATTAATGGTTTAGTCCATTTTTATGATTAATTTGACCTTATTAATTTTATATAATTATAATTTCATTCAATAATAATATTTCATAAAAAACAAATATTTTATTATTAGAAATAATAAATTATTCATATTCAAAATGTATAACCTTTATTCAATATTCAGTCACAGAAGTGGTATAAATAAATTTAAATTTAATCATGGAAAAGGGTTGACAATGTATATTTTAAAGGTAAAAATGCCCATACGTTTCTGGGGTTTTTAGAGTCAATTTCAAAGTAAACTTGATTAAAATGACATAAATATTATTAATTGATAAAAATATCATGTAATTAAAATCATAATCCAATTTAAAATATAATTATATCTTATAAATAAATTAGATGAAATACTAGATTTGAACCAAAATTCAGTCTTTTTAACTATTCATTAAAATTTATTTGTTTTCGAAATATTTAAAACATTCACCCTAACTGAATTCATTTGTTTTAAATTCCATGTTAAAAATTTTATTTAAATATTATTTAAATTTATATATGAATATTAATTTTTGAATTGGGATTTCTATTAAATGGTGATAAAATTACCGTCAAGAAAATATGGGGGTTTAAGTGAAATTGTTAGCTTGTTTTTAAAATTTGATTCTTAAGTAAATTGTATGAACATAAAAAATATTATATTGAATATTTGAAATATATATTCCATTAATATATCTCACTCATTATCATTAATTAAATCTAATAGGGTAAAATATATATGTCAATATAATAATATTTTCTTTATATTCAATCGGATTTCATATTCATTTCTTATTAATTTTTAATACATGTAATTTAAATTCGAGTAAAACATATATTTTCATAAATAATTTACCCTCTTTTATAACTAGTAATTTATTTTATTTTTTATATATTTTAATAATTAATAATATATCATCATTCTCTATAACTCGGTCTAGTGTGTTATGTAAGCTTTCGAAGAAAATCACTCTTGCATGTAACGTAAGGTAACTGAGTGTCATGTTCATTACATGATATAGAATATATCAAATATATTTTAAATAATAAATATACTTTAAATTACCTACGAATTATTTTCCCTTAGGCTATTGGTGTCGTGAGTCATGAACGTTATCGAATATAAGGTTACTATTTTAGAATTCCATTGTGTTATATTCTACCAACTTTAATAAAATTCGTTCACTACAATTTAAACATTAACTTAGTTATAGAGGTTATGAAATTAAACTATTTTTTATAAACACATTGTAAAAAGGGTTAATATCACATATTCTAAATATGAGAGAATGTAATTTACAAAATTTCATGTAACTAGGTTCCCTAGTAGGGGAATATTGGTGGGAAATTGAAACATGGATATGGAAGAAAAAGTCCAAAATATAATGTTCTAATGGAGAGTTCTTGTGTAAATGATTAGAAAGAATTTTGTTAACCACAAAAAAAATATACCATAGCTGTTAATAATTGTCATTTATATCTTAAAAAATGATGAAAATATGAAAAAAATATTGTTTGAAACCCATTTTTCATACAAGTAATGAATTATTTCACCCTATAGTAATATAAGTAAATATATATACATATCTATTAATATAATTATTTTCATTTATTACACCATGAAATATTTATACATAATCTCTGTTTCCGACGCTTTCGCCGGGGCGGGCGCGCGCATCCGTACATCCGCGGAGGAGGACACGCGGCTTCGTTGCCCCGCATTCCCGCTTTCCAAAGGCGGGTGGCATTCATTCCCTGTTCAGGTACGTCTGATCCTTGATCGAAACGGGATGATGGGATGTCGGTTCTTCCCTCCGTGGATTCCTCCTCGGAGCTCATTACCTAGTCCGGGTCTCCCTCATAGATTTAATACGTAGTTCGTGAAACTCTTCCCAGTGCCATGTTTCCATGGACGCCGTTTAATTACGCAGCTTCTATCGGGACATTCCAAAGGGTCCAGTCAGGGCAGCAACCTTCTGTCTTGGGAGTAGTCATGTTGAGGCATCAGTAGCGTGTCTGGATGCTGGGGAACCTGGCATGTCTGTCTGTCATCCCTAGTCACAGGGCTTCTCGAGGGCGTGGAAGCCCGAGGCATCCCACATCGAACGCGGGGAATTATATGCCATAGACACATATCTGAGGTTTTCCTCAGCTTCCTGTGTTTAACGCAGGGTATGCCACGAGTTTAACGTCCAGCGGGGACGGATCAGACCGATCAAAGCATTAGCTAGGATGGATGGGATTGAGGGATTTCTCTTGAAGGGATGCCGATACCGGGGCCAGCCCATAGGTGGCTGTGAAGAGTGTAACGACATGGTCTCACCGGGATATGACGATCCGGGCGAGGATCGGGGTGGATGGTGGATGAATGGAGCGGAGGGGAGTGAAATGGGACCATCGTAGGGGCGACGGTGGAGTTGGGCTTGAGCCTTGAAGAGGCTTCCTACGTATCCCCGTGGCAGGGAATCAAAGTCCGTGTACTTCGGGACGGTGCCGGTAAACCGGCATGAGGCTGGACCGTGGTCTGATGAGCATCATCAGCGAACCGACGTGAAGGTGGACGTTGGTCCAATGAGAGATGGGCTTGAACCCCAGGGAGGCTTCCTACGTACCATGCCTTGACAAGGATCAAATAACACGTAGTTCAGAGGGTTTCATCAGTGAGATGACGTGAAAGTAGACCAGTGGGTCCACTAGTGGTGGGCTTGAACCTCAGGAAGGTTTCCTACGTACCATGCCTTGACATGGATCAAAGTCCTCATAGTTCAGGTAGGGTGAAATATAGTTTAACGTCATACGGGATGATAGTGAACCCTGACGTGAATAAATGACAGGTGGGCTTGAACCTCATGGGGGCTTCCTACGTACCATGTCGTGACATGGATCAAAGACCTAGTAGTTCGGGTGAAAATGGGGGCTTGGCACACCGACAAGGAGATGGTTTGGGCCAATGATTGTAGGGCTTGATCCTCGGGAAGGTTTCATACGTACCATGCCTTGACATGGATCAAAGTCCTCATAGTTCAGGTGGAATACAGTTTAACCTCATGCGGGACGGGGGTGAACCAACGTGGATGAGGTCGGAACGACCGGATGGTGGGTTTGAACCTCGTAGAGGCTTCCTAGGTACCACGCCTTGACATGGATCAAAGTCCTCGTAGTTTGGGTTGCTCACAACGGCTTGCCGTCGGACTGAAATTGCAGTTTAATGTCATGCTGGACGCAGGTGTGACCTTGAGGTGAATTGGATAATAGGAGGGCTTGAACCTCGTGGAGGCCTCCTACGTACCAGGCCTTGACATGGATCAAATACCTCGTAGTTCAAATGGGGATTTGTCGGTGGACCGATGTGAAGGTGGACCTTGGTCCACTTTTGGTGGGCTTGAACCTTGGGAATGTTTCCTACCTACCATTCCTTGACATGTATCAAATTCCTCATAGTTCGGGTTTGTCGTTGTTGGCGAACCAACGTGAAGGCGGACCTTGGTCCACTCGTGGTGGGCTTCTTCCTTGGGAAGGTTTCCTACATACCATGCCTTGGCATGGATCAAAGTCCTCGTAGTTCACTATAGAATGGGTGTGCAGTTTAATGTCATGCAAGACAAGGGGGTGTGTAGTTTAACATCATGCTGGACGGAATAGGACCCGACGTGAGTAGATGACGGGTGGGCTTGAACCTCATGGAGGCTTCCTACGTACCATGCCTTGACATGGATCAAAGACCTCGTAGTTCAAATGGGAATGGTTGTCAGGGTCGGTGATCGCTCTAAGCCCACGTGAGTCATGCTCGTTGTGAGAAACAAGAGGTTGCAAGGACCTGACGATCACGTCGCGAAGGGTGCGTCTGTGAGAAGCGAAGAGGGGCTTATGCGTTATGCGGCCCATGGTGTTGGGACTTACTCCAGGATGGAGGCCCAGGGTCGGTTCACAGTTTAACGTCATGTGTTGAGGACGTGGTGCTTGGCAGTTTAACGTCCTGCAGCTCAGACGAAGGGGGTTCACTCAGCACCCCTAGGACATACATAACTGGTACCGTCTGGTCCTTGGGGAAGGGAAGGTACCAGAAAGTCCATGGACAAGGGCGGTTGTGGGACGAACCATCAAGGGTTCCACGTTAGCGTGGCTATGCGAAGAAGCAATAGCTGTTAGCATGCCTATGCGAAGAAGCATTAGGTGAAGCAACACTACGGGTGGTATTGTCCATGGGACTTTGAAATCACATCGTGCAAACCTGGAGGGTCGCACGGGAAGAGGAATTGCTAAGTAAAGGAGTGTGCTTCGTGAAGTGGAGTTCCTTGGCCTTAGCATGGGGCATGGGTGTGAATAGAAGGGGCTTCGCGAAGTGGAACAGTGTTCGCGGAGCACTACCTAGCGAAGAAGGGGTGCCTCGCGAAGCAGCGTCCTGCGAAGCAGTGTGCTGCGCGAAGTGGAGTGCCTTCGCCTTATCACAGGGCATGGGTGTGAATGGAAGGTGATTTGCAATGTGGAACAGTGTTCGCGGAGCACTGCCTCGCGAAGAAGGGGTGACTCGCGAAGCAAGGTCCTGCAAAGCAGTGTGCTTCGCGATTTGTAGCGATCCTGCCTTAGCATAGGGATCACTAGCATGGGTTGGGTGGTTCGCGAAGCATAAGTGCTCCGCGGCTGCCCGAGTTCCCTTGGGAATCCCCTTCCTTCGCGGATGCCCTTGAGCTTCACGATGGGCATCCCTCTCGTAAGTGGGGCTCAAAACGAGAAAAAGCAGAGTCGTCTCGCGAAGTAGGAATACCTCGCGGAGCTCATGATTCCCAGGGCAAAGAGTGCTTCGTGATTCGGGAGAGGAGAAGCAGAAAGGTCGGATTGTCCGTTCGCGGGACTCAGGGGGAGTTCAGTATTTATAGGGAAGGGGCGCCGCAAAGAAGAACTCGCGCGCCGCCTCCGGTGCTTCGTGACGCCCTTGCGAACGTCAACGGCGTTCGCGGAGAGTACCGGCTTTGGAGATTCACGGTGGCTCGTGAACGTCAATGGCGTTAGCGGAGCATCACCACCTCCGGAGCTTCGCGGCGCCTCGCGAACGTCAAAGGCGTTCGGGGAGCATCACCGCCTCTGGAGCTTCACGGCGGCTCACGAACGTCAATGGCGTTCGCGGAGCATCACCGCCTCTGGAGCTTCGCAGCGGGTCTCGAACGTCAAACGCGTTCGTGTAGCATCACCGCCTCTGGAGCTTCGCGAGGCCACGAGGGTCGGGGTGCTTCACGGCGGGGCTTCGCGAGGGTGCTTCGCGTCGGGGCTTCGCGAGGCAGTGCGCCTACCTTCCTTTTTCATCCTTTCATTCGGGCCATATTTTGGCGCCAACAAATGCCCCTCCTCAGACTTGGACCCGCGAAGGGCAAGGGTCGAAGCCTGAGGGAAAATCCTCAAAATTGTTGGAGGTTCGCGATGCCGCTCCGCGAAGGGGGCCCACGATGCTGACTGGGGTCGCGGATCCGGACGCGCCGCGATGCTCCGCGCGGGGGAGGCGCGCCGTGATGCTCTGGAGTCGCCGCCTATAAATAGGGGGGTCGACCTCTTTTTTCTTCACGTGCCTTGTCTTTTTGTGCTCTCGACTTTACGAAGCTCCGCGTACTCCACGACGGCCCTCCGCGAATCGAGCTTCACGGCTAGCCGCGGGACTCTGGCTCCCTGTCCACGCTAAGCGAACATCTGCTTGTCGGCCTTGGCCGGGCTTCGCAGTTTTCTCTCGCGACCGATCTTCACGATCTGACTTCGCGATTAAGCTTCTCGGTCGAGCTTCGCGATCCAGCTGAAAAAAATCATCTCTGAGGGCCAGAGTTAAAATGGCCCATCAAGAGGCAATATTGGGGGTGCTTGAGGATGCTGCTCATTGGGATGAGATGGACAACTTTCCAGGCCTGGGGGAGATGGTCTGAAGCCACTCGGACCACACTTCTTTGAAAGATCTGTTATCGGAGGGCCAGAAGGATTATCCACAATTCAAGAAACTGCCACTATCCAGCTTCGGGCTGAGGGATGATGTCTTTATCCCTAAGGCGAGTAGGGATGAACCAGCTTGCTGGTTCAGGAGCATACCATGCCAGCACCAATGGTTCAGGGCGGCCGATGGTCACGCACAAGAGAACTTCACACCCATCACCGCTGACTGTCTCTACAACCATGTGAACGACATTGACGGGAGGTCACTGCAACAGGAGACGTCCCCTCCTCTCTACCGTACCATATTGAAGGCGGCTTTGCAGGATTCGAAGAATGGATGGTGCGATGAGTGGGACATGTGCCAGGGTGGCAACTTTACTGATGACTAGGCCTGGGCCTACTGGGTAGGTGTATCATGCGAGGAGTTCGGGGCCGAGCTGAGGAGAGTGGGGTTGTATGTGGCGGCGTGGGCCTCCCAATTCAAAATTTTCCAACCCAAGCAACTGATGCCAGAATTGCTGAGCAGAGGGTCGTCTAGGACCAGCACTTTTCACCTGCATCACGGGGAGGTGGGCATCAGCCTATGGGATGTCCACCAGATTTATGGGGTTTCGATCTTGGGGGCCATGTATGACGAATTCCTCCCCGTCATCAGCGCATTGGAGGATACGGAGCAAATGCCGCGACTGGCGTCAGCGCTGATGGCACTCGTCCCTGGAAAGGACAAGGAGGCAGTGAGGGATGTCCATTTTAAGAGATGGTTCAAATGCTTCCAGAATTTCTCAGAGAATCGAGAGTTCCCTCCGAGCCTCAAACATGTCTGAGAGCGGCCCAACGGGGCAAGGGGTACTCGTACTGGTGGGTCTTGGAGGACAGCCAATGGATGAATTGGAGTTTCAGTGTCAGCACTGAACAACAGTCGATAGTCAGGCTGGCGGCGTTCATCGCGGCTCTCATCTGTGGTTGGATCCTACCGGTGAGAGATACAAGCATGGGGGTACGGTCCAGCTCGTTTATCATGGCGTCAATGTTGGCCATGGGTCAGAGGATCAATATGGGGATTCTGATGCTCACCAAACTATACAGAATGCTGCGGCACATTAGTGAGGGAAATAATCCACCAAGGATATGTGGGCACATCCACCTCCTGTATGGGTGGATCGCAGTGCATATCAGGTGGATTTATGAGTATCCAAACCCCATATCGCCGCCGGGATCGAACTTCAGTCCCTCCATCCTGAACGCGGTCGGGAGCTTCCCATTCAAACTGGCTGTTCCGATGGTACTAAATCGGGTGTGGAGGGCGGACGAGTTTAATTTCCACCCCTTCCCGTTGCCGATAGGGGTACTTACTGATGACGGTCGGGGAACGGAAGAACCTCGAGCCTACCTCCTGGCCTTTCGAGGTGGATTTTTGGTTGCCCAGATAGATCGTGAGCCACTCTGCAAACCGTACACCCCGCATCAGTTTGTGAGGCAGTTCCGGTGCCTCCAGCGGCTGACCCCGCAGGTCTACTGGGAGGTGCGTCACGAGGAGCACCCATGTGTGATGAGGCAGTTGTGGCTCATGTTCACATGGGAACATGGAAAGATGCGGATTGCATTCCCTCCATCCACTGCCGCTTTCGGATTGGTTAAGGAGTATGCCATCAGTGGGGAGGCTACTTACCCAGGAGAGATGCTGAAGTAACCAACTATTCGTGTCAGTGACGGTGGACCTCCTCTATCTCGAGGTCGGGGTCGGAGGGCTGCTAGGGCCACTCGCGATAGCGGGGCTTCCATGGCGGCGAGACCTGCACCGACCGAGGGTATGGCAGCAGCGGTGGATCCGGTGATTCTGGAAGAGCAGGGTCATCCAGAGGGGCGGCCACCAAAGGGATTTCGCAGGACATCTACTCAGGCTCCGGGGAAGCGTCTGCGTCATATTGACATGGCAGTGGATGCCGTTTTCCCAGAATCTTGGGACATTTCGGATGTCAACCAGCAATTCCACATCCTACCCGAGATATGGGCCACCTAAATCGCCTAGGGATGGAATTACCGGGGATAGGCCTAGTTCGGGTAGGATTCATGGCGTCTTTGGAGGAGGCAGAACAATACCTGACCGAGCTGGAGGACTACATCCACTCCAGCGGTGTCCCTCGCCCGATGACTCACAGGGTGAGGGTACTGTTGAATCAGACGGTCCCCCCACAGTTATCAGCTGCCGATCTGAGGGAGCGCTTCCCCTTGCCAGAAGAATCAGAGTACTCCTCTCGGGAGGATGAGGCTGGAGGAGGGAGCATGTTGGAGGAGGGTGAGGTCGGAGACCAAGGCTCAGAATCCGACGACTTCGTGGAGGCTCTCGACGTAGCATTCCGAACTTCTCTCCTTACGATCTGTTCTTCGGTCACTATGGACTTCTCACCAATGTTTGAGCCATGCAGGAGGAACTTGTCTGAAGGCCTCGTTCTCGCTCCTTGGCGGGTGATGATGCGGGACCTTCAGAACCCGCGCCTATGGCTGCGTCCAGTTCCGCGTCTGGTGGGACCAGGGCACCCAAGGTGGCTGCTCCGGAATTTTTAGACCTTCCAACAGTATATGGAGGGCCTCGTCCCGGGGTCCCATCAGCACCAGCTCAAGAGTAGGGCTAGGAGTTCGATCTCCGTAAGTCTCCTCTACCGGTCTCCTCGTTGTCACATGTAGGCCATGCCAACTAACGTTTGTGTCCCTCTCTGTCGTGCAGTTCTTCGACTGGCGTGGGCTGCTGCGGCAAGACTGGTCGGGATGTCTGGTGGCGTCCCTCCTAGGGGCATGCCGGTGATGGTGCCGATAGTCCCCCAACCTCCTCAAGCCGCGACGCACACCATCACTGGCGGGACCATCAATAGGGCCATACTCGAAGTCATTGAGGTGGACTCCGAGGAAGAGGATCAACCGGTCAGTCCCAGTCCTGTCGCGCCTGCTTCGGCGTCAGGTGTCGTACCGGATTCAACACCAGATGTAGATCCTGCCGAGGATTTCTTACGGGCGTATCCCGCGTACGAGCCTACCAATCACGCATACTGGGACAAAACGACCTCCGATGAGGAAGACAACAGCATAGTCCGCCGCCGGTCGTGGAAGCTGACCACACGCTTTATCTAGGACACCCACCAAGCGCAATGGATGTCCGAAATGGATAGACTCCGCTCGCGATTGCGCGAACTGCGTGCTGGGGGAGTGGATGCCCAACGTCCTCACGCACTCATCCTATATCTTATGGCTGAGAAGATCCGGGAGCATGATCGTGGGCTCAGCGTGGGCTGGCAGCGGAGGAAGGAGACCAGCATCAAGAAGCTCCAGGAGGCTGAAGGCGAGGTCCAACAGATGCAGACCCGGGAAGACGAGCTTTCAGCCTCTCTTGATGCACAATCTGATCTGGTCTCACGGTTAAAGGCACAGCTGGCAGAGGCAGAAGAGCAGATGAGGCAGACCTATGGAAAGATTGCTACCATTCAAGCTAGCATAGAGAGGGCCAAAGTCAGGACTGACGAACTGCGCCCCGCCGCTACAGAGGAGGAGCGGGAGCTGATTCAGTGGTAGCAAGCCTTGGATGCCACAAGTCAACAGGTGGCAGAGCTGCAATTCTCTATTGACGGGGTCAACCCGTCCATGGGGGGAGTCAACCCCTGGGTATTGTAACAAACCCAAGAACCTTTTTTTATTGGTACTTTCATGCTTCAATTTTTTCCTCTTTGTTTTGAATGCTGTAGCACACAGGATTTCCACTGTCTGAATTGCCATGTTACATCCCTACAATGTTTTCGGGACGTTCGGTGACAATTCCCCAAGCACACGTGGGTCGAGCCCGATGTGAGAAACAGGAGATAGTTACCCTCTCATCCCACCTAACATGGGAGTGGGGATCATGCTCCGGGCATCCGGGATTCAGATTACCAGTCCGGATTTCTGAAAGACGGGAGAGGCTTGATCGGAGAAGGAACTTTCAGGATGGCCGAATTACTGTTTCTTTCACGTGCTCTTATGCACGAATGGGGAAACGCCAGGGGCGCTGAAATTGGTCCAAACAGATGAAAATGGGAAGTGTGAATCATGAAACCCAAGATTCTGAACACTGTGGGGATGGCGTGACAATAAGGGACAACCGTTAACCTTGGAGGAGAAGCAGTATCCCTACTTTGTTAGCCTGTAATGGGGACAAAAAGCGAGGGTGGACCGTTGACCATATTCGAAACACGAGACCATGTCACAAATGTTGTTGATCAATCCTTCGGGACGTTGGCCCAGGACAGTTGGCGGACCATAGGTCAGACACCCATACTGTTTGGGGGTCCATCCAGACATGACCCGTCTTCCGGAACGTTGGCCCAGGATGGTAGGTGAGCCGATGCTGCATAAGACCAGTCCTTACGGGGTTCCTTCATACATGAAAAGGGGACAAGGGTCCGAATAAGGGGTATGCAAAGAGTGGAATATGGAGTGATGGTTTGTCCAAACAGAATCCAAAACGTAGGTAGTTACACCACCGTGGTGGGAGCACACCAGATGGGCACATCGATCTGATCATGGATCATTCCTTCTTTGGGATAGGGCCTCTCTGGAAAGGGGTTCTGTCACTTCCCAATGGGATCTTGGGGCATCCTGAACTTGTTCAGGGTAGAACCACAGTTTAGTGTCATGTGTTGAGGACACACAGACCCCTGTAGTTTAACGTCATACGATAGGACGTGGAAAAAATGGAAGGATCCCAGGGAGCGTGTGGCGCAATATGTATGAAACCGGCGTGAATGAGGACTTGGAGTCCAAATCATACCACATACCCCTGGAGGAAACTCTTCAGGTCAAGGGACCAAGAGTGAGGATTAGGCTGGGCCCGAAGTAGAGTGGTCGGGTGTTCCTACGTAACCCATGAGGATGGGAATCAAGACATACGTAGTTTTGAATGCGCAGTTTAGCGTCATGAGGGACGATGAGAAGCCTGGCCGTGTTGGTACACATCCTGCCAAAACTACTAAGCCCACGTGAGTCGTGCTCGGTGTGGGAAACAACCAGTAGTGGTGGGAATTTCCTGAAAAAAAGGGGCAGGTTAGGGAAAAGGGACGCTCGGTGAATACCGGCCTAGTGACACTAACATGATCATTTAGCGCACCTAGATGCACGAAGAGAAAGATCCGAGTATGATGTAATTCCACTAGAACATGAAGAAGTGGAAATGTGAGAATCATAGCGCTCGCGATTCAGATCACGATGATGGCGGCGTGACGATGGAGGATAACTTCTGACCATGTTTGCAACATAACATCCTGTAGCATTGGCCTAAAATGGGGAAAGACAAATGAGGGTTGACCGTTGACCATGTTCGATACACGGGACCATGTCACAAATGTTGTCAAATATCCGTAGGTACGTTGGCCCAAAACAATTGGAGGGCCCTTAGGTCTATCATTCATGGAGAGCCCTTAAGCCTAGTATCCATGTCATCCGAGGGTCCTTTTGGATGTGGAAGAGGATGAAGATCCAAATAGCGAGCTCACGAAGCTTGGTGATGGGATGAGGGTAATGTCCCTATGAAAATCCCACACTTAGGTCTCTTTGTCGAAACACATCTGAATACGAAAACGAGAAGTATTAGATAGGGGGAGCAGATTCCTTTCCCATAGGGAGATCTTATTTTAGGGTCGTAGAATTTGGACCATGGATGGGTAAGGGGAGCAGGGGATACATGGAAAGGTGGTTACAAAACCCGACATGATGAGGACCTAAGCCCTACTTACCATGCATTCTATGGGAAATGCTCGAGTCGAGGGACCGAACACGAAGGTTAGGATGGGCCCACAGGAAAGTTTTCGGGCGCTCCTACGTATCTCATAAATATGAGAATCAAGCCATACGTAGTTCTAGAGGGTGGAACAGTAATGTACCAGTGTCAGGGGAAAATGGAAGTGTGGGCATATCCCTTGAACATAAAAAGTGGAATTTGATAAATATTGATTGCACTTTAAGGTGAATGGTTTTTTTTTGTGAAGCGACAGACCTAGAATAGTAGGTCGTGATGTCTCCATAAGGATCAAGCCATGATGGGCATTGACAAATGGCATGGCACGTGACCAATACCCAATGTGATGTCCTCTACAACGAGGTCACCACAATGCAGTGCCATTTTTTCGTCATGCGGCTAGGACGATAATGTCACAATTTAGGGTCGTATGATAGGACCAAGCATGCATTTTATCGTAATGCAGCGCAGACGTAGCAGAGACGATGCCAGGCGGGAAATGTGCACAGTGTTATAAAACACAATTGATGGAGACATGAACCCACATCAAATTGTACGCCAATCGATGAGGGAGACCTTAGGCCGAGGGGCCTATATAGAGGTAAGTGGTGAAATAGGGGAGAGACTAGCTCCCTAATTGAGTTATACCCAAAGACATGGCGTCTGGGCGGTCCTAAGTATCCCATGAACATGGGAATCAACTTGAACGTAGTTACGGATAGATCTTAGTTTATGGTCTTAGAGCTTGGACCATGGGAGCCCCGAAGGACGCCGTATTGCAGCTTTGTCCCCCTGACATGCAAAGGTGCACTGAGGGATAGTGCAAAAAGTGCTGAGATTCCACCTGGACATGATGTGGTGGAAAATGATGTAAATCATACAACCAACATTCGAGGACTGAAGGGGCTGGCGTGACGACAGAGGATTGCTGCTGACCATGTTTGCAACACAGAATCATGTCGCGTTAGCCTGAAATGGGGACAAACAAATGAACATCGACCACTGACCGTATTCGCAATGTGGGATTTTTTCAATTTGTTGTCCAAAACCCTCAGGGGCATTGGCCCGTAACAGTAGGAGAGCCCTTGGGCGTAGTATCCATGTCGTTATTGGGGGTCCCCCCGAGTGTGAACGGTGATGGGAGCCCGAATGGAGGGGAACACGATGCTTGACAAGTGGAAGGAAATTGATCAAGTTAAATCTGACACTCTTGGTCCTAGACCAGAGTACTCAAAACACATTGGTTGGTAGCTGTATGGAGTTGAGGGACTCAACTTGAGAGTGATCAAGAGATGGCGGATTTTCAGGAGAAGTGGGCATGGTGACCAAATCCTTGTATCATACCTACATATCCCCCTTCTGTGGAGGGATGGGCCATGTGGCCTAGGTGACTGGGAGATAAAGAGATCTCTAAGAGGTGGGGCTGGACCCGAAGCCTAGACATTCAGGTGGTCCTACGTATCCCATGAGGATGGGAATCAAGCCACACATATTTCTTAAGGGTGCCATTTAATGTCATGATGGACAAGGAATAGGAGGGCACACTCTCAGAATGGGGGTGCGCGTGGTGCAGCTATTGAAAACTCGATGTGAATGAGGACATAATCTCACACTACGCCACGCAGTCCCGTAGTCGGGGTCCTGAAGGCAGGACTAGAGGGGTGGATTAGCTAAACTCATGATGGACCCAAAGATAAGGGGCCTGGGCATTCCTACGTATCCTATCAAGATAAGAATCACGCTGAACATAGTTCCAGATGAGAATCTTAGTTTATGGTCTTAGAGCTTGGACCATGAGTGGTGACCACTTCCCGAGTAAGCACAGATGTCAACCCGATCCCTAAGCCCACGTGAGCTAAAATAGGTGTGGAAAACAAGGGGGGTATCCTCATCGCAATACTTGGGGCAAGTCAAACGGGAGTTGGTAGAGAGCCCCGAAGGACATATTCAACATGGCTTGTTCCCCCAACGCACAGACGTGCACAGAGGAAAAGTACCAAAGGTTCCGAGACTCCACTTGGACACGGTGAAGTGATGAAGTGCGTGAATTGTGCACCCGACATCTTGGGCTGAATGGACTGGCTTGGCAAGAGAGGAAAACTGTTAACCATGGTGGAAACGTATCATTCATCGCATTATCCTAAGGTGGGAACAACAAACGAGCTTCGACCGCTGACCATATTCGCAACGCGGGATTTTATCGATTTGCTGTCCAAAACCCTCGGGGGTGTTGGCCCGTAACGGTAGGAGAGCCCTTGGACGTTGTATCCAGGCCATTAGTGGGGGTCCCTCCGGGTGTGGAAGATGTTGGAAGCCCTAATTCAGGGATACACAAAGCCTGGAAAGTGGGTGCGGACTTGTCCGAGTAATGCTTGGAATTCGAGGTAATAAACCAGAGTACTCTTAGGCACATTGGTGAACCGCCGAAAAGGGATCGACGAAACAGCTCAGTAGGGAGAGGTACATGGAGTGGTCATTACGAGACCGACGTGAATGAGGACATAATCCCACACCACACCATATAATCCTCTCATGAAGGAAGGGTAAGCCAAGGGGCCAAGATGGGATGAAGATTCCCGAGGGATGGGGCTGGACCCGAATCCTAGAAATTCAGGTGGTCCTACGTATCCCATAAGGATGGGAATCAAGCCACACGTAGTTCTCTAGATGTAGTTTAACGTCATACTGGACGAGAAGAGGAGTAATATACCCCTAAACAAGGGAGGTGTACGGTATGGCGAAGAATCCGATGTGAATGAGGACGTAGTCCTACACCACACCATACAATCCTATAAGAGAGGACATGGGCTGTGGCCCAGAATGGACAAGGGGCCTGATGGTTGGGAACTGGTCAAGAAGTCCTGACTTGCTTGCAGTTTAATGTCTTGCAATGAGGAAGAGGGTCGAGGACCCGAGGAGGCCAAGGGGCCTGAGGGTGGGCCTCGTAAAGGAGGGCGTACAACATGGTACATGATCCCGACGTGAATGAGGACATAGTCCCACACCACACCGTACCCCCCGGGTGAAAGATTGGGCGGAGGGGCCCGAGAAGGCCAAGGGGCCTATGGTCAGGCATCAGTCAGGAAGGCCTGACTGGGTTGCAGTTTAACGTCTTACATGAGGACGGGGGGCCATGGGCCCAAGGAGTCCAAGGGGCCTGAGGCTGGGCCTCGTAAGGGAGGGTGTACGGCATGGTACATGATCCCGACGTGAATGAGGACATAGTCCTACACCAAACCGTACACCCCTATGGGGAATCAGGGTTGTGGGCCCTATCGCTAGCACCGCCCTGGGGGATGTTTGTCAACATAGGATGGGGAAGAATGAATCAATGCACTCGATGTCTGGGACATCACGGGGTGGTCCCGAAGATCCGTGACACTGTTGACCATGTTCGAAACACAGCGTTCCTATGGTAACTTGATATGGGAGCAACAAGTGAGCGTCGACCGCTGACCAAATTCACAACGCAGGACTTGTATCGTCTTGTTGCTTGAAAACCCTCGGGGGCGTTGGCCCGTAACAGTAGGAGAGCACTTGGACTTTGTATCCAGGCCGTTCTTGGGGGTCCCTCTGGGTGTGAAAGACAATGGAATCCCAGTCAAGGAGTGGATGAAGCATAGTTGTGTCCATCCATGAAAGAGACAAACATCTCCAGGGGGGATGTGCAGACGGGTCGAGGCTTGCTCGATGTGAGTTGGGGCAAAAGCGTGCACCCTCCCATATCTTAACCGGATGGGGAAGATCTTGGCTTTTGGGCTGGGCCAACGGGCGAAATGCCCGGTAGTTCCTACGTATCCCATAAAGATGGGAATAAATCCATACATAGTTCTTGAAGGCCATGCAGTTTAGCGTCATGCGGTGAGGACGTTGGAGGATAGAAGAACGGGAGTGGGCACATGGTGTGACCCTTACAATCCTTGTGCGAGCGGGGTCGTATGAGCGGGGCTAAGAAATCCTACTCCCTGCTGCACAAAGATTCTCCGAGGAAACTACCCCCAGAGGGGGATAGTGGAAGAGAAATGCTTGGGGCTGGGCTCAATATGAGGCATCCGAGTGTTGCTGCATATCCCATGAAGATGGGAATCAAGCCACATGTAGTTCTTGACATGCAGTTTAATGTCATGCGGGACGAAGAGCACCTCATTTGGGGATATGTATGGTACGCCAAATAATCCGACATGAATGAGGACGTCATCCCACCCCATACCATACAATCCCGTAAGAGGGTAAGTCGGGGAAAAAATGAGGGGGCCTGGGGCCAGACCGCGGTCAGGGAGACCTGACCAGTTTGTGGTTTAACATCTTGCAGTGAAGACGGGGGCCAGGGGCCCAAGGAGGCCAAGGGGCCTAAGGATGAGCCTCAGTCAGGAAGGCCTAACCGGCTTGCAGTTTAATGTCTTGCAGTAAGGACGGGGGGCCAGGGGCCCAAGGAGGCCAAGGGGCCTGAGGCTGAGCCTCGTTCAGGAAGGTCTGACCCGCTTGCAGTTTAACGTCTTACAGTAAGGACGGGTGTGCAGTATAAGGTTGTGCGGGACCAAGGAGGCCAAGGGACCTGAGGATGAGCCTCGGTCAGGAAGGCCTGACTGGATTGTAGTTTAACGTCTTGCAGTAAGGACGTGGATGAAGTTTAAGGTCGTGCGGGACCAAGGAGGCCAAGGGGCCTGAGGCTGAGCCTCGGTCAGGAAGGCCTGACTGGATTGTAGTTTATAGTCTTACAGTAAGGACGGAGATGCAGTTTAAGGACGCGCGGGACCATCTCGCAGTTTAGTGTCGTACAGGACCCTCTCGTAGTTTAGGGTCGTGCAGGACCACTTTTGACCTTGGCAATGTATCGCTTGAGGAATTTGGCATTAGTGGGAGGGGTTATACGCTCTCCATCTGTGGTCATCAAGGAGTATTCTCCATTGGGGTAAACCTTATGGATGATATAAGGCCCTTCCCATTTGGGTTCTAATTTGCGCGGTTTTCTACCGGGAATCATTGGCGCTCGAATGGCCAGTACCAGGTCGCCCTATAGAAAAGAGCGTAGACTAACCTTCTTGTCGAAGGCCCTCGCTATATTGTCCTGATGCCTTTCCAGATTGTGCAGGGCACGAAGCCGCTTCTCGTCCAGTGCTTCCAGTTCAGCTAGAAAGATCTCGGCTACCTCATCTGATGTCTGGTGATCATAAACTGTAGTGCGTAACGATGGCAGCTGGATCTCAATGGGTAGGACAGCCTCAACCCCATACACCAGGGAATATGGGGTCACCTGGGTAGAGTTGCGAGTCGTCATCCGGTATGCCCAGAGGGCGTTGGGGAGCTTGTCCGACCAACTTTTCTTGTTCTGACCAACCATCTTCTGCAGAATGTTAGAGAGGGTCTTCTTGAATGCCTCGATCTGTCTGTTCGCCTGTGCGTGGTAGCGGGAGGTATGGTTCGACCAGATGTTGTACTTGGCGTACAATTTCTTCAGTTTAGCCGCTCGAAAGTTGGCGTCGTTAACGGTGAGGACGTCATGAGGGACCCCAAACCGGTGGATAATGTTGGAGCTCACAAATTCAGCGATGGAACGGGCCTTGACCTCTTTGAGCGGAACTGCCTCTGCCCACTTGGAGAAGAAATCTGTAGCAGTCAGGATGAACCTACACGGGCGGGCTGTTGCCGGTGGATATAGTCCCACTACATCAATCCCCCATACCACAAATGGCCAAGAGTACTTGGTGGGGTGGAGGGGCTCCGGCGTCCGATGCAGGAAGTTGGTGTGAACTTGGAACGCGTGGCATCTCTTGGCATACCCAATGAAATTGTGGATCATAGAGGGACAAAAGTACCCTAACCTCCGGATTTGATTGGACAGCTTCGGCCCATCTTGATGGGCGCCACCGGAACCGGCGTGAACCTCTTGCATAACTTGAGGTATCTCTACTCCTTGGATGCAACAGAGGAGGATGCCATCAAAACTCCGCTTATAAAGAATCCGTTCAACATTGGGGCCGCTCTGGAGGGTAAATTGCAGCACGCGGCGTCGGATTCGCTCGCGCTCGGCCCGATCGTCCGAGAGGCGACCATTTTGGAGATACTCGACAACAGGTACCCTCCAGTCGGTAGTGGCTTCAATAACTGTGTCTGACGAACCCGGGACCCATGACGTAGAGGGTTCGGCAGTGAGATGACTTACCCGCAAGCCATCATTGTCCTCTTGGGTGACAGGAGCAATAACTCTCTGGTGTGCCTCATGTATGATCAAATAATCTAGCTCGGGTTCTGCGAGTGATGCAGCCAAGCTAGCCAAGGCATCTTCTTGGCTGTTCTGTGACCGTGGGACATGGGTAACCTCTGGTCGAGAAGAGAATCAGGCCATTAGGCAGAGGGTGTATTCCAGCAATGGTGCAAGCTCCGGCTTCCTGACGACGTAGTCGCCACTAACCTGTTTGATTACCATCTCGGAATCTCCCTTCACATGTAGATGGGGATCATGGATCTCAAGGTCCAACTCGAGGCTGGTAATGAGATCCTAGTACTCTACCTCGTTGTTCGTACCACCTTCTGACAACAGGAACGAGTATGGCAGGACGGCCTGCGTCGGGGTAATGAAGACAATACCCAGGCCTACTCTGTTGAGCTTGGGATCATTGAGCCTCCTACCGGTGGGGCTCCGGGAGGCGCTGTCGAAATGCATTTTCCAACACGGTACAGCATGATCGAAAAAGAGGATCGTCTCGTCAGGGAAATCCAGGTCCAGGGATTGATCCGCGGAGGTTGGATGGGCACCTAAAAAGTTTTCCAACGCCTGTCCCTTAATGGCCTTCTGAGGTACGAATCTGATATCAAACTGCTGGAGAATCACTGCCCACCGTGCGAGTCGGCCAGTTAGCATGGTGCGGTTCAGGATGTACTTCAGTGGGTCTACCCGGGAGACCAATTGCACCTCATGGTGTTGCAGGCAATGTCGCAACTTCTGCACTGCGAATACGAGCGCAAGGCAGCTCTTTTCGATAGGGGAGTATCTTACCTCCGTATCGAGAAGCATGTGGCTGAGATAGTAGAGACTATTCTCAGTACCATCGTTATTCTTCTGGGTGAGCAGCGCACCGAGGGATTTCTCCAGGGCGGTCACATAAAGGACCAGCGTATTTCCAGAGACGGGTGGCATCAAGACCAGAGGTTGGAGGAGATACTGCTTGATTTCCTCAAAGGCGGTCTGACACTCCTCATCCCATTCGTAGGTGGCACCCTTCTTCATGTGCCGGGAACATGGATTACACTTACCGGCCAGATTCGCGATGAATCGGTGTATATAGGCTAAGTGGCCTTGAAGGCCTCGATGCTCACAAATGTTGCTTGGGGGAGGCATTTGGCTGATGGCCTTGATCTTCTCTGGGTCGATCTCGATACCTCGGTATCTGACAACAAAGCCCAGAAATTTCCCAGAGGTGACCCCGAAGGCACACTTCAATGGTTTCATCTTCAGGTGACGGTAACGAAGGAAACCGAACACTTTCTCGAGGTCTTTAATATGGTCCTACTGCTGACATGATTTGAATACGAGGTCGTCCACATAGCATTCCACCAATGTTCTGAGGATCGGTTTGAATAGGCGATGCATGGCCCTCTGATAAGTGGAACCTGCATTCTTCAAACCGAATGGCATTACCTGGTAGAAAAATGTACCTTGTGGAGCCCTGAAGGCAGTGGAATCATCTTCTTCGGGGGCCATCCGGATATGGTTGTACCTGGAGTATCCATCCATGAAAGAGAGGGCTTGGAACCCGTCTGTGGCGTCAATCAATAACTCTGTCACCGAGAGTGGGAAGTCATCCTTTGGGCAGTGGCGATTAAGATCGCGGAAGTCGATGAAGACTCTGATCTTCCCATTCTTCTTCCTGACTGGCACAATATTTGCAAGCCACATGGGGTACTGGTCCTCCTTAATGAAGTTGTATTTGATAATCGTGTCAACATTGGCCTCAACCATAGCACCATGAGAAGGGTTCATCTTCCTGGGGGGCTGCTTAAACCCATTGTGTCTTTCCGGGAGGCCCAGATGGTGAACGGCTACTTGGGGACCTAGTCCTGGCATCTTGTTGTAACTCTAGGAAAACACATCACGGTGTTGTTTGAGGAAGTCTACTTACTGCTGCCGGTCCTCGAGGGACATGGATGCACTGATCAATGTGGGTTTCGGATCTTCCTCGCTACCAAGGTTCACCTGTACCAGTTCATAATCCGTGGTAGAGATGACTTCTTCAAAGGCGGGAGGAGCATCCTCCAGGTCTTCCTCCCCACCCGTAGGGGGACTTCCCGCGACGGAAGATACTGCTGGGCTATCGAATCCCATGGGGCAGCTGTTGTCGGCTTGGGCAACAGCGATCATCACATCGGTAGACCCACCTGCCATTGAGACCGTAGAAATGAAGGCATTCGATCCTATCCCATCTAGCCTTCGGCCTAAGGGGCCACGTTTGATAATATCAATGTAGTGGTGACGTGTCGGCCTGAGTCGGTGGATTCCAACCCGATGTAAGAGACACGTATGGCATACCTTTGTCGTCATAAGCTTGACGTCCCGGTACCGTACAGGGGTAGGAGGTTCCGGGATGACCTGAGTCTGGTTGATGTAGGAGTACGAGGTGATTTTACACCGTCGCTCGGACATGGGAACATGCCTTCCTTGCGTACTCGAAGCAAAAAAACATTTCCCCATGTTGGGGGTCGTGGCCTCCAACCGGTGGATCGAAAAGATGTAGGCATCATCAAGGCTTGCCCAGGAATCACTTGTGACCGGGGCGGGTCCATCCTCACTTACTAGGATTTGTTTACCCTTACTTTTGTAATAACCCGCATGCAGATGGCAGGCCTCACAAGAAGCGAAAGGGTACGCATCTCCTTGGAGCACACCTACTCGACCGTTAGGGAGTACTTGAGGCACTGTTGATACGACGAAGGGACCGCTGCATGCATATGGAGCCATGGCCTACCCATCAATGCGTTGTAAGCGGTGTCCTGAGAGACGACCATGAACTCGGTGCTGGCAACTAAGCCACCGAACTGAGTCTTCAAGAGGATCTTGCTGACTGGGGTTTGCTCAGTCCTATCGTACCCCTGGATCCTGAGGACAGAGGGAGTCATATCACCTTCAGACAGACCCAGCTTTCGCAACGTCCAGGTTGGAATTAGATTGATTCCAGAACCCGTGTCAACGAGACAGCGGTGGATTTCCACGCCTTGAATGTGGACAGTGATGTACAACGGGCAAATGTGCCCCTGTATAGGACGGTCCTCATCTTCAGCGGAGAATGAGAAAACCGCCTAACACTCGGGGTTTTCAATCGCCTCGGTATAGAAGGCTTCTACCCCTACCACCTCCGTCTCAAACTAGAGGGGGATCCTTAAGGCCTCGACAAGTGCCTCGCGCATTTCGGATGACAGGAAAAGGGCCTCTAGGATGGAGAGCCTCGCCGGAATGTCGGCCAGGTGCTTCAGGACATCATACTTTCATGCCAAACACGACCCTCTTCTTACAGGAGGTCGCTCAGCACTTGGAGGCATAGCGGGTCCTGCCGGTTGAACCGATGATCGGCTCATACTGGGTACATCCTGCTGCCTACTAGTTGAAGCCTGGAGGATAGTCGCCGGACTAGGATTGGACAGCAGAGGCTGGCCTGTAGCCGGGCAAGACTGATTGTGATACGAACGAGGCAGCTCTCCCCGATCCAGTAGCATGAACGGCGGTGGAGGTACAGCTGATGGTGTTATATGGGGTTGCGCATGCTAAGATCTTCGCTGAGCCTGCTGCCTGGTCTCAGTAGCATGCACGGCTTGGCCAAAAGTGCATGTTGACGTACCCCGATGACCGGCGCGATTGCGATCCCGCTGACTTTGACATCGGCTGGGAACGTTGGGGAGGTCTTCCTGGCGTTCCCCCTTATCGGGGGTCATATAGGGCTTTACCAGCTCCATGGTGTTAACCGAAGCATACCCCTGGCTGTCGCTCGAAGAATCATCCACCGCTGGGCGGATTCTGGGAGGAATCCCCATCTCTGGGGGATAAAATCACCGAGATTGCGGGATGACGATGGCACCGGGGGTGCGTGTTGCTTCTTCTTGCGTCACCGCTGCTTACCCTTTTGGGAAGAGGTCGACTGTGAAGATGATGCGGAGGCACCGGCTACTTCTTCTGAAGGCTCCGACTGCTTCAGGCGTGCCCGGAAGATACCGTGGGCATGGAAGACATTTTTTTGAGCCATTGAGTCATCGTATTTTCGGGATCTGCGGCTGGGGACCTGCTGCCACTCGCTTTCGCTGTCGCTGCCGATCTCTGATCCTGCAAAGACACCTGCCACTTGTGCATTTACCGGGCCCAACATGACTATGTGGTTGTTGACCTGGTCTTGAAGCCAGTATTTGAACACATAGCATTTCTTGAGGGTGTGCCCCAGAATCCTATGATAAGGGCAGTAGTTGGGGTGATCAATGAGGTTTGCCTCTGCCGGCCTTCTGCACTTGGGCAGGCGCACAATCCCTTGCTCTAGAGCACTTCGGAAATAGCCAGGGACCTGATTTTTGTTAAATGAATAAGTCTGGTTCATTTATTCCGGATAGGGGGCCTTGGGGGCCTGGCCCTGACGAGGGGCCGGAGGGGACTACCGAGGAGGCGGCGCCTGATTGTCTCGCCTAGGTGGCGGTGGCGCATTGCACGGGGGAACCTGTCGATTCTGAGGCGGTCGCTACTGGGCAAGAGCATGTGCTTGAGGTGGAGGACCACTGTGGGGTTGCAGGGGTGGTGCCACCGGCAGTAACTCCAGCTACCTCGGGGCTTCTATTTGGGCCACCGCAGCGTGTTCAGCCCTGGCAGCCCTCCTGAGTAAGTGGCATATCCAGGGAATACGTAAGTCCCTTCCATCGGGTGATGAAATCGGCAACCCGCTCATCAGGCCTCTGCTTGCACTTGAAGAGGTCCGCAATGCTGGTCTTCCGTGTGGTGGAGCTGAACTGGTACATGAACTGCCAGTGGAGATCCTCCCAACCTGTCACCGATCCGATAGGGAGCTGACTGTTCCTAACGAATGTCGGGCCTTCCAATGTCTGTACAAAACATCGGAGTTTGGCGGCTTCTTGCTGAGCTGGGGTCCCCAGCATAGGGCCACACCGGGAAGAGAAATGAGCCAAGTGCCGGGCCGGGTCCCCTATCCCGTTGAAGGGCGAGAAAGTGGGGTTCCCAAAACCTGGAGGTGCGGGCATATCATCCACCCACGCGGGATAAGGCATGCCATCTGGTGGGACCGCCACCTACCATGTTTCTAACGCTTCTAGGCGGGCTGTGAGTGCCGCAATAAGATCATACAGGCGGGGGTCCCTGTCTTGATTGGCATCCCTAACCACATGTGCATTGCAAGGTTCATCAACACAGTAGACGACTTCAGCCTGTCGTCGATCAACTAGCTGGACAACCTGCGGGGCGACTGGGGGAACCCAGACTGAAATCTTCGGATTGCCCCGTCGCTTAGGGGGGGTTGGTGAAACGTATCGCGCCCTCTTGCCATACGTCCCGGATTCTTCCCTGTCTGTGGCCGTAGCATGATCAGGGTTGCCCGGAGGCATCTCACCGAGGGGAAATTGTTCCTGCCCCTACTGCCCCGGCCTGGGATCACCATAGTCGGGTCGCCGCTCTGCGGCACGCTCATCCAAGAGTTCGTCAACCAGCCTCTTCTGCTTGGCAAGCTGCTAGCGTAACGTGGCCTTCTCAGAATCTTCGTCTGTTTTCTGCATAAAGGCGGATGGGTCGGAGTGCCTGACAGTTCCGATGAGCTCCTTACCGTTGCGGGTGTTTCGACCGAGTGTCAGTGACTCGGTGGGCATGGGGAGGCCCAACAGATTCCTCTGCTGACGGGTAACTCTCCCTGATGGGTCTAGTAGTGGCGGCATTCCCTCGAGGGGTATGTCTCCGTCAAGGAGTTCGAGATCGTCTTGCTTGTCCACAATGTCGGTCATGTGGACCAAAACGCCTCTCGAGGGCATGTCCTCAATGTCGCATATCGAATCGGGCTGCCGTCCGATAAGATCGAAGAGGAGAGCGGCATAGTGTCCCCAACCACGGACTTTCACATGGGGGGTGGATTTCCTGACGATTCTACGGAGTTCTTTAAAACTATGAATGCATTTCCGTTGAAGGGAGCTCTGGAGGATCGATGACTCAGGGTACTGAGCCACAAGGAGTGCGGCCGCATCGATCAGGCGGCACTGCCCGCCGATTTCTTCGAAGTGCTCCCGACTTCTGGGGTACACCACCCGTTAGTAACGGAGGCGGAAGTGCATCACCCATAGGGTTTGACAAAAGCACCCCAATTCTTCATGGGTAAGAGACTCCGGTATGAAAAAATTCAGCGCTGCCATCGGCCGGAATTTCTCCTAGAAGTAATATGCTGCAAGAATACTCCAGAAGCTCCTGGGCTCGGACTCAAGGTCTGGCCCTGTGTTGTCCCACTCGTCAAACAGGGGTGGCTGAGGGACTGGTAGTGGTATCGAGGTGGACCTCTGGGATAGTAGACTTGGCGGCGGAGAATACGGAAAATGAGCTGACTGGCTGCCGAACTTCTGGCCATCCTCTGAAGAGCAAGGTGACCTGGCCACGACGTCACGGTACGATGGGCTGATAGCCACAGCTTCCGGCACAGGAATCGCAGGTACCGACGCCTGGGCATGTTGTCGCCCTGCCGTCATTGGCCCCCAAAATAGCTCTCCGTGATCTCTGGTAGAGGTAGAGGGTGCTTCTGGTGACGATGGTGGCAATTGCGTGGTCGAGACCTGCGGAATTCCCAGAATCTCTTCCTCCTGGATGTACCTGCGAAGGGAGATGGGAATCCGGTGGACCTCATGTTCCGGGAGAATGAGGATAACGCCTCTGGTTCCTGCCCCAATCCTTGATACGGAGGAGTGGGTAGAAGGTTCCATGGCTGAGTCGCATTCTACCTTAGAGTCGGAGAAGCGGGAGGGTTTGATCTCCACCCGGGCTTTCCCGGGACTCTTCTTGTGGTGGCGACGACCTGCTCTCCTGCCCCGGGGTGGCTCTTCGGGACAGGGTTGATCCCTATCATTGAGTCCCGGGGCGGCACTGGCATCGTGGCGGAGAGGGCCCCCACTCGAGATGGCCGAGGTGCGAGGGGAACCGGGGCAAATGTCGAAGGGTACATGGGGAGGAACTCCATGAACAACAACTGTGTAGGAGGGGCCTCTGTTGGAATTGGCAAGAGCATGGGGAGGACCTCCGTGGTCGCTGCGGGCGGAGCGAGGCTGACATTCACTCCTCATGTTTCTGGGGGGAGGAGGACCTTTGCCGGGTGCAGAGAGGACGTAGGTAGGGACCCCACATTGGAGAAGGATCGGATGGATGGCTCCATCAGATCGGTGGTCAGGTGCAGGAGGATGGACTCCATACCCAGTATAGTGGGCGCGGGAAAGATTTCCACGCTGAGTGTCACTTCCGCGGGGCAGGTCTTCCTTCGGGACGGGGGTAGCACGAGGCATGCCTCCATGACGGACTTCGGAGCGGGGAAGGCCCACGCTCTGTGGAATTGTGGTACGGGGAGGACCTCCGTACGGGGTGACATCACAGCGGGTTAGCTCGTGGCGATCACCACTTGGGTCGGCAACCCGAAGATTCAACCCAGCCTGCCCGTGGGGAGGTTGGGGTCTCGATCCAGGTTGGGTAAAAGAGTGCCCCTGATCATTGTATGTGGGGGCTTCGTGATGCACGTTGGCGGTGGCTCGGGGCACTGTAGCTGTCGACGTCGACGCACATGGGCGAGCGTCCTCAGCCCGGGCCCGGTGCTAACGTCGGGTCAGGCGAGCTGGTGCAGGTGGTGTAGGGGCATGGCCTGCCTGCCCTTCCTATGGAGCCGGACGGTGGCGCTGATGCGGCCGGGCAGGAGTTCTCGCTTGGAGCCCTTGGGTCAGGACCCTGAGTGGGCTGATCCGGACAACGCCCTCCTCTTCGGCGTAAGGCGAGGAGTCGTGAAGGCAATCAGGGGACAGGCTCGCGAAATGGTTGAACGTTGGGGTGGGGAGCAGGGGCTCCCTGCGCGGCCTATTAGGGCGGCATTGACGGCGAGGCCTGGACGCCTCTAGGTCTAGGCGGGCCATATCCCTAGTTGAGATGACCCCTTCCTCCTCGTACCTGCGCACGAGGTTGTTGATCACCCTTCGCCGAATGACCTCGGATGGGGAAAGGGGACGTGGGCGCCCCGTATTCCGCGACGTGCCAGCCGTAGTAGTAGTAACGGTGCCATGTGGGGTAGCCATGGTGATGTTTCCCCTACCCATACGTAGGCTAGCTGGCGGTGATCGCGTCTCTATACCAACAACCTGGTTCCTGAGAAACGAAGGGATCAACTCATCAGTACTGAGAGGAAAAGGATTGACAGCCACTGCCCCAGCGTCCTTCCATTATCCATGTCTGTAAGAAGGATCCATGCCAACACGCTGCAGAATGGAGTGCCCCACATTCTACTGCACCGACTTCCTGTGAGTTTCACGACAGGCCCGTTATTTGCTTTGCGGGACCCGGTGCCGGATATCTGGATCCGGCGACATGTCAATCTACTGGTGTCTCGAATGATACTAATCTCCATACTGAGGAGAATAATTTCACGTCGGGTTCACCATTTATGTTTCCGACACTTTCGTCGGGGCGCGCGCGCGCATCCGTCTGTCCGCATAGGAGGACGCGCGGCTTTGTTGCCCCACATTCCCACTTTCCAAAGGCGGGCGACATTCATTCCTTGTTCAGGTACGTCTACTCCTTGATCGTAATGGGATGATGGGATGTCGGTTCTTCCCTCTGTGGATTCCTCCTCGGAGCTCATTACCTAGTCCGGGTCTCCCTCATAGATTTAATATGTAGTTTGTGAAACTCTTCCTAGTGCCATGTTTCCATGGACGCCGGTTAATTACGTTGCTTCTGTCAGGGCAGAAACCTTCTGTTGGGGGAGTAGTCACGTTGAGGCATTAGTAGCGTGTCTGGATGCTGGGGAACCTGGCATGTCTGTCTGTCGTCCCTAGTCACAGGGCTTCTCGAGGGCGTGGAAGCCCGAGGCATCCCACATCGAACGCGGGGAATTATATGCCATAGACACATATATGAGGTTTTCCTCAGCTTCCTGTGTTTAACGCAGGGTATGCCGCGAGTTTAACGTCCAGTGGGGATAGATTTGGCCGATCATAGCGTTAGCTACGATGGATCGGATTGAGGGATTTATCTTGAAGGGATGACGATACCGGGGCTAGCCCATAGGCTGCTGTGAAGAGTGTACCGATATGGTCTCACTGGGATATGACGATCTGGGCGAGGATCGGGGTGGATGGTGGATGAGTGTAGCGGAGGGGAGTGAAATGGGACCATCACGGGGGTGACGGTGGAGTTGGGCTTGAGCCTTCAAGAGGCTTCCTACGTATCCCC
This sequence comes from Viscum album, assembly GCA_963277665.1. Classification (NCBI taxonomy): domain Eukaryota; kingdom Viridiplantae; phylum Streptophyta; class Magnoliopsida; order Santalales; family Viscaceae; genus Viscum; species Viscum album. The sequence continues at coordinate 1,216,852,556 of OY728142.1, read as the reverse complement.
GTGGCAGGGAATCAAAGTCCACATAGTTCGGGATGGTGCCGGTAAACCGGCATGAGGGTGGACCTTGGTCCAATGAGCATCGTCAGCGAACCGACGTGAAGGTGGACCTTGGTCCAATGAGAGATGGGCTTGAACCTCAGGGAGGCTTCCTATGTACCATGCCTTGACTTGGATTAAAGAACACGTAGTTCAGAGGGTTTCATTGGTGAGCCGACGTGAAAGTAGACCCGTGAGTCCACTAGTGGTGGGCTTGAACCTCAGGAAGGTTTCCTACATACCATGCCTTGACATGGATCAAATTCCTCGTAATTCAGGTAGGGTGAAATACAGTTTAACGTCATGCGGGACCGTAGTGAACCCTGACGTGAATAAATGACAGGTGGGATTGAACCTCATGGGGGCTTCTTACGTACCATGCCCTGACATGGATCAAAGACTTCGTAGTTCGGGTGAAAATGGGGGCTTGGAACACCGACAAGGAGATGGTTTGGGCCAATGATTGTTGGGCTTGAACCTCGGGAAGGTTTCCTACGTACCATGCCTTAACATGGATCAAAGTCCTCGTAGTTCATGTGGAATACAGTTTAACGTCATGAGGGACTGGGGTGAACCGACGTGAATGAGGTCGGAACGACCGGATGGTGGGTTTGAACCTCGTAGAGGCTTCCTACGTACCACGCCTTAACATGGATCAAAGTCCTTGTAGTTCGGGTTGGTCACAACGGCTTTCCGTTTGGACTGGAATTGCAGTTTAACGTCTTGCTGGACGCAGGTTTGACCTTGACATGAATTGGATAATAGGTGGGCTTGAACCTCGTGGAGGCCTCCTACGTACCATGCCTTGACATGGATCAAAGACCTCTTAGTTCAAATGGGGCTTTGACGGCGGACCGACGTGAAGGTGGACCTTGGTCCACTTTTGGTGGGCTTGAAGCTTGGAAAGGTTTCCTACGTACCATGCCTTGACATGGATCAAAGTACTCGTAGTTCGGGTTGGACTTTGTCGGTGAACCGACGTGAAGGTGGACCTTGGTCCACTCATGGTGGGCTTGAACCTTGGGAAGGTTTCCTACGTACCATGCCTTGACATGGATCAAAGTTCTCGTAGTTCACTATGGAATGGGTGTGCAGTTTAATGTCATGCGGGACAAGGGGGTGTGTAGTTTAACATCATGCTGGACGGAATGGGACCCGACGTGAGTAGATGACGGGTGGGCTTGAACCTCATGGGGGATTCCTATGTACCATGCCTTGGCATTGATCAAAGACCTCGTAGTTGAAATGGGAATGGGTATCAGGGACGGTGCTCGCTCTAAGCCCACGTGAGTCATGCTCGGTGTGAGAAACAAGAGGTTGCAAGGACCTAATGATCACGTCGTGAAGGGTGCGTCCGTGAGAAGCGAAGAGGGGTATACGCGTTAGGCAGCCCATGGTGTCGGGACTTACTCCAGGATGGAGGCCCAAGGTTAGTTCACAGTTTAACGTCATGTGTTGAGGACGTGGTGCTTGGCAGTTTAACGTCCTGCAGCTCGGACGAAGGGGGTTCACTCTGCACCCCTAGGACTTACATAACGGGTACCCTCTGGTCCTTGGGGAAGGGAAGGTACCAGCAAGGCAATGGCCAAGGGGGGTTGTGGGACGAACCATCAAGGGGTCCATGTTAGCGTGGCTATGCGAAGAAGCAATATTTGTTAGCGTGCCTATGCGAAGAAGCATTAGGCGAAGCAACGGTACGGGTGGTATTGTTCATGGGACTTTGAAATCACATCGTGCAATCCTGGAGGGTCGCACGGGAGGAGGAATTGCTAAGAAAAGGAGTGTGCTTCGAGAAGTGGAGTGCCTTGGCCTTAGCACGGGGCATGGGTGTGAATAGAAGGTTCTTCGAGAAGTGGAACATTGTTTGCGGAGCACTGCCTCACGAAGAAGGGGTGCCTCGCGTAGCAGGGTCCTACGAAGTAGTGTGATTCGTGGAGTGGAGTGCCTTGGCCTTAGCACGGGGCATGGGTGTGAATGGAAGGTTCTTCACGAAGTGGAACAGTGTTCGCGGAGCACTGCCTTGCGAAGAATAGGTGCCTCGCGAAGCAGGGTCTTGTGAAGCAGTGTGCTCGCGGTGTGTAGCGATCCTGCCTTAGCATAGGGATCACTAGCATGGGATGGGTGGTTCACGAAGCATAAGTGCTCCGCGGCTTCTTGGGTTCCCTTGGTAATCCCCTTCCTTCGCGAATGCCCTTCAGCTTCGCGAAGGGCATCCCTCTCAGAATAGGGGCTCAAAACGAGACAAATCAGAGTCATCTCGCGAAGTAGGAATACCTCGCGGAGCTCATGATTCCCGGGGCAAAGAGTGCTTCGCGATTCGGGAGAGGCGAATCCGAAAGGTTGGATTTTCCATTCGTGGGACTCAGGGGGAGTTCAGTATTTATATGGAAGGTGCGCCGCGAAGAAGAACTCGCACGCCGCCTCCGGTGCTTCGCGGCGCGCTCGCGAACATCAACAGCGTTCGCGGAGAGCCCCGGCTCTGGAGCTTCGTGGTGGCTCACGAACGTCAAAGGCGTTCGCAGAGCATCACCGCCTCTGGAGCTTCGCGGTGGCTCGCGAACATCAAAGGTGTACGTGGAGCATCACCGCCTCTGGAGCTTCACGGCGACTCGCGAACGTCAAAGGCATTCGTGGAGCATCATCGCCTCTGGAGCTTCACGGCGGCTCACGAACGTCAAACACATTCGCGGAGCATCACCGCCTCTGGAGATTCGCGAGGCCGCGAGGGTCGGGGCGCTTCGCGGTGGGGCTTCGTGAGGGTGCTTCGCGTCGGGGATTCGCGAGGCAGCGCGCCTGCCTTCCTTTTTGCTCCTTTCTTTCAAGCCATATTTTGGCGCCAATAATCTCTTAGAAAATTATGAATTATATGGTGACGTAATACAATAATATATAAATCTGTATCCAATGATATACATAAACCATTTCATAAGTGGTTAAGTTTTTCAAAATATCATGATACAATACTTTATAATTAATTTAACTAAATTTCAGAAATTAATATATTAGTTGACTTTAATCAACATGAAGTGGCTTTAAATTTTCATATTCCATGCATTTGATTTACATCTTCATGTATTGTCATAAAATATGGTAATAATTTGAATTTCCATAAAACAATATTTGAAATTTGTATTATTCCTTATTCCTTATGTAAGATTCATGGTATTGGAAATATCCCTTAAATCCAAATGTTTGGTAGACTCCATTAGTGATAAAATAGACCACTGGTTGAAAACTAGTTTTTGAGTTTCAAGGTAGTCATCATTTTCGAAAATAATCATTTCTCAGTCATTATATAAACATATATAACATATTGAGGGGTATTTTCCCCTCAATCATATATTTTCTGAAAATTTTAACTTTCTACATATAATGTTCTCTTGGTACAATTCATTATATAAACTCAAATATTTGATTGAAAATTAATGTAGTACAATAATTACCTAGTTCATAAATTATATGATGAGAATATCACTTCCAATATACATTCACAATTTTTTTAAATAAAAAATTAAAATCACATTAATCATAACACTTCAATTGTGTAGATTACATATGATTGACCTTGATCCCGTAGCATATTTAGAGGTATATTCCCTTGATTATTTGGGGATTATTTGAATAGTTACCATCACCTTGTACTTAATATTGAACAATAGTGTTTTAATTATTTCCTTTGAACTCTTATTCATGTATACTCTACACAAATAATAAACTCCAAAACCAATCACGCATCATCCATGGTGATTCATTCAATATTTATTTTCTTTTAGAAAATCCATCATTCCAGTCATGTTCAATGAGTCATTACATTTTTAATGGTGTTCGAAAGACATCATCTTCTATTTGTTACCCATGAATCCATTGGACACAGATAATTATTTTTCTCTATCTTGATTAAACATAAATCTATTTAATAGAATGACGAAAAATTATGGGAAACAAGTGCGCTTCAGAGATTGAGAATATTTACTTCAATTAAATGATATATTTTATATTCTATGAATCATATGAAATAATTATCATACATTATTAATGGGGTAAAGGCTTCTTCATAATTCACAAAAAAAACATATTCCTCAAATTTCATTAAATTATTAAACATTCTATTAATTTCAATTTTATGATCATATGGTAGGTATTTGTCATGTATTGTCTCCTAAAAATTACTTCATTACATAAGTTCAATTTGATCTTCCTATCTTGTATAATGGAATAGAGACCACTACTGATCAGAATCACCTTATAGGAAATACACCGAAAGTGTATCCATTTTCTTTTTACTAAATTCCAATGAAGTAAATATCTTTTCTAGAGACATAATTGATAGCTCGACAATAGTTGTAATAGTATTCCCACTAATTGATGTGGATTGTTCCACAAAAAGCCATATGGAATATGTTACTATATCCATGGAAGAGGTTTCCCCATTTAGGAAAGATAAATATTCATAACCTAACAAATCTACCCTAATATATCCATTTCTTTCTTATTTCCAGAACGATAATTATTTTTTCCATAATAAGGATATATCTACATTTTCCATGAGTACTAATTATATTTTTCAATACAAGGTACCATTTCTAAACAATAGAATATCCTGGATTGCATCATAAACATATAAACATTGTATAAATCACAATGTGTAATAGAACACAATATAAATTTAAGAGTCGTGAACCCCAGATTCCAAAACATTGTCTACTCTGAGGAAATATTAACATTCAAATACATCATAATTGTAGGTAATGAAAATTTGACCTATCCTATGCGTATCCCCCTAGAGTGTCAAACCAGGAATGTAGTATGATGTCACATGGATTTGGTATAGTTAAATTTCATCAAATTTTCAAAATATTTAAAACTTAACCCAAACACACACCAAAATACCATATTATTTTAGTTCATTTGAAAACAATTAACTATATTACCCAATGAAATTACCATTGTTACCTTTAGATATATTGTAAATACAAACAAAAACCAATTAAAACAAAACATCATTTAGTCAAAATCATTATAGTATATTATGTTATATCACATTTAAAGTGTATATATAAATTATTTATCCAAAAAATGATTTTACACTCATCTAATAGGCATAGGATGAGAATGAAAAAAATATTGCACCTAAAATACTATTTTTAATAAAGGAATTTTTAATCCATTTTAATAGAAACCCAATTTAGAATAATAAATTTGAACCAATTATGTATGTAATTTTATAAAATAATCTTAATTTATGAAATCATAATTTCAAAATTATCTTAGGGTTAATATTGTGTTTTTTTTAAAACAATATTTTTACTGAATAGTGAATAATGTTGTGTTTTAGTAAAAAAACGCCATTTCATTTAAATAATTTTTAATGATAAATTATATTTTTAATTTATCATAAAGTAACTTTAGATAAATTATAAATTAATTTAAACAATTTATTTCATTATAATCAATATTACTTTAAATTTTTTTATAAAAACATAAATTAATTTCAATATTTTCCTACTTAAACTAGTTAATCTATCTATCTATGAGGATAGGATTAATACTAATTTTTCTGAAAATATGTTTTGAATTTTGAATATCTATCATTCATCATTCTAAATAATATAATATTCTTTTTAAAATATGATAAAATTATTGATTTGACCAAAATTATTTGTGAATGTTATAAAAATAATTAAAATGATTTTAGTGTAATTAAGCTGAAAACGGAATAAAATAATACGATTATGGACCTAAATAACACATAAACATGTCTAAAATCAATCTTATAGATAAATCTCATAAATTAAAATTCCATTATCGAGTTTGGGAGAGTTTTTATGGATATTGATAGGTAATAACATGTGTAAAGATAACTTATTTCGAAGAATCCAAAGTGAGTCCATTTCTTTCCCAATTAGAGGCCACCACCTATTCCCATTCCTCACACCTCTAAAGCCTATTATTTTCTATCATTACCAGACTACATTTCCTCCCAAAAATCCCTCCCCATGACCTAGATGACACCATTGTGTCATAAATAATACTAAGTATGTTTTTGGAGTACATCAACAGAATTTCCCAATTAAAACCTAATAACATCTTTCAAGCTCTCTAATTTCATTTATCTTCTCAAATACCTATACTATTATTATTAAATGATTAAATACAAACTAAAATATCCAAAATATTCTAGGATTTTCTATTTTAATAGTTAAACATACAATTACACACCCCTCTATCTAATGGTTAATGAACATAATGTTTCTGTGTTTGGTGAACTACTTCCTCATGAAATGATGATTGTTCAACAATCCCTATCACCACTCAAAGTGGAAATTATTATTGAAACTCTATTTATATACAATATTTAGATCATTTATAATGTGATTATGATTTTTGATTTTTATTTATAACATTCCCTTGGACATCATCATGTTTTAATACGATAACTTTGATTGAGAAAGTGTAGACTACTGCCCCCTCAAATTAATAAGACTCGTTAATTACATACATGGAACATATAAAGGTTGGTTATAATAAACAAATTAAGCATATATAATATATGTATAATTTTATAAAGTATTATATTCATATGTATCATTTAGTTGTAATTATTTTAATACAACATGGATATGAAAATTGGGTTAATGCGTATATACGGCCTATCGTGTCCATGAATGGTGCAATTCATTTCTAATATCCAAATGCTATAGACTGTACTATATACATATTTAATGACAATATATGACAATATAGTCTTTTTTTTACATTATTGAGATTATGAAATCACAATATACATAATAATAACAACAAATAACATGTCAAAATGTACTTTAGAAATATAGGCAACTGCCACCCAAAACTGTTAAAATAATGTATTGGTGTTTACAAACGGGTAATAAAACATTATAAGAAATTGACATATGATATTATAAATAGGTTTGTGGTTTTATTATTAGTTAGTCACATATATTTAACTAATATATATGAGGTTAAATACAATAGACAAAAATAAAGGACAAGGTAATGGATTTTCTTCTCACTCATTAATCATTGAGATCAATGGCATGTTCTCTACTTACTTATTTTGTGTGTCATACCTACTGACCATTTTGATATATTATATCATGAATCATATTATTTTCATGATATTATAAGGTCAATTTAATGTAATACCTTTCTTGGTGATTATTAATTTAATGTTCAATTTTTTTATGGGACACATTGTAATGATTAATGATTATTCTCCTCAAATGTTCTCAAACTCTCCTAATTTTGTGATTGTGAACATCCCATGAAAAAAATACATTATTAAAATCATTTTAATGGTAAATTAAATTTAATATATTAATTATCATATAATGGATATTATTATTTCATAAATCATATTTCATTTTTCTTACGTTGATTACATTGGAAATAATTTTATTATTGGGGAATTATTGATAGGTCTATATTTCACATTAAATATGGATAATTGAAAAGGTATATTAGTTAATTTTATTATTAAATATGAAAAATTATTTAGACAGGTAATGGAATATGGATCCGAAAATTTATATAGATCCTCGATGCATTTATAGGTAATCATGAGACAAATTAGTTGGACAAATTAAATAGGGTTTTATCCGTTTTTAAATAGTATTTTGAATGGTCTTGGATGTAATAGGTTTTCATGTTTATGAGACTTGATGTCCAATAAGATTGGAATTTCCCTCCATTATTTTCATTAAATTTTTTTCCTTGAGATTTTTCATTGATATATCTTAAAATTTAGTTGACTATATATTTTTTGATTTATGAAATGTGTTTATGTTACATAGTTTCCCAATTATTTATTCATTATCTAGTCATTTTATGGAAAGTGTACTCAGTTATCTACAATTATATATAGATTGATTCAATATTACATATGTTCTTCATACCCTTACTAATCAATTGATATCGCCATTATTTTTATATCCCGAACTTAGGGAGAGGAAAACATTGAATAAGCTTTCAAGGAAATATTTTATTTCAGTTTATTGTGTACCATGTTTTATTAAATTTTCAAAATGTATTTGGGTATTAGTTATGTAATCTAGAATTCCAAAACTACTAAATAATACGATCCTTTGGGATTTCATCCTTGTAATTATTCCAATGCAATGTATTAATGCACCGACACTAGCCTTCAATGGTCAGGGCATTACAGTTGGTATTAGAGGATGTTTATCAACATCCATTGAAACTAGATTTAGAAATCATAGATTAGTGAGAACAAACATAATATTAAAATTAAAGATAATAACAAAAAAATATCCTAGAAATACTATATGGACGATATTATGTTGGTATTCCTAGAAATACATCCATATCTTTATACTACATGTGGATGTGGTTTTGGAAAAGATCTACCATGGTGTAACAACTCCGACAATGTGTTCCAAACTGAATCATTGTATCCTGGTACATAATAATGGGCCTTTCTGTGCACCTAGTTTTCCAATCCTAGGGTATATCATTGGGTTTATTCAAATTCTCTTTATCTGTCATTATGAATGCTTTATGTTTAATGATTCTCCTAATGTATCCTATATTATGATTAAATGATTTCTAATGAAAAAATTAATGTTATTTAATATAACATTTTTAGAGTTAAAAAGATTTCATAATATTATGATCAAATATAGAATATTTCATTGTCATTAAATGGCTCTTAGAATGATTGATTGTTTCATCAGTCATGGTTAAGGCTGATATTTATCTCCTAAGGAAACCAGTATAGCTTGTATTGGAATAGATAAAATCATGTAAATATTCGGGAAACATAACCTTGATATGAAACATAATCAATCCTGAATTGAGAATACTATTTAATGAATGGAATTTCATATTAATGATCATTTTTTGTAGAAAAATACGCCACAATTAAGCGGGGATACTATTCCAATTGTACCTGATAAATGAATTATGTATCTGTAGAATATATTTACTACTTTAGACTATAGTGAAAAGGAAACGGTTACACATGTGATATATTCTCTTCAAAGTGATGTGTATCAGTGGTGGAATTTAATACAAAATAAAAGTGATGAAAAAGAATAAATTGAACAAATAGATCAGCAGACATTTAAAGAGACATTCATCGATATATACTTTCCTCATGATCAAAAAAATTTTGATAAAGAGACATTTCTTTTTCCTAATAAAAATGAAGAAGAGAGCGCAAAATATTATGAATCTACCATCACAAGGCTAGTGAGTTATTCTTTAGATTGTATGTACAGCATTGATTGCAATATATATCACTTCTTCTCAGGTCTTAAATGAAATATTCAATGGGAGTTTATTTCATATAATTTTTCATCATAAGGAAATATTGTTTTATATTCAATTAAGATGGAGATGGAATTTTATAGAATCGATATATTAATGGGAACCAAGATAAAAAGAGTTCATCTAGGAATTATGGTAAATATAATTTAAATATGGAAAATAATTATCATATATTCCCACCTTGTGAAATCAATGGGAAAAAATACACTATGAAATGTTTTAAGGGACTCAGAGTTTACTATAAATATACAGATAAGGGTCATTGGGCTCACGAATTCCAGGGGAAGAATCTTATCAATGTTGTCCATTGGAAAAATTTTAAATTAAAAGGAAATTAAGAAAATGATTTCCACATGAATCAGTTTAATCTACCATAGAAGAGGACATAGGGAAATATCCAAGCCTATGAGATCGCTATAGTGGAGGTAGAAGTAACAAATGTAATGGGAATATGTACAATTATATTATATTAATCTATATCCAATGTAATTTTTGATTTTGGGTCGTCAATATATTTTATATCTACCTTGTTTTCCAAAAAACATTTGACACATAACCTTTGATATAATAAGATAGTTGTTGGTCAAAACTCTTAAGAGATGTACAATTGCAACAAATATGTGTCAGTCAGTGAAAATAATTAAACAAAAATGTACTTTATGTGCTAAAATACTTTTCATACCTATGGATGAATTTTATATTTTCCATAGAATGGATTGGATATTATGATATGAGGAAACAATTTGTTGCAAGATGAAATAAATTAATATTTGTGAGGATAATTTAGAATCCCTCATATTTAGACGATAAGATTCATCAACTGATTCTTATTTATTGTCATCCTTAGAAGTTATGCTGAATGAAATTCTTGTAGATAAAGTGCAAGAAATTCCTATTTATGATGGAGGTCATCTCCAAATTGAAGATTCATCTATTTTCAAATAAAATGTTTATGTATTTCTAAGGGATGTACCTCAAAAACCACTTAGAATGCGAGGTTCAATTCTCCATTGATTTAACCTCAGGCACAAGTCTAATATCAATGATTCCCTATAGAATGTATACTATGTAATTGGTAGAGTTGAAGAAACAAATAGAGGATTTGGGTGATAATGAATTTATTTTCCCTAGTGTTTCAACTTGGGGATCCCTTTTCTTATTTCATAAAAATACTAATGGATCGATGAGTTTGTGCATTTATTATATGGAAATCTATGTCATAACAATAATGAAATTTTTTATTAAACTTCTTATTGATGAATTGTTTGATTAAATTCAATGAGATCAATATTTTTTAATGATTGATCTTTTTTTGGGTATCATCAATCGCATGCGAATAAGGAAGAAATTCTGAAGAAATCTTTTTGGAAAAGTTATGGACATAACAAGTTTTCAATAATTCTAATTTGGCACACTTACGAAGCCTCTGTTATTATGGACCTAATGAACAAAATATTCAACATATTTCGTGAAAAATTATTTATCATATTCAAAGATGATATTGGTTTTTATTAAGTAACCTATAAAGAGCATGAAGATAAATTTTGCATAATCATTAGAAAATTATAAGTGAAGAGTTATATGGGAAAATTAGTTAATGCAATTTCATTCTTCAAGAATACATTATTCATTTCCATACTGTCTCCAATGATGGAATATTTATTAATACAATAAATAATAACACTGTTAAAGAATGGAATACACCGAAAAACATAACAGAGGTATGTAGTTTCATTGGTTTTTAGGTTATTATCGACTATTCGTTCAAAATTTTTCCTGATTATCTAACACCTTAATAAAGATTATGCATATAGGTGTTAAGTTAGTATTGATAAAGGAATGTGAATAATTCTTTGATGAGTTACAGATATTATTGGTTGGTCCTCAAATTTTGACTCTAACATATGTTAGTGATGGGTTTTTCAGATATAGTGATGCATCAAATAAATGGAATTTGTTGTTACTTAATGAAAAATGATAAATTTATTGCATATGTATCATGGCAATTGATGACCCAAAAATAGAACTGCCTAACCCATGATATAGAGACTAACTGAAATTTAAGTTTTTTATTATCAAAAACAATTTTATGGAAAATGTGAGAAACCCCATGTTCATCCAAGACATTCATTAAATGAAAAAACATAGTTGTTAAAATAAAACATTACCCTATTAACATCCTTATCCCTAAAAAGTTTCAGTAAAGTAATGTTACCTGTGTTGTTGGTGCATCATTAAGAAGTTCTTCAATGTGAGATTCCATCTTGTCCTACACTAGCATGTATTCCTTCTGTGTGATATTATCTTTATTGAAACCTCTTACTAAAATTATATACAGTTTTTCTATCCACTAACTTGGTTCACTATTAGTAGCCACCTGAATAGGCCTTCCATTCATCTTCTCAATATCCTCTGTGGAGGCATTAATCTCCATAGATTCTTATTAAATATCATCAACGGAATTTAATAACAATTACAAAGGAATTTCCACATGCTATTCCCCCCGAAGGAAGGCTTCCCCGGAATGCAATAGCAATTCCAAATGAATTTCAACAAGTCGGTAACCCCAAAGGAAGGCTTCCCCATGACCCCCTCCTCCAAATAAATCAACGTTCTAGAAGAATTATAAATGATCCCCTTCTTATTTCCTTTTTCTTTTTTGGAGATCGAGTCTCCATAGGTAAAGGTAAATATGAGTAATACTTCTGTCCTTTCTTACTGCCTTGCCGCCCCTTCCTCATCCGATGGATGCAAAGATCTTTTTCATGGAATTCTGGATCCCTGTATTCAGCAGCCTAACTAGATGACTCTTCATCATAATCCTCCCTAGGAATATCATCCTCCTTATCAGACCCTTCACCCCCTAATCTAGCAAAGTGATTATCCAGATTAATAGCCGGGGACACGCTACTCAAGCTTGATCTGTTCATAACCTCAGTCTATTCAATGTGCACTTTAAAACATGGATACATTACCTCTATGTATAAAGATGTTAGATATTCATGTATCATAAAATTTTGAAATACATCTTCTCATATATAGTGCTCAACATGAGACAATGGAAATTGATCAAACTACTCAAGGATTATGATTTTTAAATACACTTATACCTATGGATCAAGTAAGGTTAAAATGCATTGAGTTGGAAAGATCATGATTTTTAAACACAAATGAGGATTGAGAAGGATCCTATTCAAATGAATCTTGTGAAGATGGATATGGAAATTCCAATCGAAGGGGATACATCAATAACTTATCAAACCATTAAAACCCCATCACTAATAGATATGATAAAGAATTGTCAATTTTATGATGAGTAATTTTGTAAGAAAATTAAATGCATGAACGATTGAAAATTACTAAACGTTGTTTATCAAGATGGTGTTCAAAAATTTTGAATGTGGCTTTATTTTCCAACTTCACCTGATCTAAAATGGGAATTGATTGATGACGCTCAATGCTCAAAAATCACTATATAGCTTGGTAGCACAAAAATGTTTATAGACATGAGGGAAGACATTTTTGGTCATAGCATGAATCATGAATTTGCAGATTATGTGTCCCGATGTCTGGTTTGTTAATAATGTAATGTTATTGTAACATCCCAAGATTTAACAATATACTTCTCCTTAAATAATAATATAGCATGCGTTGTACGCAATCCCAACTTCTACCACACCACAACCAATCAAACTAGCAATTTAAAAAGCTGTTATGAATAGTAACGCCCACTTATTGAATTTTTATTAAATTTATTTTTGAAAATGAATCATATTCATCAATTCACAATATCAAAATTCTATTAGGATGATTTTTTGGTATTTTTCTAAGAACATTCAATTTTTGATTAATAGTGAAAAACACTGTGTTATTGTTTAAAACTAACTATTTAATTAAGTAATTATTTATAAAATTTAATTTATTTTAAAGTAAAAATAGAAACATAAAACCTATATTAATCAAATTTAATTAATTGGATTCATTTTACAATAATATTAGATATATAAATTTCTATTGAACTTTTTAACGTCTTTAACGAACTTTCTAGGAACATTTTCAAATTATCATGCAACGTAATTTTACTACGTCTATGAATTGAATTTCAATAATCCATGAGATACGATTGACCTCTGTATATAAAATATGGTTCAATATGATGAAAATAATTTTTGGTGAATAATAACTTAAGAATTTTATTTACCATGATTAATTGTAAATGGGGAAATTAAAAAAAATATTATAATTACCCTATCACATTTACTATTTCCTTTGGATAAGTGTATTTAGCTGAAAGTCAACCTTATGAAAATAATACAATCGTTTTTTTTTCTACTTTTATTAGATTAGGTCATTTATTATATTTTATTTAAATAAGAGTTTAAAGTGTTTAATTCAAATTTTAATAACTAAACCATTTATAATATAGAGTTTTTACATAATATAAATTCAAACACAATTAAACATTTGAAATATAAAATGATTCCCTACATCATTATATATTATTTATAATTTCTATAAATTATATTATTAAATTTATTTATGACACAATGTTGATGCAGTTATTACCTAATTTATGAATGATTAAAATAATTGATGTTATAAATATTAAAATAAATGTAAATTGAAACTTTTGATTCCATCCAAAAATTTTATAGGATAATATGACATGTTAGGGATGAGACAATGTAATATTTCTTTGTAATCAAGTTGTTATGACTTTCAGAAAAACCAAACACTAAATAGTGTTTAAATTTACATAAATGAGTTTTTAAAACTAATACTATATTATTAAATGATATAATAATCCTAAAAATTTAAGATTCTTCCAAATGACTTATAAATTTTTATATATGTCACTAATGAACTAGTTGACATTCTATTGAAACTTTAGAGTAACTATATTAACCATGTAATATAAAAATACAAGAATACATCGTAAAATTTATACTATTTAACTAAGAGTTAAATCTATAAGTTACGATTAATAGGGTGACCAGTACATGTCTACAACCTATTGGTTTAGAGAATTAATACCCATACCCAACTTATCCTCAAAATAAATACATTTCGAGCAATTAGAAACTGAAAATATTTTTATAACAAATTTATATTTCAAGATATTCAAAAGTTTTCCTCACATCTCTTATAAAAAGGTGCTTCCCTTTACATTAAATTCACACATACAAATCCATTTGGTTTAGACAAGCCTTACAAATATCTTCTCCCAACAACCCTAAATTAAACCTAAAGGCCTTACACTGATCAGAAAGTGATCATATGAAGACCTTTTTCTCAAATCAAAAGGATAATCCCAAAGAAGATGTAATTAATTCATCACCTCTTTCAATGTTCTTTTCTTCTTCCACTCCATATTTGTTTGTTGTTTTGATAATAACCTCGTAAATATAGTAAAATATAAATAAATTTATTTTATTATAAATATTTTACAACTATATTCATTTTTCAATCCATCATATGAATGTCAATGTCACCATATGTGCGTACATACAACTAACCGTGTCCAAGTTGTGTGTAGTTTATTATTCAACACATACCTATTTAGATTGCTACAATAATCAATATAATTTATATAAATAATAAAAATAACATATTAATGATTATTTATATAAAATATACCATCCAATTTAAGGTGATTTATTCATCAATAGAATTATATTGTCGCTCAGGTGTACGTACAACTTACCCTCTGCAAGACGTGATGAGATTTTGTTCCCCATTGTGACCATTCATGAATAATTTTCAATTGATGATTAAAAATAACATTTATGAACATAATATCATTATGTATTTAGATCAAATATATCTTATACTTAAGAAACATGACTCATTTAACAAAATATATGATGGAAAACAAATCAGTAACACCCAAAACAATTATACTAATGCAATATTATTTACAATGAAATATTACAGGGTAATATATGATATATAATTTATGTATGTGGTTCTTTTATAATATAATAAAGATTATTTAACCATTAAAAATGATTTCAAATTACCATCGACTAAGGAAAAGTTCAAGGTAAGGGTTAATTTAACAATCTCTTTATTATCTGAGTTTTTTTGGCTGAAGTGTCTACTAGGAGTTCTTTATGATCCAAATTCATGGTCCTTAAAAATGTATATCAAAACCATGTTACTATATCCTAGACTATGAATTAAAGTCATTTATTCCCTTTTCTGATGTTTTATAAAATTTTTTAAATGAAATATTTCTGCCACTTTCCAAACAAGGTCCTTTATTACCGCTTCAACAAAATTATGGAAAGAATGTTTTTTAACTTATATGGTGGGTGCGGCTATTTTCCGCCACTATGTCACCTTCAAAGCTTCACTTACAAGTATATATGAATAATTTAAAAATAATTCTTTTCTTTACTTTTTATTTATTTCAATGTGGAATTATATATTTTACCCTGATATTTTTTGGATTAATTTCATCTATTTCAACAAACTTTGATAGATTTTACGTTAATTTGAAGTTTATATATTATGATAAAATCTTCTATATTGTATTGAAGGTTTTGTGATATGTTTGAATATAGATGTTATATTTTAATATTTTTCATGTTTTATTGTTAATGTATCTACATTTTCTCTACTAGTTTTAATACATATGTCTACATTATGTTTCAACCTATTCATATGAAGAATGCATTGGACGTAATAAGTGATGGGCAGGGACCGCTATAGACCATTGATTAATCGGAAGGACTCATGAGTCAAACTACTGTCTTTTCACAAGGTGATGAAAATATTATTATTTTTAGTATTGGCACAAGTCATTGACTATGTGGTTATGATGTCCAAAATTATGCATTACAACATTATGTAATTATTTATTGATATTCAATGTGATTATTCAACAAGTAGAATGTCCATGTGAATAAGTAAATGGAATTATTTAATTTATCTTTTCCATATTATGTTGATTTTTATGTCTAAAAGGATTGTGTTATAGTCTTATAAATTTCATTAAATATTTATTATTCCTTACGATTGATTATGTTATATTGTTATCCTTACTAAGCATTTGAACACTCCCCTTTCTAATGTTTTATTTTCCCCAGAATTTGATGAAGAATATTATGAATAACCCGAAGGATAGAATATGAGATATTATTATGTTCTAGGAGACATGATGTTTTTCTATTTATTTCATAATGTAATCTACATATTATGTATGTATCTAGTACATCTAGGGCTATTAAACTAATCAGTCATTAAAGACGTGATCTCTTTTGATCATGACAATGTTATATAATAATACACAAACATTGGGTTACTAGGTTCGAGGCGTTATAGTTGGTATCAATTGATGTTTATAACAAACCATGGATACTATATTTATAAATACTCTAATTAGAGACGATTACCCTAAGATAGAATTTGAAAATTAGTATATAAGAACATCCAAAAAAAATTGGAATGTAAATATTATGTGGGTTTTCGAAGAAATACATCTCTTCCTCGATTCTACAAGTGGATGTGGTTCTAGAATAAATGAATGTAGAAGTAAAAACTCTGACATGGAGTTTCAGTTGTAAAAGGAAGTTTCCTAGTAAGTGAAAACGGGCCTAACTGTGCACCTGGTTTGACACTCTCGGGTGATATGCTTAAGATACTTCACATTTTCATTAAAAATCAATATCATGTATTTATGAGTAAATACTTTACATAAGAAGAAATTTAATTATTATGTATTATATACATAATCTATTCAATTTATTTTATGTTTTGTACATGTTTGGAATTATGCATTTTCATTCATAAACTAATATGGTGTATGCAATTGAATAGAAATATCTCCTAGTGGAAGGAATAGAAACTGTATCAATACATGTAATCCATGTAATAATTTCCATCCAACTCAATATAATTATAATATAGCTAGTGATGCAACTGTAGGTGAATATATTTTAACCATACAGAGAAAAATCACACAGGTTATGAGTAATAACCTTACACATATGGAGAACCCTAATCCAAAAAGGGGAGGATCAATGTTATATCAATTCATGAGGAAAAGACAACCAAATTTCAATAGTACTACACATCCATTTGTAGATGAGAAATAGATATGTTCTATAGGGAAAATATTTCATGATAAGGGAGTCTCTTCACAGGATGAAAACATATAAAATATTTAATGGATTTAGTTTAATGATCTTTTCTTAGTAAAGTACTATCATTATAAAAATTGAGTGGATATGGAAAGGAAATTTCTAAGTCAGAGTAAAAATGAGGAAGAGAATGTCTCAAAGTTTGTGGATAACATTATAATGATAGAAAGGTATCTTGTAGGTTATATAAACAACCGAAGGATTAAGATTGATCGATTCATTGATGGGTTTAATCCATTTCTCCATCGATCATTAGTCACACAATCCTTCTCGTTTTATGAATATATAGTCACATGTTCTATCGAAACAGAAAATGAATTCTCTACATATTACGACTTTAAATCAATGAAATAGAAGAATAGATATGTTGAACACACATGAAATGGGAATAATGAGAGAGGGGAAAATTTAAATTTCAACCATAAAGTAATTGTGGGAAGAAACCCCTATATACATTCTTAAATGCAATGTGAGTTTTTTACTTGTGTTGAGAAAATGTCCACCATGCCCGTGATTCTAAGGGAAGGAAAGAGGATGTCAATGTTGATTGCTAAAATTGTAGAGAATGGAGGCACTATTCAAAGGAATGTTCTATGATCCAAGGAAACATAAATTAGACAAGGAAAAATGATCATGTTCAAGCTTATGTGATCACTACTACTGAGGTTGATGTACTTAATTATGTGGTGGAAGGTACATTAATTGTTTCCTCAAAATTAGGAAACACATTATTTAATTCTGTATCATCGCATTCTTTCATATCTTCCAAGTTTCCAAGAATATTATATATTTCCAATTTGACATAACAAGGGTTCTTTCAGTCAAAACTCTTAAGGGAAGTATCATTTCTACAATATATTGTTAAACAGTTATCATTATAGCCTATAAATGTGTTTTATCATATGATCTTATTGTCATACCCATTATTGAAATTGATATAATCCTCGATATGGATTGGCTTTTAGACCTTGATTTGAATTTTTTTTGTAATAATATTGAGGTTACAATTTTTGATATTTATAAGGAATACCTTATCTATAGAGAAGAATCGTCACCATCTGATTCTCCTCATGATCCACCCTTAGTAGATCTAGTAAATTAAATTACTGGGGGGAAGGGAGTGATATAACTATTGGAGAGGAAAGGAATGTCAAAATAGAGTATGTACATATTGTTCAATAATATGTTGATTAGTTGCTAGATAATTTACCTAAACATCCTTTATAATGGGAAATTGCATTTTCCGTTGACTTATTTCCAGGTTCAAGGACCGTATCAAAGACCCCTTATAGAATGGCCACTGTGGAATTAGTAGAACTGAAGAAACAACAAGATTAATTGAGTAATAAAGGATTTATTTTCCCTTGTGTTTCACTATGGGGAGTCCATGTTATTATTATTGAGAATAAAGATGGAAATATGAGGTTATATATTGAATACTGGATGATCAAGGATAAAACAATAAATAACAGGTTTCCCCTATCTTGCATTGATGATTTATTTGATATACTTCATGGATCTCAATATTTTTCAAAGATTTACCTTCGATTAGGATATCATCAGTTGTGCGTGAAAAAGGAATACATTTCAATGACATCATTTCATACCCGGTATGGGAATTATGAGTTTATAGTAATTCTTTTTGGATGAACTAATGCACACTCTATTTTCATTGATCTAATAAATATAGTTTTCATTAAATATCTTCATTAATTTTTAGTGGTATTTATTGATGATATATGGTTATACTCCAAAATATACAAATATCATGAAAATTACATGCACAATATTATAAATGCTATTTGAAGAAATAAATTATATGGGAAGTACAACAACTGAGAATTTTGGCTTTAGGATATTTCTTTTATTGGAAATATTGTCTCTTAGGATGGACTCTATATTGATCCATTAATTATAAGGGAAAACCATGAATTACTAACACTGATTTGTGTAACTGAGGCATGCAGTTTTATTGCGTTAATAGGTTATTAACGAAGATTCATAAAAAATTCCCATTTTACTATACCATTAACAAAGATCACATTTAACGTGGATAATTATTTTGGAAAAAAGAGTGTGAATAATATTTTGAAGAATTGAAGAAAATATTAGTCTATTATTCTATTTTAACTCAACCATCAGGGAATGATGTTCTTTTTTTATAGTGTTGTTTAAAAGATAGGACATGGTTGTTTCCTTATAGAAAATTGTGGAGTTATTTCTTATGAATCCCAGCTGCAAGAAATTCCTTAACAAATTTATCCTACTCATGATCTTGAGTTAGCAGTTGTAATATTTTCATTGAAGATAGGGAGACACTTTTTATATATTAAAAAATGTGAGATATATAATTATCAAAAGTGTATGAAGTATATTTTCTCATCGAATGAACTCACCCAAAGGCTAAGAAGATGGCTTGATCTATATAGGGATTGTGATTGGACAATACACCACCACCCGAGGATGAAAAATAAGGTTGTAGATTCTTTAAGAAGAAAGGATCCTGGAGTTATGAACAAGATGGTAGGTGAAATGGGTCCTATGTTCATGGATCTAGTAATGATGGATATGGGAATAATCATCGAATATGTAACCTCTATACTTTTTCCAATGGATTCCAATTGATCCTTATAAGAAAAAATAAAAATTTCTTAGAGTGATGATGATGGATTTTGAAAAGAAAATTAAAGCTGCGAATAATTGGAAATTGATCGAATTCATATATGAATATGGAATTTTGAAATTTCGGAAGAGAATTTGTGTTCCCTATATATGTGATCTAAAAATAGAATTGTTGGGTTATTCTCATAGCACTAATTTCTCTATACACACTAGAAGCACTTTTATGTATATGGATTTGAAGGAACGTTTTTTGTCAGAAAAAATAAAATTGGATATTGTTGATTATGAGTCTACATATACAGTTTTCCAAAAGGATGCAGATAAAATAAAATATCTCGTAGGAGTCATGCAACCTCTTCGGTTCCCATAGTAGAAATGGGATGATGTTATAATGGAATTTCTCATTGGTCCACCAAAGACACCAAGAAATAATGATGCAATATGGTTCACTCTAGATCATCTTACCAAGTCATCACATTTTTTTGATATAAGAGAAGATTTAACATGGGAATTCTTACCAAGACAATATAATAATAAAGTTGTAATACATCATGGTAAACCCCTATATATTGTTTCTGATCGTGGTCCCCATTTCATATCAAGATTCTGGAAAAGTCTTCATAAATCTATAGATACTGATCATCATTTGAGTTCTTCCTACCAACATCAAACAGATGGATAATTAAAACAGACTATTCAAAAAATAGAAGACATGTTTAGATCTTTCTCGCATGACTTTCAAGGTATGTGGGATTAGTATTTACCATAGATAGAATTTTATTATAATAATAGCTTCCATTCAAGTATTCAGATGGAACCATATGAAGCGTTATATGGAATGAGATGTCTCACACCAACATTTTGGGATGATGTTGCTGAAAGGAAAATTGTAGCACTGAAACCTATTTAGGAAACAAGGGAAAAGTTTAAGATTATCAAAACCCACATCAAAGCAGCTCAAAGTAGGCAAAATATCTATTCCTATAACAGAAGGAGGTATATGGAATTTCAATTAGAATATCATGTTTTCATGAAGGTATCTCCAAAGAAGGGGTTATACTATTCCATAAAAGGGGTAAAATAATTACCAGATACATCATAAAATTCGAAATTCTAGAATTAATGGGAGTTGTAGATTACCATTTTGAAATTCCACCAAGTCTCTCAAAAGATCATGATGTGTTCCACATATCCTGATTGATAAAATACATTCCAAAACCAACACATTTACTCTCCTATGATGAAATAGAACTAAACCAGATCTGTCTTATTTTGAAGATCTTAACTGGATTCTTGTTACTAGAGAAAATGTGATGAGAAATCGGACGACTCGTCTTGTAAATTTTCTTTGAAAAAACCATAAAATGGTAGGGAACTTGTAGGAACCTAGGGAACATATGACTAATAAAACCCCAATAATTTTATAATGTTATATTATATAAATTTCATGGATGAAATTATTTGAAGGAGGAAAAAATGTAACACACATTTTTTTCATAGTACGCTTATCTTTGAATAATAGAATATCTTGCATCTTACGCAACCCCAAGTTCTAGCATACCACGACCCATCTAAATTGTAGTTTAAATAGTAGATATGAATAGTAATACCTGCATTCTGAATTTTCATAAATGATATTTTTAAAAATGGACTTTATTTTTATAAATTTCATTTTAAACGTCTTTTATCTATCTTATAAGAACATATAATAATGTCAATAAAATAAAATTTTATAGATTCTATGAATTAAATTTAAAAAAAAATTTATACACAATTTATATCAGAATGTAAAATGTGGATCAATTGGATGAAAATAATATTTGTTGAATAGTTACTTTTGAATTTTATGTAACATGGTTAAAACTATATTGGGCAATTAAAGATAAAAATGATATTATAATTACCCTAACACATTTTCTATTTCTATTAGGTAAGTTTATTTTGATCAAAATCAACATTAGGAACAAAAATATGAACCTATTTGTTCCACTTGGAATATATTAGAACATTTCATATATTATATTAAAAAGGTGTAAAAAGTGCTAAATTAAAATTTTAATAACTAAACCATTTTTAAGATACGGTTACACATAAAATAAATTTGACTATAAATATTCATTATCAATAAAAAAATATTTTCTACAACATTGTATTTTATTTAAAAATTCTATATATTGAATAATTATATTTATTAATGACACATTGATGATGTAGTAATTACTTTATTAATTAGAGATTAAAATAATTGATGTTATAAATATTAAAATAAATGTAAAATGAAACATTAGATTATATTCTTGAATTTTATAGGTGAATGCGACATCTTATATATGATTCAATGAATTTTTTTCAAAGTAATATAGTTTTTCTAACATTCAAAAAAACCAAAATCTAAATAGTGTTAAAACTGACATATATGTGTTTTTAAAACAAATATTATTTTATTAAATGATATAATATTCATAAAAATATAAGATTTGGGAAATGAAAATATATAATGTTAGATATGTCATTGATTAACCACTTCAGGTTCCCTTGTAATTTTATAGTTACTATATTAACTATGTAATTTATAAATACAAGAAGATATGGTAAATTATATACAATTTAACTAAGAGTTACATATAAAAGATAAGGTTAATATAGTGACATAAACATGTCTAAAACCAATTTTATGAGAGTATATAGACCCATACCAACCATATCCACGAAATAAACCCAATTGAATCTATTCGAAACTGAAAATAATTTTATAATATATTAATATTTCTTGCTTTTCCAAAAGTTCATGTCACCAGTCTTATAAAATTGTACATCCTGTTATCTTAAATTCACACCTCCAAAGAAATTTGGCGTGGATTAAACCAACACAAATATCCTCCCAACTGACCTCACATCATTCTATATTTCTCACATTGATCAGAAAGCCATCTTAAGGATCCCTTTTGTTTAATTAAAATGAAATAACTTGAAGAAGACGTAATTATTTCATTGCCTCGTTCAAAATTATTTTCTTCTTCCACTTCCAAATTAATTTGTATTTCCAATCCTACATAATAAATTTAGTCCTTATAAATAATATTATATTATTATAAATATTTTACAACCATATTCATTATTCTATCCATTCGAGGAATAACAATGTAACTCTACGTGCATACGTACATCATAACGTCTCCACGTTGTGGTGTAGTATGTTATTCAACACATCATTAATTGGATGGGTATAATAATGAGTATAATTGATGTAAATTATAAAAATAAAATGTAAATGGTTCTGTATATATAATATAGCATCCAATGACAAATGATATAACCATCAATAGGATGATATTGTCGCTCGTGCGTACGTAAGCCTTACTGTCTCCCCAGCGAGATGAAATTTTGTTACCCATTGTAACCATTCAAATATAATTTACATTTGATGATTAAAAATTATATTTAAGAACTTAATATCCAACTGTATATGAATCAAATACATCCAATCCTTAACAAACATGGCATACATAACAAAACATATGAATGAAAATTAATCAGTAACACCCAAAACAATAATACTAATGGAATTCTATTAACATTGAAATATTAAAGGATCATATATGATATCATATTTAGTAATTTGGTTCTTGTATAATTTTATAACATCTACCTAACCATTATATGTATGTCTAATGAACCATCGAATAAAGAAGAGTACATGTTAAGGGGTAATTTTACAATATCTTTATTATCCAAGGTTGTTTATGTGTAATTATCTACTGGGACATGTTTATCATCCACATCCATGTTTCTTAAAAATTTATTTCAAAACATTATTACTATTTCGTTGACATTGATTTAAAATCATTTAAAACCTTGTTTTATATTTTATAAAATGTTTTCAAAGGAATCAATCCATTATTTTGCAAACAATTTTCTTTATGACCTTTTTGAAAAAATTATGAAAGGAATGTTTTACCTTATCTAGAGGGTGTGGCTATTTTATTTCATAATAACACCTTTAAAGATTCCCTTACAAGATTATAAGAATATTTAAAAAATAAATGTTATCTTTATTTTAAATTATTTCTTATTCGGAAGAGATATTTAAAACAAATAGTTCTTGAATTGATTTCCTCTATGTCAACATCCTTTTTGGATTTAACTCTTTTTTGATGATGATTTATTATGATAAAATATTCCATATTATATTGATTTTATTGTGATATTTTTAGAAGTGGATGTACTATTTTTATACCATTCATTGATTTTGGTCAATGTATTTTCATTTTGTATGATAATTTTAATACGAATATTTAAGTTTTGTTTCATATTTTTTATATGAGGAATTCATTTGTCATAGTAAGTGACAGGCAGGGCCCACTATAGCCCCTCAATGAATCTGTAGGTCTTATAAAATAAACGATTGTCATTCCATAAGGCCATGAAAATGGCATTATTTATAGTCATATATTGAGGCCTTGACTATGTGGTTTTGAGGTCCAGCATTACGCATTCAATCATTATGTAACTAGTTGTTGATATTACATGAGATTATTTGACTAGAAGATTATTCATGTGAATAATTAAATGGAATTATTTGATTTCTATTTTCCATATTATAGTAATGTTTAAGTGTAAAAGTATTTTTTTATTCATACACATTGCCTTATATGTTTATGTTTTCTTATGATTGTTTCTTCTATATTGTTATCCTTACTATGCATTTATGCTCACCCCCCTTATGTTTTATTTTTTAAAGGATGTGAAGATGTATATATTGATTGAACTACATGATAGGCTATGGGATACAGGTGTGTTCAAAGGATAAATAATTTTTTTATTTTCATTTCATAATTTAATTGATAACTTATATATGTATTTAGTACATCTGAAGAAGAAAAACTGATCGGTCTTTCCGGAATTGTTCTCTTTTCATCATTCCAATGTTATATAATAATTCATCAACTCTGGGTAACTGGGGTCGGGACGTTACAAATGTAAGAAAAAATCCAAGAGGAGTTCTGCAACCTCTTTCTATACATGTTTGAAAATAAGATGAAATTACTATATATTTTGATACAAGACATCCAAAGACTCCTAGAATTAATGATTCAATATGGTTTATGGTTTATCGCCTAACAAAATATTCACACTTTGATGTAATCATAGAATATTATTCTCTTAATCTCGATTCAAGGATATACATTAATGATGTTGTAATACTTCATGGCCCACCTCTATCAATTGTCTCCAATTGAGACCCACTCTTTAAATCAATTTTTTAGAAGTGTCCTAAAATGTCTATTGACACCAAGATTTTATTGGGAACTTCCAACAATCCATAAACTGATGAAAATATGAAATAAAAATTCACACAATGGAATACATGTTGAGATCATGTTCACACAATTTCTTTGGAATGTTGGATCAATACTTACCTTTGGATGAGTTTTCTTATAATAATAGTTTCCATTAATGTATTCAAATTGAACCATATAAATAATTACATAGAAATAGGGTTCACAAACAAAAAATTTGGGATGATGCTTGTGAAAGGAATCTCATATTCCAAGATCATGTTGAAGAGATGATGACAAAGGTGATGGATATTCAGGCAGGCACCAAAATGTGATTAATGTCTAAAGAGGGAATTTGTGGATAACGTGTGGAAATGTTTTGACATAGCATCAAATTCATGGAGGAACATAAGTCAAATGTGAAAATTACAATGGGTGTGTACAAAATAGCTCTCTCTCACACGAAAAACTATGGGATCTGAAGGAGTTGTTCATGTAGGGCAGAAACTTGCGCGTGACTGCCAACTAGGGTGGAAAATTGCGCGTCACAGCCAAGAAGTGCAGAAACATGCGTGCCCCCCAACACTGTGTGTGGAATCATTCGCGCCACCGACACCATAAACAGATTTTTTCACACAAATCATGTTATGTGCATACCTGGTGACCCTGAGCTCCTTTTAATAGAAAGGTAACCCTCCGACTTCTTGCGGATGAAGAATCTGAATTGTATCCACTTTGCGCAAAACACCTCTACTACGCATAAAATATGGATTTATGGTTCGGGATTTTCCACGAAAGGTATCCAAGGGTCCACATTTTCTCAGGACCTACTTGGCTTGACCCACACCCTATCTTTAAATGTTTGGTCCCTTTCATGAAATCCCATTTACATACGTGCAATCCCATTCCTTTGAGCGCACAACCTCGACCACCCCTTACACACAAAAATCCTCAATTTCATGCACTACCAACCTTTTCCATCCATCTTTTCCGATTGTGTGCCGATTGCGCGCAATCCTGTCCTATTGCGCACAAACCATTGGGTCCGCTCAACACATCCCTTTCCGCGCAGCTGTTCAATTTGCATGGAATCATCCGTCGTTGTACGTACTCTTTGGCTTCGATATTCTCTTAGAATATCATCTCTCGGTGATTATTATGTCCAAAACATATATGTTACACACCCTTTTCTTGTATGGTCCTCTAGGCTCATACGTAGTAACTTCAAAGTCCCTTGGGTGGTGCTTGACGTTGCATTGATTTGCCTCATGCTTTTTCTCATAGGAAATCTAACGGCTATTGCTTATTCTCATAGTCATGCTAATATGGACCCCTCATTGTATCTCTCTACAATACACCATTTACAGGATAATTATGATGCCTTCGCTCACCCAAGGGAGGGTGAGTATCTTTTATGTATGTAATAAGAGGTGTAGAGTGAACCCACTTTATCTAAGTTCCAGGAGTATAAACATACAAGCACCTTCATCCTTAGCACATGACTTTAAACTACAGCCTCTCCCTATGCATCGCACATGAGGTGCCCCATCTCACACATTCTCAATGTCCGCTCATCTCCACATGAGTTAAATCTACCACACATGGAATGTGATCTTCTTTATTAGAGCGGCGTCTATTTGTGGGGAAAGGGGAAACCATCTGGGTGTACGCCTCTAGCCATTCTTGTGAGAGATAATACCCCTACTCCACATTTCTTCATATGTCCAAATGACCAATAGGTGAGAGGGACATTGTGAAATAGGTCACCCCATCCCTCTCCCAGAAGGATTTGTCACCACTCGGGCCTCTATCTTAGAGTAAGTCCCAATCTCAATCTCCTTGGGCTTCTAGACATGCTTAGGCCCTTATTTTTTTATTTGGGCCACATATCACGTGTAATCCCCATTCCACATCCCACAAATTCACCATTCACAAAATGATTGTCAAGTAATTCCTGTCTCTTGTTTCTCACACTGAGCGTGAATCACGTGGGATTAGAGTGAGCATCGACCATGAAATCCTCTCCGGGAAGCCTAGAGTGTAATCCCCACACACCATCCTGAACTACGTGGACTATGATCCTTTCCAAGTCATGGAACATAGGATGCCTCCCTGAGGTTCAGTCCCAACAACCAATTGGTTCCGACCACCCATCATGTCAGTTCACAAACACCTCTCTCAAACTACATAGACATTGAACCTATCCATGGAAGTGTACGTAGGATGCCTCCCTGAGGTTCAAGCCCAACAACCATAGGTCCTGACCACTTCACATCAGTTCCACACCATTTTCCGACTACATAGACTTTGATCCTTGCCAAGGTAGGGTACATGGAAAACTCCCTGAGGTTCAAGCCCAATAGCCAATTGTTCAGACCCCCTTCTTGGTGGTTCACATACACCCAGATGTTCCGACCCCCTATCATGTCGGATCACCTTCGTCTAGTACGACTTCAAACATCATGTCACCTTTTCGTCCCACGTGATGTTTAAACTATACACATTTGAACTACATGGGATTTGATCCCTATCTCATAGAAATGGTATTTAGGTAGCCATCATGAGGTTCAAACCCATCCAATGGTATGATGTTGTGACACCATCCAGAGGTAAGCCATTGTGACCCCATCCAGTGGTAAGCTGTTGTCAACCCCAACAGATAGTAAGTCACTATGTACCTCGATCAATGGTAAGACTTTGTCAATCCCATCTAGCAGTTAGCCATTGTGATTCCAATATAGAGGTAAGATGTTTTAGTACACTTTTTTGGGACCCAAATCTCTAGTCCTCTCTCATGTGTCAGACCAATTCGGGCTGGTAACTACGCATAAGCCCCAATATATCATCAGGTCATTTACCTCGGTGCATACCGTGATTCTATTCCCCCACTTTGAACTATGTGGACTTTGATCTTTTCCATTGAAGGGTATGTATGAATCCCCCATTATGTTCATTCCCATCACTCAAGTCTCATCTTGGTCTTTTCATCAATCCTATGTGTTTCGGGAAGGTCATGCCCCATCCTAGAGTTTTCACTTCTTCTAGGTCCCATTCATACGGGTCGCCTCCTTAGGTGTCCCATCGCCTCACCGAACTACGCTGACATTGAATCCCACCCATGGGGATACGTATGTGTCTCTTCGTGGCTCAGGACCAATAACGCCATCACCTTCATGATGGTTCCACCTTATCACCCAGCACTTCATTTAACTCTCCATCATCTATCTTGATTCTACCCGGGCCGACACATCCCAATGGCATCATGCCATCCTATTTCCACTCTCACAAGTGTCTTGATCAGTCTGATCCATATCCACTAGATGTTAAACAAGAAGCTTATCTTTTGTTAAACATGGGAAGTTGAGGAAAACCTTAGATACCTTCACATGACATATAATTCACCACGTTCAATGTGTGATGCCTCAGGCGTCCGTGACCTTGAGAATCCCTATCATAAGTGCAGGAAAACCATACACGCCAGTGTTCCAGCATCCAGAAATTCTAGTGATGTACAACATAACTACTCCCACGACTGAATGTTGCTACCCTGATCGAACCACTTGTAATATCCTGATAGAGGTAGCTTAATTAACCAACGCCCATGATGATATGGCAGAGGGAAGAGTATCATGAACAACGTCTTAATATTTAATGGAGCCTCAAACTAAGAAACGAGTTCATAGGAGGAATCCACGGAAGGAGGAACCGAAATCCCATCATTCTATTTAGATCAAGGAGAAAACATCCATGAATAAGAGATGTATGTCATCCTCCATTGGAAAGTGAAAATGCATGGCAATGAACAAGGCATCCACGTCATCCTCTAACAGACGGATGTGTGAGCACCAATGAAAGAATCGGAAACATAAATGTTGAGCGTGACATGATGATATTCTACTCAATGTGGAAATTAGTAGCGTTAGAGATATCAATGGATTAAGACGACATCAGATCAAGTTATCTGGTACTAGGTTCTACAACCAAAATATTGGGCTTAGTGTAAACCATACCATATGTTGGGGAAGTTAAATGCTGGTCATCCAAGTCTATGACGTTGTCCGCGTGGATCCTTTTTACCAGCCATGGGAGGTGGAATTGCGCTAGAGAATTTGAGGTCAATTTCATTGTTTCAGAACAAATGGTTCAACAATCCTACTTTCAGGAACCAAGATGCTGCATCAAGAATTTGATCACCAACAACCCACCGATTCAGGTGTAGGGGTAGAACCAATGTGGAAATCTTTCATGGCTCCACTTCATCTGCAACAGCTTCTACACATGTATCTATTGGGTGCCCATGCCCCATCTCCCTTTCGGAAATCATTAAACGATGGTTAATAAATGACCTCATACACCGATATGATGGCAGGGGATTATCCGGACCCGGGTTATAGATTACCTGGATTTAGAGGAGTCTACACCTCATTGCGATCGCCACCCCCATGGGTCGGGCAAGATTCCACTACTTCCTACCCCAATGCAAAATAATTTCTAGATCCTCTCTCTAGAATACCTCAACTACTCCCTCCCCTATGCCAAAGAGGTAGGGGATGTAGAGGATAGCCTGGTTGGGATCTCTTTCCAGGGGCCCCCAAGGAGAGTCCCCACAAGAGGTCATGCTAGAGCCACAACACAATATCATGTGTTGAAGAGCATGTAAGCTATGAACCATCACCATCATCAGTGATGCGGAAGACTAGATGCCAGCATCAGGAGCATGCAAATGAGGACGCCTGCCACGGGGCATCAACGCCAGCAGCTACTATGGCCCAGGACACCACTGACGTGTATCATCACCCCCCTATAAAAACTGAGGAGAGTAACTTATATACCGATCCAGGATTGAAGGACCAACTACACCACATACTGGCTGGGTCGACTCTCTCGGTCGCTGGTGAAAGTAGTGGTCATCACGGACCAACCTGAAGAAATGATACCCAGAACATAGGTCCTCCCCATATCACCACCATGGAGAATAAGGGTCCTACCTGCTTCTATACTTGGCATGGAGGTCCGATCAGTGCTACCTTCAATCCGAACAAGGATTCCCCGCATGACAGTGACAATCAGTATGGAAGCCTATCCCATGACCATTACGTCATGTATAGTGTAATTCCTCCAGCCACAGATCGCCGATATAAAGATTTTAGGCATCTTGTCAATATTTTGTATGGGGGCCTTCCTCATGTCTTTATAGCTGCTGGCGAAGATCCTCTTTGAATATGCAATCAGAGGGGTGATGGTGAGATTCTCTTCATTGGAACCCATCATGGATGTCCTACCCGTGTTTGGAAAGACAAATACAAGGACCCTCCTCATGCTGATGCTGCCACTGGAAGCATGCATGGAGGTCCCACCCAAGATTCTATCTGCTCCAGCAGAGGTCCTACTAGCACCATCATTTCTAGCAGAGGTCCACTCCGAACATCAACTAGTTGACAAAGAGTTCCTCCTCGTGTTACATTTGATATATATATAGTTGCTTCTCATACCCTAGTTCAATTAGGCGAAAGTCGTCCATTCCACAACACTAGTATGGCGGAATGACCACCTCATGCTAGAAATATACTAGGTCGTGAAGAACCATCCCGGAGCTAGAGGGCATGACATAGCCACCACAAAAAAGAACACTGAGAAGGATCAGATTAAAGATCAAACCAGTTTCAGTCTCAGATTCTGAAATGGAGTATGACTCAGTGATAGAACCCTCGCCTAGATCCTCTATATTATGAGTCGGGGTAGGAAAATGGTGCATCATCCTCATACTTCTATAATGTGGGGTCCATTGAATTCCCACCTCCCTCCATTGATACATCCAGTATTACAAAAAATTTTCAACCCCACAGGTTCTGGTCATGCAATCGCCGCAATCATCACCTGAAGTACTCCCTACCTCTATTAGAGATCAAAGAGAGCTATTCTAGGGAACAATGGTGGGGGAGCAGCAGTGTGTCCAATCTCCAGTATCCGTATTACATGTGCTAGAAAATGTGGTCTCTAGTCTTTCTTACTGTGTTGTGGGGGCTAGGTCACTACACTCTTTAGATGATTGCCCAAGATGAGGCAGTTTGTCTACTCGCTCTCCATATTCTACCCTAGGCAGACCTCCATCATAGCGTTTCGTATCAGTGCCAAAACTGGTTCACAATCAACCTCTAGTATATTTGTGGGAAATGGAGGGCCAGACCATGAATCTGGACCATGGAGCTTGTGGTATATTCTCACAGAAGACCATTTCTTGGAAAGTTTTTGGTGATCTGCAGCCCAAAATATTAGGGAACAAGAAGCACTCACCCTGCAAAAGTTTGGAGGCTTTCTCGAGACCCTATGGGGAACCCATATCTATTTTCGAAACTGAAGAGTGTAATACCCCAATATTCAGGTTCATTTGAATATATCTTTAAAAAATGTCCATTGGACGATTTTCCCGCACTCCCTGTGGCCCAACTCCCCAAGTCACTAGGCCACCATAGGACCCTCTAACAACGATGCATCCAGATATTTAATGTTCTCTGTAGGGTAATCATGTATACTTCTCCCCACGTGAAAATTTGTTGTTGAGGGAAGTAATCGGAACTCCATTTCTATTACATGTGGTTCAGGACAGATTTTTCAGGTGACATAGAGGATATGTCTCTAGGTAGGGTCATATTTAACATGGCTAAACTTTCAAAGGGAGAGAATATGTTGGAGATCCATGATGGGGACTTACCTCGAAGGGAGTGTCGCAGCTATTAAATCCATTGGTAAGGGTAACTCACCATTAGAAATCTACCTAGTTTTCCCATTACCACTGAGGCTCTATTCCTTAGTTGGAATCTCAACATTGGAAAGGAACACATCGGAGAAATCAAACCCCCAGTTCTATCTTTCTCAATGCAGAAGGCTGAAGATGATCCCAAAAGAGATGTGTTGCGTCAGCAACTTTACGAACACAAGAAGATGGTCGATGACTTCCTTGATGAATGCGATGTAGTGTGACGGCTAGGATACGGTGATCCCTGGACGGGGAAGTAGGGGAAGGCACAATATTCCCTTGGAAAACTGACTCTGGGTGACCCTGACCAACCTACCCAGGCTGAACTAGTTGAGGCTGGATCCTAAGGATTGAGGAAACAACATGTGTTGTCAAATCCTCATTAACGACTTAAAAATAAATGGGACCCATTTCAGGTTCCCCAAACTGCTCCACTAATCATTCCACCAGCCGCTCTAGGAGCCGCTAGGCCTGTTTGTCGCATTGAAGAACCTGAAAATGAACTGGTGGTCTGGGATCCCAATGAAGAGAGGAATTCTCATCCGGATGATCCAATGGCGGCACACGTTGCACGTCTGGAGGCATTGAATACACAACAGGTGGCAATACTTCCCTATGGAAATCCTTATCTGACATGGGTGGATGATATGACAGCACCCCTAGGCTTTGGAATTCCCACTTTCCCACCCTTTAACAGTACTTCGTACCCACCGAAGGACCTGGCCCACTTTATCTCAAGGTGTGGACCCATTTTTGGAACTCCAGTGTAGCAAGAAGCTTCCAAACTCTTGTGTAGCAGGAAGCTGCCAAACTCTAGTGTTTCATAGAGACATTGTTGGGGCCGAAATTTGTTTAGTATAACCAGCACCCTATCAGATCAGCAGCTGGCTGGGAAGACCTCTATAGGAAAATACATTACCAGTTCAGTTCCACCACTTGGTAAATGAGTATCACGGACCTCTTAGAGGGAATGAAGAGTCCTGAGAGTGAATTGTATACTTTTTCACTTGGTGGAAAGGTAGAAGATACTATCTTGACATCCGCTGACTCAGGAGAAATTACTAATGATGTGCGTAGGGAATATCGAGAAAGAATAAGTCCCCACTTTGATCACCCAGAACAATCATGAGGGATTCTGAGACATCTCTGATAACGCCCAGAACCAAGAAGAATACTTGCAAAAGGACAGCTAGGCATGACTGTTTCAACCTAAAATTCCCGTGAGAAGGGCTTCTAGATTCGATCCCACCGCATTGACTCAAATAGATTCCCTCGGGCAACTAGATTTCTTTATGCTTAGAGAAATCTCCATAGCCTTGTAGAGTCCATCCACCTCAGGTGAAGCCTCCGGGTAAATAGGACCCACCATCATTTTGGAAGGTTCCCCCACACAATGTGTCACTACCGCGTAGGCAAGATAACCAGGGTTCACCTCCACAACGGGCTCCTCCACCCCTACGTCAGGGTCAGGTCCCAAGGCCCCTCTTCCTGATTGGTGGAACCAGACTGACTCGTTGAACAAGGATCAAGTCATCAGTTACTTCCGTAGTGCCTTATAGTAGTTGATTTTGCCTTTTCTTGAGTGCAAGAGGCCAGAAGAGGCGAACCTCACATATCAACCTAATTACTGCCCGCATCACCAGATCCTAGGGAACACCCTACAACAGTACTATGTGTTTAAAGACTAGTTTTAAGACAACGTGGATAAAACCACAGTCCGGTTAGGACCAGCTCCGCTACATGTGGAAAATGTCTTTGTGAAGCCATGAAACAGCAGTGACAGTGAAGGAAAGTTGCATCAGGTGTCTACCTTCGGGTCCCTGATGTATAACGACTGTATGACGTGTAAATTTGTCCCTTGTTCCCATGGTGTTAACTGTGTACGCCTGAACTGACCATAACCTTTATAAACCACATCTATAACTTCTGCATTGTCATCTCAGTTTTCCACTTCCTAAAAGATAAAATACATGCAGTGAAATGGAGAAGAAATTCCCCCACCATTGTACTCATCATGACAAACTCCCTGTGATTTCATTCCCCCAGATATGGAGAACCCTCCTAGAGTATGTCCAGTAGTGGATGAATCGTCAATTGACTGTCAACTGTACGCCTCTGTTAATACTGTAGAGCTGGTAAAAACCTACATGATTCCTGATGATGAGGAGCACCAGGAGGGTCCTCCCAACATCCCCAGTCTTTGCCAGTGTCGACGGAGCCATGAATATATGGTCAATCTGAGGGCCCCAGTCAGCACATCTAGCCAGGTTGTGCATGCTTTCAAAACTAGGCAGCATGCCCAGCATAGAGCTCATCACACTCAACCTTCTCATATGGAGACATAAAGCCCGCGTTCACCAACGTTCATATTGTTGGATCAGGTAGATCTACCTAGAATGCATCGTGATTAGACACACTTTGCTCCAGATCACCCTCAGAAATCAGGGGCTCATCTGGTATTCAATTTATATCATTGAATTGTGAGCAGCGAGATATTCCAAGTACCAGTCAGTCGCCAGTCAAGTTGGTAGGTCCCACCGTACCTCTTATCATATAGCAACCTCCTATAAGCAGAATCTAACTCCTAACACCAAAGTATGATGTACTCATGTATATTTCTATAATTCCAGAAAAACTCTCTATCCTTAAGGCTCCTCGCCAATCATCAGATATGCATAAATCCCTTGTAGATGCCTTATGAAGCTCTCTCATGTTTGAGACCGAGGTAGCAGTTGGAGAAGCCTTCCATGGAAAAGCAGTAGAGAATATTGAATGCCAGGATATCATATCATTCTCCGGAGAAGAGGAAGGCTCTCCCATACATGGTCACATTCACCTATTGTACATCACCGCCTAGTTCAATGGTGTGGAGGTTCATCTCTGTCTTGTCATCATGGGCTCTAGAATCAACCTAATCTTGACTCGAACACAGTGAAAAATGTGGTTGTCTTATGATGATCTGAGTCCCTCAATCCTATGAATCCCAGTTTATGATTGGATGGAGCAGACCGTGGTTGGAAATATCCGTTTGAAGATCCAATTCAGTGGTATAATTTCCAGCACCGATTTTATTTTTTTTCATAGGACACTGCCTACTATGCAATGATGGGTAGGCCATAGATCCACCTGCATTCTACGGTTCCTTCAACATATCACATGTGCCTCAAATACTCTATTAATGGTAAAATGGGCATGATTAAAGATGAAGAATCACCCTTTGCCTCTAGTGAAGCCTGATTTCGGGATGCCGACTGCTACAAGAGAAAATACATTAAGATTCATGCTAATGAGGATGAGCATGCCATGGACGCGACCAGCCCATGGACAGATCTAGATGACGCTTACATCATTGCAATCCATCGATTATAGGATACAACTCTATAGATGGGACAATGATTCATTGTTTCTGTAATGAGGGGGGAACACAATCCCAAGTATATGTGATTCTAGAAGAACTACTCATACTCCTACAAAAATCAGGCTCTGGTGATCCCAGAGCTTCCAACTCCAATAAGTTATCGAGATGTCTACCCCACGACAATGGACATACGTCAGGCTTTATTGTTTCACTGGGCCATAGTTAACCGGATCATGATTTCATGCCATTATATCTTTGATAGCTTCATTTGTGGTCCCCTTAGATGATGTCTAGATGGGATCATATCAACAGACATTATCGCTATGGTCGTGGCAGCACAATAGTCCCCCGATGCAGTGTCCATTGCCACTCAGGCTGGTTCCAGCCTCCCATCGGGTGCTACCGACTTAGAGAAAACTCCACCAGATGAAGATTCACCCCCCCCATATGCGTTGAAAATTATTTAATGGATGCTCCACCCACCTTTGAAGAGGGCGTCTCTGCCACAGTTTATGAATTGGTACATGTGAACCTCAGAAGCAAGGCAGACCCAATACCCACAATGATCAGTGTCTCTTTTCCCCTTTAGGAGAAAAATATGTACAAAAACGACTTTAAAAACACCACGATATATTCTCCTACAGTTATGAAGAGATTCCAGGACTAGATGCTTAGCTATCCGTTCACCACCTTGGTCTCTCGAAAAATCATCGCGGGTTCAAGCAGTCTCCCAAAATGATGAACCCATATCACGATGCCATGGTTGAGGAAGAAGTTCATAAGATCATGACCACCAATTTTTTCTAGGTTGTCTAGTACCCCATGTGGCTGGCCAGTATTGTTCCAATCATGAAGAATAATAGACAGATCAGAGTTTGCTTCGACTTCTGGGGTCTCAACTGCCACTGTCCAAATGATGATTTTCCCATTCCTATGATGATACTATTGATCATTTCTACAGATGAGTTCCTAGCCCTTTCTATCATGGATGGGTACTCCAGGGTTTACAATATTCTAATGGCCCCGAGGATGAGGAGTCAATAGAATTCAGGGAACCACAAGGTACTTTCTATTACTAAATCTTTCCCTCCTGTTTAAATAATGAATGTGCCACCTATTAGTGGGATATACATGGATTATTAAACCTGATCATTATAAAATTGGAGGAATGTTATGTAGATGATCTGGTGGTTAAATATCGCCAACATCTGGACCATCTCAAACACTAGGAAAAAGTGTTTGACTTCCTCTGTTCCCATAACCTGAAGATGAACCCATTGAAGTGTGCCTTCGAGGTCACCTCTGGAATGTTTCCCAAATTATTTGTATGATACAGGGGAATTGAGATCAACCCATAGAAGATTAAGGCCATTTTCCAGATGTCTCCTCCTAGAAACATTTGAGAGCTTCGAGGTTTCAATAGAAACATAACCTTCATACGTTGATTCATCCTGAATTTGGCCGACATGTGCAATCCTTTTTTTCAACACCTGAAGAAAGGCATTGTCTATGAGTGGGATGAAGAGTTTCAGACTGCTTTCGAGGAAATAATGTACTATCTGCTCCAGCCTCCGATCTTAATTCCACCCGTCTCTAGAAATTCACTGGTACTTTATCTAACCATCCATGGGTGATCTCTCAGTGCCCTTCTCAACCAGAAGAACAATGACGGACCAAAGAATAGCCTATACTACATCAGCTGCATGCTCCTCGAGACAGAGACTACATACTCTCCTATACAAGAAGATTTTACATTTTATGGTATTCACGGTACCGAAATTGTGACATTACTTGAATAAACATGAGGTATAGTTAGAATCATGAGTATATCCTCTAAAGTTAATTCTGAACTATCCCATGTTGACAGGTCGTCTAGATCGGTGGGAAGTAATCATTTAGCAGTTCGAAATCAGCTTTGTCCCTCTGAATACTATTAAGGGGAAGCATTGATAGATTTCCTTGACACTTATCCAACTCCTACAGACAATTATTTCTACCATTAATTTCCTGATGAGGCAATCCTATCGGTTGACCGAGCCATCCCATGACGAAAAATACACTTTCATGATGCTGCACGGAGCCCCCAAAAGAAAAAGGCTCAATGACCCCATACTCAACAAAGTATGTATCAATATCCTCTTCATTACCCCAACACAAGTTTTTCTGCAATATTCATTTATATTGTCTGAATGCTGCACCAACAAGGATGTAGAGTACCAGGCTCTCCTCACTGGCATCGAGCTATCCCTTGAGATTAATGTTCCCCACTTCCATGTGAGGGGGGACTCCGAACTAGTCATCAAGCAGATCAAG
The DNA here is from genome assembly GCA_963277665.1 of Viscum album. Taxonomy (NCBI): domain Eukaryota; kingdom Viridiplantae; phylum Streptophyta; class Magnoliopsida; order Santalales; family Viscaceae; genus Viscum; species Viscum album. Next base: position 1,216,814,741 of record OY728142.1, on the reverse strand, counting down.
GGTGACTATGTCATCCAGAAGCCATAGCTCATACCATTATTGGAACACACTCTCCATATAATGGCCCAATTCCCATCTTATCCAGAAGATACTCATTTCCCTCAATATCAAAACTATCGAGCTGACGCCCTGGCTAGCCTAGCTATATCACTGTCAGTGCCTGAATAGGATGATTTGATTATCCACGTGGCACACCTGAGGTTCATATATCCTATCACTTCATATGATGATGAATGTTCGTAGATAATCCACATTACCACCTTTCCCTCAACTTCTGGACCCCCAGGTCCCCCGGATGGAGTGATTGAAGTAACTCCCAACTATATAACCACTTTTGTTGAATACCTCCAAAATGTTAATCTACCAGTAGATCGGGCCGGGAACGAGCGAATTTCCCATTGCACATTAAAATTTTCCATCCAACATGATCATGGTCATTATAAGATTCTATTCAAGTTCGGGTTTGTTGGTTTTCTCCTCTGTTGCATTCAAGGCATTGAGATTTCCCCGGTCATGCAGGAGGTGCGTTCCGGTTATTGCGAGGCCCATTAGCCTAGGACGAAGCTATCTCAATAGATCCAAGGACTGGGGTACTTTTGGCCTTCCTTGATCCATGACTACATCGAGTTCACCAAAAGGTTCCAAGAATTCCAAATTCAATATAATTTCATGCATCAGCTGTCAGAGCCTCTCCACTCCACCAAGATCTCTTGACCATTTGCGGAATTGAGACTCGTTATCATGAGACCATATCATCTGACGACAGGTAGATAGTACAAATTCATCCTGGATAATAAAAATTTCTTCTCCAAGTGGGAATAGGTAGTTCCACTCAAGGAGTTCAAGGCCTGTTCCATCATGAATTTTGGAGCTCCAACATCATCTACTAATTTGGAGTCCCCCATGTCATCCTCGCCGATAACAGCATGAACATTCGAGCTGGTGAGATGGAAAAATGTACGCCAAGTACAACATCCGTTATAACCATACCTCCCACTATCACGCTCAATAAATTGGATATATCATGGTGTTCAAACAAACCCTCACTAACATTCTATAGAAAATGGTTGGTCGGAATAAGAAGAGTTGGCCAGACAATCTCCCCAATGCCCTAAGTGCTTATTAGACAACGACCCAAAATTCCTCCCAAGTGACCCCATATTACCTAGTGTATGGAACATAGGTTGGCCTACCCATCAAGATTCAATTTCCCTCATTTCACATATCTATCTATGATCATCAATTTTGAGATAACGTACCTGAAATCTATATGGATGAGTTAGAAGCACTCGATGAAAACAAGCTATGTGTCATGCACAATCTAGAAAGGAAGTAGAACAAGAATTCAAGAGACTATAACAAGAATGATCATCTTTGCTCCTTCCTTCAAGGTGACTTGGGGTTGGCCATGAGAAATACAATGATACATGGAAGGAAACCACCAATGTTGGATCCCAAATGGGAAGAACCATATGTTGTTCACAAGGTTTACCCCAATGGTGAATACTCACTGGTTACCATGAATGGTGAGCGTATAACTTCTCCCACCAATGTCATGTTTGTCAAGAAGTACTTTAAATTAGTCTCTATGTTCCCGCATGACCCTAAATTGCATTAGGGTCCTACATGACATTAATCTTTTTGATCCTACATGACCATAAACTGTGAAATGTCCTGCATGACATTAAAATATATGTCGTCCTGAAATACTTTATACTACATGTCAAGAACTCCGCATGGATTAATTACCAGCCAAATGGGATACGTAAGAATGTGAGGAAACCTCATCTATAGTCCAGCCCCATGTTCTTCTCGTTTGGCTGCCCCTCTTAGGTGTAGTTCCCTTGGTGGATATCATGTGACACAACCTAAGAATCTTTGGCCCCACTCATGGAAATATTACAATGGTCATGCCATGTCCCCTCCTCATTCTTCTAATCATCCCATGTCCTCAAAACATGATTTTAAAAAACATAACCCTTTCATATCTACATATGGATTGATACTCATCATCATGGGATACGTAGTACCGCCCAGACATTTCGTCTGTCTTCCCAGCCCCAATATTGGGGACCTCCCATTGGGTCGATGAACATAGTGTGGTGCATGATTTATCCCTCATACATGTCGATTTCATCAAGACCTTACCATGAATACCTCCACCTGAAGATATCGACCACTTCTGCTGCCTAGCTTGACTAGAAATTGCACAGGCACACATATGCATAACACAATCCCTGTACTTGTGACTCCATTATCTTCCCCATCCGAAGGGACCCCCAAATGGCACAATTTCTCTTCCCAAGGGCTCTCCTACCATGACGTGACAACATTATAAAGCATTTATAGCAATAAATTGATAATAGTCCCATGTTTCGAATGTGGTCAATGGTCGATGCTCAATTACATGCCCCCTAAATCCTATTACACAAGGAAACATACTGTGTTTAGAACCTATCGAACAGTTATTCTCTATCATCATTTCCGCATTGTGTTATTCCACAGTAATGATGATTCACACTATCCACTCATATGTCCCATGCATATGACATAAATATAGGAATCTACGGTCCGAGATCTATGACGATAAACTAAGATCACCATCATCTTCATTTAAATATGTTAAACTACAAACTTTCTATGAAATTCTGTCTGTGGCCTAGCCTCAGGACCCTCTGCCTTCTTGGGCCCCTGGTCCATGTTATCACATTGGATTGCACGGTGTGGTATGGGATTATGTCCTCATTCATGTTGGGTTACTCACTGTGTCGTACACATCCCTCATGAGGGTATCTTTATGTTATTTGCGTCCTTATTTCATGTCGATAAACTGCACATCATCCCACTCTATAACTACGTGTGGCTTGATTCCCATCCACATAGGATATGAAGGACTGCCCGAACATCTAGTCTTCGGGTCCAGCCCCATCTCATAGAATCATTCCCTATCATCTTGGTCCCTTGGCCAACGTCTTTCCAGTATAGGGGTACATGATGTGGTATGAGATTATGTCTGCATTCCTGTCTAGTTTATAACAACAATGACACATACACCTCTCCCAAAAGCTCCCATATATCCATTCCCCTACACTCATCCATTCGAGTATACTTTTCATAGGTCTGGTCCCTTGACCCTCTTCGTTGATTCACCAATGTTCCCAAGATAACTCTGGTTCAGAACCTACAGTGTTAGATTCTACCTAGATCTGCTTCCACCCATCTTTTAGGCTTTTTGTTCCCCTTCATTTGTACATTTACTATCTTTCACATCTGAAAGGATCCCAAAATGGCATGAATACTCAGTCCAAAGGCCCTCCTACCCTTACATTCCAATGTTCTCGAGAGTATTCAAAAAAATTGATACATGTTTCGCATTGCGAATATGGTCGGTAGTTGACACATATTTTTTGTTCCCAATTTAGGTCACATTATATGGATGTTCTATTTCAAACATGATCAATAGTTCTCTTTAAACATCACTCCAACCCCATAAAATCCCAAATATCAGTTAAATGGTTCGAATAAATTTCCACCCCATCATGTCCATGTGGAATTTTGACACTCTTGGTACTATCCCTCACTCCTCATTTGCATGTTAGCAGGACAAAGTCACGTTACGGCAAAATTCAGGGCTCCACATAGACTTCCACATTACATGTATTCCATATTTTTCATAGACCTCATCCTCCATTGTTTCCCACACCAAGATTGACTCACATTGTCATAGGGATTGGATCGAGGTCTGTGCTTACATGGAAGATTTCCAATTCTCCATGTTCTGAGCTCTAAGACATTATAATAATATCTCTTTATATGTGATCTATTTAGAACTATGTATGGATTGATTACCATCATCATGGGATACGCAGGAATGACCATATGTCTCGTCTTTGGCTATATCTCAAGGTCTACTAATTTTAAAATTATGTTCTAACTTTTAGGACCAGACTTTCATAAGACCATGTGGTTTGGTGTTTGTGGGTGTATTAATTTGTTCAAGTAGGGTTTATAATAGTTGCACCATGTACTCCTTTAGTAAGATCTAGTCCATCCGACCTCTTGTCCTGCATGATAGTAAGCTATATGGCATCCTGCATGACATTAAAATAAAACTTCATGAACTATATATGACATGATACCCATCCTTACTGTACATGTAGGAACACCAGGATTCCACGTCCATAGGTCCAACATCATATTCTATGAACTTTTTCTGGTCCTTCAGCCCAATATTCTTTCCCCGAAATTGAGTGTTGTGTGGTGTGGACCTCGTCCTCATTCTTGTCTGGTATGGTTTATTAGTTCATGCACATGCCTCCTAATGTAAAAGTAAAATGAAGTTAAACTATTCAATCTAGTCCCAAGTGTCTATAAACAGTAGCACCTTTATTTCATGTTGTTAAAATTTGTGTATGGTCTTTTCATATGACCCTAAACTCTGATATTATTGTCCAGGGAAGATGAAGAAAAATAGGATCACATCATGATGACTCACTCGAGGGTAAATCATGTTGGGTATTGGTAATCCACCATATCGTTTTTCAGTGACAACATTTGGCTTGATTCCTGTGGTGACACCAGCATACTCGGTCCTCGGTTTATCACTTCACAAAAAAACACACATCTATCCTAAAGTACAAAAAATATTTATCAAATGTATGTTATCTTAGAGTGTGCACTAGACCCACATGACCTTATCATCCCTTGAATTTTTACCTTAACATTTCATATCGAGAACTATGTTTGTCTAGATTCTACTTCGTGTGGGTTACGTAGGAACGCCCATGCACTTTTCCTCATGCCTAGACTATCATTTGTTTTCGGTCCCTTATCCTAAAACATCCAAATGGAACACATAGTGATTTGGATTTTAGGACCTCATTCACATAAGGCTTTATAATTATGTCACCACGTGGCTCTCGCATTCCCTAACATCCCCGGTCCAATCCCTATGACCATAATCTATATTCACTTTGCGCCCTTGCCGAAAGATGATAAACTGCACGACAAATATTAGAACTCTATATGTCCTGTTTTTCATCCTCATGGGATTCATAGGAACACCCAGGAATAAAGCCTTCATGTCTATCCCCCTAGAATCATATTCCTTATTCCCCCCTATGTTTTGGACAAATGGCTAGAGCTCTTTCAGGGAACCCTGTAACTACAGCACTACCCTAAACATGTTCGGGATGTCCCACGTCAATGTTGGGATGTGTCATCTTCCTCATCAGAGAGGTCGTATTTGGAAGTAGTAATGATCCCTGATCAAACCAATACACCCACTTAATGGGTTTCCACCACGGTGGCGTAATTACAAGGGTGTTATACTCCAATCGAACAATCCTCCACTACACCATCCACACTTTTCATACCCTTTATTCGGACCTTCATCCCTTTCACGTTTAATGGATCCCCTATTAGTAAGGATTCTCTAACTATTGATCACCTACTGTCCTAGGTTAGCATTCAAGAAAACTAATGGATGACATTCTGCGTCAGGTCCCATGTTTCGAACATGTTCACTGGTGGACCCTTGTCTGTTATCCACATATCCAGATAATACAATAAAGATATTGTGTTTAAAAAATGATCAATAGTTATCCTTTATTTTCAGGCCACCACTATAATGTTACATGTTATAGTTGTTGTGATTCACACATTCCACTCCCCGATTTTTGAATTGATTATAACACCCTTGGATTTGTCTCGATCGTGCACAAAATAATATTGGGGAAGTTGTAGTTTGATTGTTCAGAGGAATTTATTCTCCCATCCGATCTCCCCCTTCCCTTATGGAAGACCGGATGGGACGTTTCTAACATGAGTGTCCGAATTATGGTTTACACTCCCTCATTAAAATGAAGTAATAGTGAGAACATCCCTTTTTTTCTTACATCGGGAATGACCAACATGATCTTAGGAATGTATTGATATTTATTTCAGGATTGTGGATAGGGTGCATTAAAATTAACAGGAAAATAGTGCTCCCATGCATATAGTTCAGAGATGGAAATAGTAAAAAAGGCCAATTTTATCGGTTCATCCAAAACAAGACCCTTAAGGATCAGTGTTTTGGATTAATCACTACAACACCACTACCTTCTGGGTTGTGGCCTCTAGGAGTGCTTCCAAACCCTTGAAAACCCCCTCTTCATCAGCGGCCATAGATTGCAGTTAATTAGACCTAGTTTGTGTTGTCACCTATAAGGTATGATGTTTTTTCTTTTGTTGACCCACTTCAACTATATGCTCTTGGACGTCTACTAGTTCGGCTCTGAATTGCTCATCGAGTGCGGAGAAGATTTTAATTAATGCCTTCCATTATTTTGTCTACTCTAAAAGAAGACATTCCTCCTGCTTCGCCATCAGAAATTCCTGGGTATTCCCAGACTCCTTCTGGTACTGGGAAATTTCCAAGCATTGGCTTCTCTCAAGTAGCTTCTAAGACATGTAGTCGTGGTTTTTTAGATGAATACATTGATCATAAACCCCTATAGCGCATAGAAATATCATGAAGGGGTATAGTAATACCATCTATTTTATCAATTATACCCATGAATGACTATGGAATAGTTTAATAAAATTCCACTCCTTACACCATGTCATCCAGATCTCATCAGATGCTTCTGAATTAGAGTCATCCATATCCTCAAGGTCTGTAGGTCGATAGTTGGGGACATAATCCAAGAGATCAATTGTAGGATCATCTTCTGGTAATCCTCCCTAGGAATTCGGCTCTTCAATAAGTTTTAGGACTTCCTCTCTCTCCTCAGCCCCAACAAAATCACCTCCACCATGCCCAGACCCCTCTCATACATTGATATTGTTAGTATCCCTAGCCCATTGCTCACCAACTTCCCTGGCCAGCTTGGTTTGAGAAGTGGGTTCTAGGTGGGTCAGTGTGTTCACCATCAAGGCATCCATGGATGTCCTAGATTCAGCAGCCTATTGAGCCTCCAATGCTATGATTACTGTACAAACAATGAACACCCTGATCGGCTGGGCTCTGTAATATAAAATACCTGAGTCTAAGTGATAAAAAATACAAGAACATAGTGCATCGGCCTCCGATGTTTTCGTCGCCATAAGAGCTATCACTGTGGGAGATCCTTCTGCTCTTGTCATCTCAAAAATGGGTGCAAACTACCCACCATTTTCTATTCTGGTTTCCTACACCCTACGAATGGAGATTCTTTTTCGGTACCAATATCCTCCAGGGAAGGATAAAAAAGTGTCTAATTTATGATTACAAGAGATGGAAAAAGGAAAAATGATGGAAAAGGATTTAGGAGTACGTCGAGTAGCTCAGTTATGACTATATCAAAAAAAATCATTCAACCTCATGAAAACTCCCTTGGTATTCCATCCCTTGAGACCCTCCACCTCCAATATCCTCTTCAGATTCCCCTACTTCTTCTCCTTCTCCTTCACCCTCTCCTTTCACTCCTCCTCTTCTAACTCACTACCCTCTGACTCTCCATCGATTTCATCACCCCAATATGACATTTTTTTCTAGATCTAGCTCTTGAATGAGAATTACATTCACCAAGAGAGATGGTTCCTCACGCGAACCCCACTGACATTCGTAGGTGACCATGACCATCAAATACACGTGCCAACGATGGAAGTTCACCTTATCAGAAATCATAATATGTCGGTCCTCTAGCAACTGGATTTGGTCTCGCACAATCATTTTCCAAAGGGCTTTGGTGCCATCGACTGCCTCAAGGTCAACCATGCTGACCACAATGCAGGGATGATTGCATCATCAGATGATTGATGATGGTACCTTATCTACTTCCCCTGAAGAACCTTGACTACTCCACGATGTTGTTTGTGATCCCCTGTCCCCTGGACTATGATGTCACAACCACACCATGTGACATTCATACTACTATAGTCCCAGTGTGCCCTGGACTAGCTACCTGACGTGCTCTTTGCCTTTTCACAATGATGACTCCTTCATTGCCATCTCGCTGCCCAGGTTCTACAATGGCTTTCATGAGCTGTCAGACTCTCTTCTGCAGAAGCCCTTTAGGGTATGCCATAACCTAATGTTTACCATATTTAATCGATCTGCCATCATCGATTCCATTGGGGTGGGGTTATGACGTCACCAGATTTGTATATTGTAAACATCAACCACATTTGGCGAAGATCCTAGGGATGCCTCGCCTCCCATACCTCTCAGTAAACTTTCATTGGTATCTGCTGAAGGCATCTAAACTGGATAAAAAATCATGATGGCACATAAGGCATGCAAATATTCTTCCCATCGACCTGGGCCACAAGCACCCCGCCTCTAATGCTCTAGAACTACTAACTTTTCTATTGGAATCCTTACCCGTAGTCTATCATCTAGCCAGGTGGGCTAGGGAAAATACTTAATGTAAAATTAACATGATTTCTGATCCTGATCCTTAACCCCTATTCATTGAGCGTCAATAGCATGACCCCAATAATGTTTGGAAAAGAAGGATTTAGACCATTTCATTGGGGACGAATGGCATTTGGAATTGTGTATCCACCATAGTGAGTTGTTTTACAAACATGAAGGATTTGAAAAGGACCATAGTTCCTCCTTGGTGAACCCCCTCTCGAAATATGCCCTAGGATGGCGTAAAAACGGGCCATCACAGGGACCTCCAAGTTAAACATTTTATTTGAGGACATAATAACAACCATCACCAATGTTTCCAGATGACCTCCAAGCCTCTTGTCACTCATAGTTAGGAGCCACCCGCACAAGATAGTTTCATGAAATTCGGCATACTGGACGTTCAAGTATCATCTTTCATTTACACTAATAACTTTGGATTGATATTATCCCACCTACAAGATCATCTAGTATGATCCTATCTTGCTTCTCTGTGCTGTGGTTAGACATCGTCTTCCTCACCCTGACATCTTTAAATTTGGGTAATTCTGCAGAAACAGGTTGTACAACTTTGAGTTGGCTATGCCCTTTAGAATGTCATTGACCTCCAGCCTCTCCTCACTACTACAAATATGGCTTATAATAGCGCTAAAAACAGCCATTAATAGTGGTAAAAAAGCACTGTTAATCTCGGTGAAGATAAAGGGGGGTCCCCTTTATCAGTGCTAAGTGAGCACAGATAAAGGTAGTATTTATTAGCACTATTTTCAGTGATGATAAATATATAATATATCGGCGCTAATTTGAGCGCTGATAAAAACTACCTTTATCAGCACTCAAAATAGCGCTCATAAATTATACATTTATCAGCACTTAACTAGCTCTAATAAAGGCCAAAGATCCTTTCCAAATCCAGAACCTGCACAGAACCTGCCCAGCACCTGCACAGTCCAAACAAAACCTGCACACAGCACAAACAACACCCACACACAAAGCACAAAAGAACAAAAAATGATACATACATTTACTTGAAATCATGAATACAAAACAACACACTTCTATATACTTTTCAAACAATGTTTAATTTGGATACAATTACATTTATTCAACAACAGCTAAAAAACAATGATGTTCCATCCTTTTTGTATCCATCAGCTCTAAAAAATTATCGTCCATGGTGGTTGTTTCCAAACAAAGCATTCAAACTGAGGAAAAAGATTTCACATATATAATAAAACAAATATTATGTTAGTAATACAATAATGAAATAATGAATGGGGTTGCTAAATGGAATTATACTAGTGAGGCACAACACATAAAATAACCAATTATACTAATGAGGCACAAAACATAAAACCAATATTATGTCCCCACATTCCATAAAAAAGAAGCACCCTTGCCCCCTTCCCCAGCACACCCACTACACACTGCCCACCCCCGAGCACACCCCCTACCCATGCACACTCCATGCCCCCTGAACACCCCCTGCCCCCTTCCCCAACACACCCCTTCCCACTACACTTCCCCCCTTCCCATTTCACACCCCCCTACCCACCCCCTATATATTTCAATAGAACCCAGCACACCCCTACCACTTTGCCCCCTTCCCCCTCCCCCAGAAAACCACCCCTGCCCTCTCACCCTGTCCCATGCACATCATAAAGAAAATAACTTGTATGGAAATTGTGCTCAATTTACATTATACACATCATATTTACCAACACATTGTCATGTACATTCATTCAATGTAAATACACATATATAGAATCTCTACATATCATAAGAAAACCCTCTTTAAAATTCACAAACACAATAAATACATTTGAAAACACCCATCACACAACTTTCTCATTTCTTCAAACACATTTAAAGGACTTAAGCATGAAAATATATAAGAAATACAACTGAATTTATTTTTAGAAAAACATTCAAGTCAATACACACCCCAAATTCCTTTGATAACACATTTTTAACCACACAAACATTTCATATAGTACACTTATCATGAAAATACTGGATAATAAAATCATCATATAATGTAAAAGCATTGAATCACCTACATAAAGCATTTAATTGTCCAAAATCTACTAAAAAACAGAAAACCACACCTCCACAATACCTTAATAAGGACGGATTAAACATTTATATTGAATATATTAATGGAAACCCATGTTTAACTTGTGGTATTCCATGAGTTTAACATCCCACAAGGATAAAGGGTCATGATTTAATTTATTATAGAGATGTAAGACCTGGGTGGATCAAAAAACATATAAAGGTGGATTAGGTAGGTACATCTCTAGGATGGAGAACCTAGAATGTTTACCTGATAGATGGATCAAAACGCCCAATGAGGTCTGACCCAAGTGTGGTGCATCCCATAAAGGTAAGGTTTATCATTTTGAAGAATTATTCGGATGCCACTAAGGGAAATACAATAGGGAAAATAAGAGAAGGTGTACCCAGTGAGGGGGTCACCATGGTTTACCATTGGTTGGGATTTAACCTCACGGAGGATTCTTACGTACCCTATTTAGAATACAAGGATCAAAACCCATATATTTAAAAGAGGTATGTTGTGGGTATTACCCATGGTTAGCTTCCATTTACACTAGTAATACTCTTGGTTGGATGAGTAATGGTCTTTTGGGGCATATGCATTGTCAGATTCTCAGGTTCTTCCAACAGTAGCAATGGTCTGAATGGGACATACATGCTCAGATGGATCATGTGAATGGCGTGGTCCATGTAAAGAGGCATGTGGCACAGAAAACATGTGGAGCTGTCTGTAAACATTATTTATGGTGGCCATGTGGCTTATCATACTCCCCATACCTTCCATAAACACCTAAAAACATCACGAGGACCAGATTCTACATGATGGTGCATCACAGGGTTGATTCTTTTGATGATGTACAGTTCGTTTGAGCTTGGATTTCATCTCAACCAGCCTTTCCCTTACATGACTTATCCTGGGACACATATTTTGGTTCCAAAAAATCCCTCAACGATACTGATTATCTCATGCATCTACCTAGAAATAATTGTGCAAGTCAAACAACAACACATGTGCTCAAATAAAAGTTCAAAAAAACGAGATACAAGAAATGGATTTTGTTGATCCTCGGTGGTTTCGTCGTTCACCCCATACGCACTGCACACCATCATGCCTTAATTCAATATTGATTTGTTTAGAGATCAATAATATGAATCCGGGGATAGAAAACATTGATTAATAAATTAAGATTTCAATACATCAGAGCATTCTCAATTCTCCAAAGAAGGTTGGAGGATAATCAATGATCATATATAGATAAAATAAGTGGTAGGAATTCACCTTCATCCTATTTGTGTAGAATCTTCCATTAGGTATGTTGCCCATTCGTTTCTAAACACATGTATATCATCTTCTGAATATGAGTTTTTGAGACACTCATGGTAGTACAGAAAAAATATAAATACACAAAGGATTAATAAATATTTTAAATGAACTCGTAATTATTTTCAAAAATACCTCATCCGGGATGCTAGTTTGTTGATGAAATACGATCTCTTTCATAAATTTACAAACATAATAACCACAGTCCTTTCCATTTGTTTATTTTGGACACTACAGAAACATCGAAAACAATAAGTAATTTGTTTTGATATGTGCTTGGATAGTGAAATTTTATTATATATACCCAGATACTTTTCGAGTTGTAGATCTTGTAGGCATGCTTATCCTTATTCCCTGGATTAATTCCATGCATTAGACGATATTGATGCACCGCCCTATCATAACAGAATCCTCATTAAAAGATAAAATAAATTATATAACTAGATGTTTAGTTTTAAAATGTTGGATCTAGTGTATTACAAATTAACAAATTCCATCATGTGTGGTCGGTTTGTTGGATATCCAAGCGTTGAATCTAGAAAATAAAACTTTGGAGTATCCAAATTGACTGCAATCAACATCAAATGCTCCCAAAAAATACAAAAATGAATAAGTAAAGAAATAAATGAAAATATAGTTGATATGATTAAATTGTAGAGTTTTTCCCCTGCATCATTGGTATTAAAAATAGTTTGTCATCGGTAATATTTTTTTGAAATGATTTGAGTAGGGATGACATTATGGCATCCTCTTTAACAGAATCGATTTCGTCTTTTAAAGATGTGGTGTGAGGACTAACGAGTCCAAATTTTTGTTCATGGGGAAATCCCTTCAATTGTTTTTCATATATAACTCTACGATAAATATAAAATGTATTTAGTCAAAATTATCAGAGTATATCAACTTTTGTAAAATCAAATCATGAAAACTTACCTCATGCATACATTTACAACTGAGGCACCTAGCCATTCATACTTGAGGAGTTCATTTACATTTTCAGGACTAATAAAATCTGATATCTCCTCTCCATACATATCTTTTTCGAATGCAACTATGTGAGTACTGTCTTCTTTCAAATTTGTATCCACATGAGCCTACAATGATATTAACTATGGATATAGAAAGTGCGAGGTGAAGGTTCTCTTAGTAGAACGTTTTAATCGGTTGGTTGATCCTTGAGATAGTTTTGAGCTGATATTTCGTTTCACCCCACAGTCTTTGTCATTCTGTAATAACAGTCATCGGTTCAGAACTTTTTCATTAAATGTTAAAGGTCCATCTTGAAAAATAAATAAGAAATGAATACATTTTTGTTGACATGTTTTTTTACAAGAACTGCTAGCCATGCGATGAATGTTCTAACAGCTTGTTCAACCGTATGAATGTTTTCATCATCATTTGGAACAGGTAGCTCGACACTCGGCTAATTAGATAGGTTAATTGACACTCTAAGATGATCTTTTGGAAGCTGTCTATTGTGTAGCATGTCGTTTTGCATATTGAACATCGTAGCCCTCACTACAAGGAAATAGGTTGGAGTTGATGAATATAAATCACAGTCATTTTAACCCTATGGAATATTAGTACATGAAAGGTATCAGTGTCTATGTAAATCACATTTCACAGAAACAATTATTAAAACATTGATTACCTCATCTAAGTCAGGTTTTTTAGGGGAATGGCTCGCCTCAATGATGGTGGGGGTGGGGCGAGATCGTCACACACGGGTTGTAATTGAGTTGTTTCTTCTCATTGCCTCTCCCCCATCAATTTTGTTATCATCTCTCTCTGGTATTGTAAATCTTCTTGAAAAATAGATAATTGTTCTTGCAGCTTTTCCATTTTTTCATTTTGATCCTCTGCTTGTTTTTGTTTTTGAAAATATGTTCGGGGTGTCACCCCAAAACCCGCACCTCTGACGCGGCCAAACTTTTCTGGCTGCTTCAAGGCTGCTAAAAGTATGTCTGCATCTGGTGCGGTTGTTGTTGATTCTTGTGACTATTTTAGATAGAAAATATAAAAAAATAAGTTGTTATTGTAATTTAATAGTGATTTAAATCAACTCAAATTTATATTATGTCATACTTACACATGTTTCCCACACTTTTTGTGTGTTTTCATATATCAATGTCCCCTCTTTATTTACACTACCCTCCTTCCATAGAACATGTCATGGGATGGATAAGGCTTTCGATTTCGATTCATCAATCTGAATATAAACAGAGAAACATGGTTATGGTGTTGTTTTATGTCAAATACTAGAAGTAGGGTAGATTTAAAAGACGTACCAATTTTTTCTCAAGTTCAGCGTACCCCATCCTTGCTTTACGGTAAGGGTATGCTGGTTCTGTTGCGCATTTTTTATTTTCAGCACTCAGTAGCTATTTCATAAATAGAAAACTGTCAATCAAAGTGATGAATACAAGAAAACGTCAAACAACTTATTACCCCACACAATGTACCTGAAATGTATTCTCCCCACGACGGTTGCTAAACGCATCCCATGCTCCGTGGGATATCATGTGTGCATAAAGAGGAGGTGGGTGCGGCTTGATTTTCCCTTCTGCATCTTTAAGATGATATTTCGTTAAAATTTTGCGGAAAACTCTATGAATCCATCCTACAACTCTTAATACATATTCCTTGTGCGAGACATCTACTATAAATGCACTCTGCAATGGATGATGAAGAGTAAGTCAATTTTTTGGTATTTTATTTTATTTTAATTAATTAAAAAAATGATATCATAATGTTACCATAATCTCTTCCCACATTAATTTCTTTACCTGGTGACAACATGGTGGAACGATTGTACATCAATCGGCATACGTTGCCGAGTGATGATTCCAATGTATCTACTAAAGATGGCTTTGTTGGGGTTAACATGTTGGCCTCGCTTATTCCATCCCACCTCAAATTTGATGCCTTTTTCTTTTGCCTTAAGGATTTTGGCCAACACTGTCAAACTACGATGCTCTTGTTTTTTGTGCTTTCAGGGTTTCGTTTCCTACCATTTTCTCAGAAGTAGCATCAATATCTTCCCCCGGAGTGCTATCATCGGCAATGAGACTAGCAGTAACAGGTTGAGAAACCTATTGTATCTCAGCACTGGGACCAACAACAATAGGTTGAGAAACCTGTTCTTGCTCTGCACTGGGACCACCAGCATTTGGTTGAGAAACATGTTGTTGCTCTGCAGTGGGACCACCAGCTGTTGGATGAGAGACCTTTTGTGCCTCGGGATTGGGCGCCTCAGTAAGTGCAGAAGTCATTTTCTGCAGAAGTGGTATAATATTTAATTTAGATTACATAAAATGGAAGCGAACATATAATAACATAACATAACACAATGTATGTTACAATAAACAAATATCCTAATTATTGTACTCTCTTTTATTTCTTTAATGGCTGAAGTGATTTGAATCCTCTATCGACTATGTAAATTTCTTCATTGTGGTCTCCTCTGACATACAAAATGCCGTCTACATTTGAACCACTGTGAAATGATTGTGGAGTCCCTATAAAAGGGTCAACCTCCATTGAACTTTCATCTGACCCTTCAGTTGTTTTGGTCGATAACAGAACAATTGACCAAATTCGGTTTGTGGGGTCTGGAACATAAAATACGTGTACTACCTGTGATGCCATTATTAATGGTTCGTCTTTCTCCCCTTCCATACTGAATTCAACTTTCAGGAATCCTAATTAATCTATTTTAACAGCAGTCCTGTTATCAACCCACTTGCATTGAAATATTGGCACTTTGAATTTCGTATAATCCAACTCCCATATTCGTTTGATGATGCCAAAGTATGACATATTCGCATAAATTGGATTTTTTTCCATAGCACCGGAAACATGCATCTCCCCAGCCACAAGTGTAACCCCACTATTCTACACAGTATTGTCTTCATCATGTTCATTAGTATAGAATGAATAACCGTTAACTACATAAGCATTGTTAGATAATACGTACACACTTGCTCCTCCGGCCGGCCATCGAAGTCGTTCTGAAATTGACTCTGGATTATCATCTAACTGCTTAAAAATGTGGTTTTGAAACCATCCTATAAACTGTCTATTATGTGTATCTGATATCCATTTTTCATCCCTAGAAGGATTCAAATGCCTATGAATTTATTTGTGGGTTTGAACATATGGGTCAACATCGAAACTTTTATGCAAAACGTAATGTTGGGCCTGCTCCCAATCTGTAATATTGATTTTGAAATCTTGTCTTCCAGAAATTCCTTCACCCTCAAGAAACTCAGTGTGCCGAGATTTCTGTAGGCCAACGATTTCCACACCAGACAGGTATTCGGTTCAAAATTCAATAGCTTCCTCAACAATATATTGCTCTGCAATACAACCCTTTGGATGACTTTGGTTTTTGACATACCCTTTCAAAATCATCATATAACGTTCAATGGGGTACATCCATCTATAATTTACAGGACCACATAGTCGAATATCTATCACTAAATGAACCATCAAATTAACCATCATATCGAAAAATGTCGGTGGGAAGAACATTTCCAATTCACATAATATGACAGCAATTTCGCTTTCTATAGTTGGCAATTTCTCCGGGTCTATAACATAGCTGCATATAGCTTTGAAGAAGAAACAAAGCTTCGTTAATTTATGGAGGACATTCTTGAGCAAAATGCAATGTAAAGCTATAGGAATTAGATCTTGCATCAAAACATGGAGGTCATGTGATTTCAAACCCTTTAATTTTAAATCTCCCATTGACACGATGTTCTTGATATTTGATGAATACCCCTCTGGAACCTTCACGTCATTCAAGAAGTTGCAAAACTAATATATCCCCTACCTGGAAAGAGTGTATGCAGCAGGAGGAAGAAATGTTCGTTTTTCACCCTTCACTGGTGCCAACGCTTCTCGTATTCCCATCTCAACCATGTATAATCTAGCTTTAATTCAATCATTTGTTTTGCCGAGTGCATTTAGAAACGTGCCGATGACACTATCACATACATTTTTTTCAAGAAGCATAACATTAAGAAAATGTCTAACATACAGATAATTCTATTATGGTAATTCAAAGAAAACTGATCTCTTTTTCCAACCAGTTTTCGTAAGGTTTTTCAAAAATGGTTTACCAAAAGTACTGTCCAAATCGTTCACATTCTCAAACAATTGATCACCTGTTAGTGGATATAGTGTTTTACGTTCCTCTTAACTTCCGTCGAATGATGTCGTCTAAGATCAGTACTTATGTCGTCGGGGAAGAAATCTGCAATGTCCTAGAAACATGGTTTTCGATGAGTGTTTCAACCTAATTTACTGTGTACCTTGTTCACAAATGGGACACCCTTGAGTTCTTTTAATGCTATATCCTGACAAATTTCCATAAGTAGGAAAGTCATTTATCGTCCCGTACAACATGGATTTCAAAGTGAACTGTTCATTTTTGTAAGCATCTCGTAACACCTGAATCCCACAATATTTTCAAATCCTCGATCAATGGGGCTAAATAAACATCAATATCATTACCCGGTTGTTTTGGTCCTGAAATAAGCATAGATAACATGATGTATTTTCATTTCATGCATAACCACGGTGGTAAATTATAATTTACCAACATAACCATCCATGTATTGTGACTGCTGCTTTGAAAACCAAAACGATTCACCCCATGTGTAGATAACGCCAGACGAAGGTTTCTCGACTCATTCCCAAATTCAGGATACTCATGATCAATTATCTTCCACTGAGGAGATTCTGCAGGGTGACATAGTTTTCAATAATTAATTCTTGTATCTGCATGCCATGTCAATTGTCTTGCAGTCTCCTGACTTCCATATAGGCGTCTAAACCTTGGAATGATTGGAAAGTACCATACAACGTTCATAGGACTAGAATCATCTTTCTTGTATCGGGAAGCACCACACTTTGGGCATTCATTAAGTGATTTGTGGTCCTTGCGAAACAATATACAGTAATTCAGTCAAGCATGTATTCTTTCAGAGATCATACCCATCGATCGTAGCATACGTTTTGCATCATATGTTCATCTTGGGAATTCATTATCTTCTGGGAGCATGTCATACTGGAGAGCATGTAGTTCCATAAAACTGGTGTCACTCCACCTGTTGCCTACTTTCAAATTATACAGCTTCAATACTGCTGACAATGCTGTATATTTAGTGCAACCAGCATACAATGACGTTTTTGCACAACTCTTTAACTTCTCAAACAATTTTGGGCAATAAAGAAGTTCATCTTCAACTGTCCTTGTCAGTTCCTCAATACGATGTTTATCATCGTTCACACCTGTAATCACACCCTCCATACAATCGTCTTCACTATTCACGCTTCTAATCATATCAGATGATCTTTAAAATGTCATGTTCTCTGAGCCACTACCTACATTGGTTTTTCCACATGTTTATTTCAAGATGTATAACTTCGATCTATTCCTTGACAGATCAGGTGTTTTTCCAACTCCTCTAAACTCATTTGTCTTGAATAACAACAGCGTAAACAGGGACAAAGGATTTGAGAAGGGTCACATGAATGATCTTCTGCAAACTTGATAAACTCTTTCACGCCATCTTCATACTCTTTTGTCAATCGATTGGCATTCATCCATTCTTTATTCATATTCAATGCCTTTATGGGTTCGATCTCGAGAACTTGCCTAATATTATGTTTTAATTAATCAGGTAGCATTGTTTGGGTTTTATAAAAACAAATCATGGAACAAATGCCTTTAAACACATGTGAAATCCATATACATGGTGTGTCCAGTAGGGTGAACATCGTGTATGTATAAAATACCAGATTTAATCTAACATATATCAAATTTATTCCAAGTTAGTCTTTAAAAGACTGAATGATGCCTTAGAAAATACATAACATGCGAACAAGAGGAAACCAATGAGTAACAGGAGAAAATAGTAATAAATATGATGCTATCTCAATGTAATCAAGTTGATGATAAGATGTTGGTCAAGATCAACTATGGGTTGGGAGTACAGTAATATTTAATTGAAAGAAACTACTAAAAACTGATCCAGAAAAGGATGAAATATCCCATTCATCAAGTCCCTTAATACAACCAATGCATTAGTTAAACCAAAAATCATCACTAAAAAATCATACAGGCCATAACATATCCTAAAAGTAGTCCATGGTAGGTCCATCGATGTCCAACTCATCTAATGGTATCCTAATGTCAAATATATGTTGGAGATGATCATAGAACCTCATAGATGATCAATGTGACTATCAATGCATGTATGAGGATACATATTCATGAATCTCATCAAGTTCAATCTCCAATAGTCCAACAAAATAATAAATACCAATCAACCATCTATTTTAGAGAACTAAAAAACCCCATGGTAAAGTACTATTCCATATGAAACCATTATATTCTATATCATCAAATTGTAATTCAAACAACTGATGCTCTTTTAGGGTTATTTTAGAAATTGTGAAAGAAACTGAATTTTCTCCCAAAACTAACTAGATTATAAACATTATCTCTTTATTAAGAAGTAAATTTTATACCTCAACAGTGAAAATATCCTAAAAATGTACTACCATTGGGGAATAAGAATCCTACAGCATTATAGCAACATCTACAATATGCCTGACTACTTGAGCCATTAGGGTACAGTAAATATATAATTATAACATGCTATATAAAATGAAATGTAGAAACAGGAAATCATACAGACTCCTGATAAACCCATAATACATAACATATCACCTAGTATGTCTAACACACATATAAAAATAAATAAATTAGAAAAAAACATGCTACAAAGCATAAAGGTACCATTAAATACTTAAATAGGTCAACATGTTTTAGAAATTGTTTATCTGCATCTGTGACTTGTTCTTGCACCCATGAAATTGAAGGTGAGTATGCGTACACGATAGTTGACCTTCTTAGAGAAGAGTTTCTGGAAGAGTATAAGAGACATGAAGCATTGAAGATCTTGTTATTCATTGTGGCAATCATCTTGTACAACGTGGCCGAAGTTTCAATACATGCAAGTTGTAACTTCGACCGCGTTGTATAAGCTGATTGCCACATTGATTGTAGCAAACAAATTTTCCCCAACACTCTAATGATCTTCATTTCATCATGTCTCTTATACTCTTCCAGAAACTCTTCTCTTAGAAGGTCAACTATCGTGTACGCATACTCACCTTCAAATTCATGGGTGCGTGTACATGGAACAGATGAAGATAAACAATTTCTAAAACATGTTAACCAATGTAAGTATTTAATGGTACCTTTATTCTTTGTAGCATGTTTTTTTTCTAATTTATTTATTCGTATATATGACAGACATACTAGGTGATATGTTTTGTATTATGGGTTCATCTTTGTCTAATAATATAACTATGAGATTATTCTATGTGATGAAAATTAATATGGATCCATCATCATTTCCATTGGGATAATCTTTGGGAATCCATATAACCATAAGATTAAAAACTATTTCCTTTGTTTATCAAAAATAAATATTCAACTCGAAGGGGTAGAACATACCACCCATGGTAACTCAAAATAAAAAAATGAAAACAAGGGTTGGTTATCCACAGAAGTCATCACACATAACCTTGGTAGACCTCTCACACATGTGAACCATCATTACTAAAAAATTACCATATACTTCATCTTAGAGTCAATATATCCCTATGGAACCTATAGGGTATCCAATTCCACATCATTCACAAACAACCCACTTGTCTTGCCAAATATCAATAACATCTCTTATTTCAACACTCATCACTAATTATGAATCACATCCCTAGACATAATCATAATCACATTAAGACTACACTATATTTTATGGAAATACTTACTGGAATTAGGCTCATGATATGGTATTATTCCTATATCACATCTATATTCACTATTTGGTCCTCACACACACAATATATAAATAATATAACAAGGGAATACCATCCATGGAACTCACATACCACCTTGAGAACATGAGGTGGAGGAGGACGAGGCAGCGATGGTCATGGCAGCGAGGGTGGAGGCGGCGGCGATGGCACAGGCAGCGGCGGTCGCGCACGAAAGCGAGGGTGGAGGCGGCAGAGGCAGAGGAGGTCGCGGTAGCAGGAGCGGGGCGGAGGCGGCGGATGCGGTGGAGAAGGAGGAGGATGAGGAGGATGAGGAGGAGGAAGGAGGAGGAAGGATGAAGAAGGAGGAGGACGATGAGGATGAGGTCGCATGGCGAGGGTCCTGGTTCAACTTCTGCGAGAGCTTGACCGCGTGCAAGTGAGGATGTCCTGTTAGGGTTATTAAATAAAAACCGAAATAACTATTATCAGCGCTCGTTAAAAGCACTGATAATGGTATGATTTAAGAGTGCTAAAATAAAAGCGCTGATAAAACATTCATTTATCAGTGCTTTTTTAGCGCTGATAAAGATATACCTTTATCAGTGCTAAAAAAAAGGTGATAAATGTTACCTTTTATCAGTGATAAAAAAGCGCTGATAAAGGAGTACCCCATTATCAGCTCTTTATGTTTAGCGCCGAGAAAGGGAAGCACTGCCCTTGACCTAGTTTGTAGTAGTGCCAGAAAAAGATCTAATAGATTCCATGTCAGGACAGGAGACTGTGATCTGTCTTCCCAGATGTACCTTGTTGGAAGGAATTCATCATACTAGTTCCCATCCAAAAGAATTCCCCCGATGTAATGAACATATCAATGGTTGAAAATAACAACCCCATGATGGAGATGGAAGGTGTTGGTATAGGGGGGCCACTAGGTAATGATCTCTGGCCCAAGATCATGCTGGTGATAGAAATGGTACTGTGAAATCCCCACCGCCTCGAACAACACAATGTCTCGTAGTTTTTTCCCAAACAGATCACATGTTTGGCGCACCAAATACATCCAGGGCCACTAACATGTAACGTTTTCTCCAAAACTGATGACCGAATCCTGCAGTCATCATTTAGACTCATCATTGATGCTCTATTGTAATGTACTCACATATTTATTTGGAGAACCCTCAACTACCTGATCATTTCCCAAGATGGACATAGTCCTGGGGTTCAGGACTTAATCAACAATGTTCCTAGTTTCTCGAGAATGATGGTCGTTGATAGTAATGTTCTATCAGGGGAGATCCTCCTCGCAGGTCACCCATGACCAATGTGAATCGACATTGAATCATGGCACATGTACCTACACCAAAATACCAATGTACCATATCGATAGGTTTTCAGACAATGCATACTCTTTCTGAGAGTGGGTCAACATGTTGATGAGAGTTTTCTTGTTAGATACAATCTTCTGGGAACCATAAACCTCAGTGTTTTCCACTATCTCAGACCTTTGAGCAGTGTATTTGGTGTATCTGTCAACATCAGCCCAATTAGAATCAATCTACTTTCATTATGGTCCAAAGGCACTCGCACAAAAAAACTGGTACGAAGCCCTAAAAATAAAAGGAGACATGAAAAACTAAAGTAGTGGCACAAAAAAACAGATTCTACATGGAAAACCACAACCGAAATCGGGGAATTACGTGCAACAGAGGTCAGATTACATGCAAGTAGAGGGATATTTTTTGTGGATGAGATCTTATAACATTTCGAGCGTGAAAATATGTTCTGTCTATTATCCCTGAGAGGGTTTTTATAGGCGATGAGTGATGTTTCCAAGCACACAAAAAGCTATTTTCATGAAACTTCACAGTTTTACGTACAACTAAAGCGTTTTACACCCACCGACTATAGGAGATATGATGTCTTGATGATTCCCTCAGAATATGACATTTTCTTGCCCTAGAAGATCCGATTACGAGGGGGGGGGGGAATTCGTAGACTCCAAAATGTGCATAAAGAATCACGAGGGCATTTGTGGAAAAAATGCAAACTTATTTTGACTCTGTGACTAATTCCGAGAGGAAAAGTAGTGACATGTAGAAAATCCAAAGGGTGAATGAAAAATAGCTCCCTCATGTGAAAAATAGTGTGATATGAAAGTGTTTTTCGTTCGGGGGTGGAAACACGCACGCAACCACCACCCACTTTAGAAACTTGAGCGTCGTTACCATGTGGCCCAGAAACATGCGCGCCCTTGACACCGGGTGCAGAATCTTGCGCACCGCTGACACCGGGACCAGATATTTTGTTGTTGATCAACTTCATCACAGAATTCGTGACCCTGAGAGCCTATAAATTGAAAGGAATCCTTTTGACTTCTGGTGGCTGAAGAATCTGAACCATCTCTTCTGCACGCAAAACACCTCTCCCATGTGTAAATGATGGATTTCAGGTATGGGATTTTCCACGACAGGTCTCCCAGGGGTACGCTTTCATGCAGGACCGCATTGCTGGACACTCAACCAAGTCTGTAAATGTTTGGTCCCTTACGCGTAATCCATTTTTGTTGTGCACAAACCCTTTCCCATTCATAGAAAATCTCGACCACCCCATGCACTCAAACATCCTCAATTGCACAGAAACCCGACCTTTTCCACACTGGTTTTCCGATTGCGAACTAATTGCAAGAAATCCTCTCCTATTGCACACAATCCATTGGGTCTGCTCACCCTGGGCCTTTCCGAGAAACTGTTCAATTTGTACATAAACATCCCTTCGTGTGCATACTCCTTCTCATTGATGAACCTCTTCCAAAAATCATCTTCGGGTTCTTCTTACACCCAAAAAATCTATGTTACACCCCATTTTCTCATACTACCCTCTAGTCTCGTATGAAGTAAGTTCAACGTCCCATGGGCAGTGCTTCTCGTTGCATTGCTTCGCATCCTGGTTTTTCATATAGGCACACTAACAGCAATTGCTTCTTCACATAGTGATTCTAACATGGACCTCTCATTGGATCACTCCACAAAAAACCGTCTCCATGGCATTGCAGATTCCTTCCCTCACCCAAGGGCATGTGGGTATTATTTATGTATGTTCTAAGGGGTGCGGTGTGAACCCACATTATCGGAGCTGTAGGACATTATGCTTCAAACAACCATCATCCTCAGCACATGATGTTAAATTATAGCTTCTCCCCATGAATCACACGTGGGGTTCCCAATCTCAGACATTCTATATGTCTACTCCTCTCCACGGGATTGAAATAATCCTTTCATGGAATGAGATCTTCATTTCTGAAGAGGTGTTTGTCCGCGTGGAAAACGTCAACCATCTTTGTGTAATCCACTAGCCATTATTGCAAGATGATAATACCCATAATCCTCATTTCTTCATCCTTGCTAATGAACAAGAGGTGAGAGGGGCATAAGGGACTAGGTCATCTCATCCCTCTCTTTCTAAGAATTGTCTCCACTTAGGCCTCCATCCTAGATTAAGTCCGAATATCCATATCCATGGGCTGCAAGCCACGCGTAAGCCCCTGTTTCCTCTTTGGGCCGCTAATCAGGTGTAATCCCCTTTCCACTTCGCACAGATGCACCTTTTATGACGTGATTATCATGTCTTTGCAGCCTCTTTTTTCTCACAATGAGAACAACTCATGTGCGATTAGGGTGATAATCGACCATAAGATCCTCTCTGGGCTTCCTAAAGTGGAAGCCACACACACCATCCCAAACAACCTGGACATTTATTATTTCTATGGAATGGTACAACTGAAGCCTCCATGAGGTTCAAGACCAACAATGAATTTGTTCTAACCACCTTCATGTCGGTTCACAAACACCTCTCCCATACTACATGGACATTGATCATTTCCATGGTAGTGTACATAGACTAAGTCCATGGGGTTTAAGCCCAAAAACCATCGGCATCGACCAGTTCATGTAGGTTCAAAACCATTTTTGAACAATGTGGACCTTGATACATGCCATGTTAGGGTATATAGGATGCCTCCCTGAGGTTCAGGTCCAACACCGTATTATTCTGACCCCTTTCCCATTAGTTCACCCACACCCAGTTGTTCTGATCCCCTTTCACGTCTGTCCACATTCTTCTAGTGTGATGTCAAACTACATGTCCCCTTTTTATCCCACATGATGTTTAAATTATAACCATTCAAACTAAATGGGATTTTATCCCTGTCTCCAAGATAGGGTATGTTGGAAGCCCCCATTATATTCAACCCCATCCAATGGTAAGCCTTTATGACCCCATCCAGCTGGAAACTGTTGTTAATCCAAACCGACGGTAAGCCGATGTATACCCTGATAGATGGTAATATATTTTCAGTCCCAACCAATAGATAGCCATTGTGTTTCCAATCCAGAGGTAATCCAATGTATTACCTTTAATTGGGACCCACATCTCTATTCCACCCTCAGGAATCAGACCATCCTGAGATTCTAACCACACGTAAGCCCCATTATAACATTGGGTTGTTGTCCTCTGCCCACACCCCGGTTCTATGCCCCCAAATTGAAGAATGTGGACATTGATCCTTGCCAAGGAATGGTATGTAAGAATCCTTCCAATGGTTCAATACAACCACCCATGTCTCATCATGATGTTTCCCTCGATCCTTTGTGTTTCAGGAAGGACATGCCACAACATGGATGTTCCACTTCCTTCAGGTCCCATTCATATGGGTCCCTTCCATAGGCATCCCATCGCCTCACTCAACAACACATACATTGATTCCCTACTATGGGGATACGTAGGTGGTCTTTTTGAGGCTCAACCCCAATACCACTATCACATTCATGACAGTTCCACCTCATCCACCACCACTTCATTTAAATCTAAATCATCCATCTTGATTCTCCCTGGGCCACCAAATCCTGGTGAGATATTTCCATATTATTTTCTCACAACATATAGATGCAATCGGGTAACTATCCATGTGTTGGCCCTAATATTAGTGATCTCTCCCTCTCCAGAGTATTCACCCCTCTGATCCACTCTCGCCACTATTCTGACTATTCTAATACATCTTAGATAGAAATTAAATTTACAGTATACCCTATGTTAAAATGGGAGGTTGAGGAAAACAATAGAGACATTCCTATGGCATATAATTCCATGTGTTTGAAGTGGGATGATTCGGGCTTCTTCATCTTCGAGATACTCTATTTTATGGAAAATAAATCCAAACATGCCAGTGTTCAGCATCCAGACACACAAGTGATGTCCAATGTAACTAATCTCATGTAAGAAGGATGCAGCCCTGAACAAACCCCTTGGAATGTCCTGACAGAAGTAGAGTAATTAAACATTGTTTATGATGATATGGAACTGGGAAGAATTTCATAAACAACATCGTAATCTTTAAGGGAGACCCAGACTAGCTAACGAGTTTTGAGGATGAATCCACGGAATGAAGAACCGACATCCCATCATCACATTTTGATCAAGGAGAAAATTCCATTGAATAAGAGATAGAAGTCAACAAACATTTGAAATCGGGAATTCGGGTCAACAAACAACACTTCCTCTTCATCCTCAAATAAGCGGATGTGTGCACCAGGATGAAAGCGTCGGAATCAATATCAAAATAGCTCAATGTAGGAAAAAGTGTCATGCCAATTATTAGAGGAAATATTTGTAATTTCTATTGGGGATCATGTTTTCATATTGATATATCCATGGTAGGTTGTTATCAGATTTAGTAATATGGGAAAATTGAGTCCCATCTACATTTTCACTATGAAATTCATTAAAGAGTAGGAATCATTTCTTATCATTTAGGTTTTCTGCCAAATCACAGAAGGGGTCATGATTTGTTCCATATATCCCTGCTAAAGATTTACATTCTAGTCCCAATCCATATTCTCAAATATAATGAAATTTATTTATAACCTTACCTTTCATATTCTAAGGAAGTCATATAAATGCTTGATACAAGAAAGAAACTTTTAAGGAATAAGGTGACTCATCTATTAAAGTTCCATTATAGTAATCCAAAAATGGATGAAGAAACATAGAAACTAGATGATTATATGAAGGAAAAATACCTGCATATATATGAATCTAATAACCCAAAAATATAGAGGGCTAAAATTTTGTAGGAGAGAAGAATGTATCACCCTATGATAGTACAATATTTACCTCTAGATATCTTTACCATACACACAACTACCAATTTAAATGAATCAATTTTTTTTCTTGTTCTTCATATTCAATTAAATTATATATCTTTTATAGAGTTTATTTATATATTTTTAATCCAAAATTAAAATTTTAGAATTATTTAATAGGAATAGGATAAGAACAAACCCGATATTATAAATAAAATATTATTTTTTTAAAAAGTAAATTTGTTTGCTTTGTATTGGAAACGTTGTATTAAAATTTAATTTTGAAATACATATAAAATTAATTTGATAAAATAATCTTCATTTTTTTAATTCAGATTGTCCATATTATCATAAGGTTAGTTTTAGTGATTGTTTTTTGAGAAACATCATTTTTTATTGAAGAGTGAAAAAATACTGCATTTTAGTTAAAAATGTCTTTCAATTTAAATACATATAAATGTAAATTTATATTATAAACTTATTTTAAAGTCACATTTGATCAATTAAACACCTATTAATAAAATATAGTTAATTATAATTAGTATAAAATTTTAATTTAATATATGAACATAACAATCTATTGAAATTTTTTCTACTAAAACCAGGTAATCCTTCTGTCTGTGAGATTTGAATTAATCATTTTTTGTAGCTTTTGTGATTTGAATTTTTTAAATCTAAGATAAATTATTATAATAAAGATAATATATATTTTCTAAAAATATGAAATTAATATTTTCAAAAAAAATGTTTAGTGTATGTAAATAAAATTATTTAAAACGACTAAGGTATAATTAGGCTTAAAATGGACGGAAACCCTATGTTTATGGGCCCAAATGACCCATATAGTTGTCCAAAACACATTTTATGGCCATGTATTGGACATGAACCTTACATTAATGTGTTTTTGTGGTTTTTTATGACTACCTTTATGAAGGAACATGTGTTCAACAAAATTCATTTTTGAATATTAAGTGAGTCATTTTCAATCCATAAAAGGCCCCCAAATCTACCCATTCCTCACAAATATCAAGGATCTTATGTTCGGCCAAAACCTACCCATATTGACACTCTATATCCTTCCCAATGACCTAGAATCATACATTTGGTAAAAAATAAATCAAAGGAATCTTTTTCTATAGATTAAAATAAATTATTGAATTAATAGTTTACCCCTTTTCTCATGATCTCTAGTATCATTTCCATTATCCACTCCGTATACTCTTATTATAATATGAATTCATAGAATCTATAGTATCATAAGTATACTATGCTTTTTTATGTCATGATCATTATCTAAACTTACAAACTCATCCTTTTAATTAATAAGGAACGTATTGTTTTCAGGTACAGTGAACGAATACCTCACATAACGATGAATGTTCAAATTTCCCTATTGCCTATCATGGAATCCATTAGGATGGTAAATCTTTTTATATATAACATATATTTTACTTATAATGTATTTATGATTCTGTAATTTTTTTATAACATACCTTTATTATTCTATCTTGTGTAAATATGATTTTTTATTTGAAGTAATGTGGACTACCACCCACTCAAATTGATATGACTCATTCATGCCATACAAGGAACATATAAAGGTTGGTTATAATAATATAATAATTCATATATAACATTAATATGATTCTAGAAATTATATAATACATATATATAATTTTTTTCCAATTTTTTTAATTCAATAAATAATTGAAAGTAACATTCATGCGTATATACGACCTACCGTCTCCATGAATGGTGCAGTTCAATTCTAATATCAAAAAGAAGTGAACTATTTTAAATATATATGTAATGATCATATATGATAGTTTATTCATAGAATAAATTCTTTTTATGATGAAACCAATATATATTTAATAATAACAACATATTTTAAGTCAAAACGTACTTGATAAAACAAAGTAATAAGCACCCAAAACTGTTAAAATAATAAAATACTGTTAACAAATGGGTAATGAAGTGTTGTAATAAGTTAATAAATGATATTATAAAAATGATTCTAGTTAAGGTACTAGATATTAATTTATATTAAACTACTCTATTGGATGTTAAATACCACTCGAAAAACATGAAGGATAAGGTAAGGTATTTTCATCTCACTATTTAAATCTGTGAGATTATTGTAATATTGTTTAAATAATTCATTTGTGTGCAATAACTACTGCACATTTTGATATATTATATATTGAATAATATTATTCTAATGATATTTTAATATTCAATTGAATTCATATCTTTACGGTGATTATGAATTAAATGTATCAATGTGGTATAAGACACTTGGGAAAGTTTAGAGATTATTTTCCACAAATGATCTTAATCTCACTTTATTTTTTGGATTGTTAACATCCTTGAAACAATCACTTTGTTATAATAAATTTTCATAGGAAATTTATTTAAAAATATATATTCTCATACATTGGATATTTATATTTCCTAATCCATTTACCATTTTTCATATAGAGATTATTTTTACAATTTTTTTATTATTTTTGAATTAATGATATATTTGTATTTCTCTTTCTATATGGATTATTGATAAGGGATATTAGTTATATATATTATAAAAAATGTTTAATTATTTGGTCTGGAAATGATGGGTGGATCCCATACTTATATAGATCCTCGATGCATCTACATGTTCTCTTGAGACAAATATGTTGGCAAAATTAAACAGGTTTCACTCTGTGTTTCAAACTGTCTTGAGAATGGTCTTGATGATAGTATGTTTTCCACTTCTTGAGACATGAATTATGATAAGAAATAAATTTCCATCATTTATTATCAGATGATTGTTTTCAATGATATTTTGCATTGACATATCTATAGACTAATTTCATTAGTTTTCATTGATTTATAGAATGTGTTTTAGATTCATACTTTCCACATTATTTGTGCCTTATCTAGTAATTTTATTCATATTACACTAGGTTATCTACTTTTCTTTATAGATTGATTCATTATTTCTTCTATAGTGCTTACACTTACTAAGCATTTGAGTTCACCCTTATTATGCCACTTTCCCCATGTTATGAAGAGATCATTGAATAAGAATTCAAAGAAAGATTTTATTTTAGTTTGTTTTTGTAGAATGTATCATTTTGTTATCAATATTTATTTTGTGTATTATGTATGTAATCTAGATTTCTATTACTGTTAAACTATATAGTCCTTCCAGATTTTCATTCTTTTAATAAATATAATTTAATGTAATAAGGAACTGGATCCGGTCTTCTAGAGACAGGGGTAATATAAACACATACTTGTAATTTCTTTAATGACCTATAACATCTCACAAAAAGATCATCCACTTCAGTAAGCCTACATAAATCCATTTTTTATAACCTGATAAATAGAAAACATATAAATGCATGAGGTCAGATACTCAGAAAGGTTATAAAAATAAAATATTATGGTGTATCGTGTGAATAAGGGTTTGAGAACATGATCATGAAAATAAAAGATCATACACTACATATAAAAAATAAGCAGAAATTTTGACAATTCATAAGATATGAATCATAAGATAATCAAGGAAGATAATCCATGAGATCATAATATTAAAATAGGCCCCGAAACTATGTCATACACATAAACATGTAACATTGTGAACATGTATATTTAGTATAATTTTAAATAATTAAATTAGGAAATGAATATAGTTCCTTTCCCAGTCATATAAATATGAATCCCACATCCATTCATAAAAATATGGACCAAAAAACATGTCCCCACATAGGACTGAGAACATTAAATCCGCTTCATTCATAACCTTTATACTTGATGAGTTATTCATCATTTCTAACAAAAATTAATGGATATATCGGTCCCACCCATAACATAATCAAAACCGTACATATGTGTGCCATAAGGTCATGAACAATCATATCAATACCCAATAAAAAATTGGTAATCATAATATTGTAATAATATCATATCTTTTGGATAAGATTCATGTTTTAAAATTATTTCATTAAAATCATAACCAATGAAAATAAGAGGTTTCTTAAACATCATAGCATTCAGAAATGAACCAATCATCAAATGAATATGAATTTTATTCTAAATATATAACTATTTATGTTATCTTAGACGTGGATAGATTCTGAAATATCAATTAGACCAAGTCATTTTCTTAAAAAATAAAAATTTAAAGTATAAAAATATTTTCAAAACCCTTTCCTATAAAACTACATTGGAATCATATATTGGAATCATTCAAATACCTTTTAAAACATTTCTTGTGGGAAATATACATTCTTTAATGAATTTTTTTTTATTGAAATTCCACTGAATTTTAAAATAAAAAATTTATCCAAAAATGGACTTGTAAGAATGTAATGTAGGATTGATGTAAATATAGTTTCATGACAGTGTAAATTAATGTTCATACCGTAAAAGTTAAAAAACTTTCTTCTCATTCTATTTTGAAAAAATAAAAAAATTACCTCATTAGGCAAATGAAAAAAGACTCCTTTCAATAAATTTAAAAACAATTCAGCAATGGATCAAATAGACATTAAACATCCATAATATAATTTATTTTTTTATGAAATATTTCTTATAAAACTTGGACATGAATTATAATTATAACCTAATAAATAATTACATATACACAATCTCAGATAATAATATTATTAAAAAATTATCCCTTCACATCAATATTATATCCTCTTTAGGTATTTGATCCTCCATTAAAATGAATTAAATATTATCTTTGAATTATTCTAGAATCATTTTCATTTTTATTACATCATATATGCTCATATTATCGACAGTTTGTTAATAACAGTTAATTATTACTAGTAATTCGGGTCTTAAATACTTCATTTTCTTATTATTTTTTATTTATTATGTTATTTTTCTCCTTATTAGGTTATATTTATATCATTTTTAAAATTTTATAATCTATATCACCTGTATTCATTCTATAAGTTTATAATATCATCCTTTAATGGATATCATGTAGAATGAATCACATCATATCATGGAGATGATAGGTCGTACATACAAGAGAGTGACAATATCATTCCCATAATTGTTAAATGGTATATAAGTGTATTGTAAAAATTATGTTAAAGAATCAATATCATGTTATAATGATCACATGTAGATAATATATTCATCATTATACCCATCAATGTAAGGTAATGGTGAAAAAATGGTCACACCACAATGTGGAGATGGTAAGTCGTACGTACGCATGCGTGTTGTTTTTTGATTGGATGCATATAAGGTGAAATATTGGTTTTCGATAATCATAATATCATTTTTAATATAGGTGATAATTTATTAATTATATTATAATAGAAACAACTCAGGAAAATGTAGTATAATAAGAAATAACTTTGAAGGAATTTATAGAGGATATTAACTCTTATTCAACAGGCTCCCTATAGATCTCATTTTAACGGAACCTGAGCTGTTATTATAAGAAGAACATAACAACTATAATGTAATTAATGACGTTGATAAGGGAAAATTTTAGGGGATATCAGAGATTTAAGGCCCAATGTGATGTGAAGTTGTGAGGGAAGATTTTTTGTTTTATAGTTGATATTGGAGGCTCATTTGGAATATAAGAAAATATTAATTTATGATAAAATAAAAACAAATAAAATTACCAGTAAAATGTCGTATTTTTTAATATAAATTGATATTGGTTATAATATTATCATCTATTAACTTATATACAATAATTGTAAAGATTTGGAAATTTTATATTTTCCTTGTAATTTTTTAATTATATTGAAATATTACAAGTCTGCAAAATTTGACGGCCCATGATTCCGAGGCCCGGAGTGGCCAGAATAAATTCCCGAATATTCATTAAGTACATTTAGTTAATATTGGAGCTGCAATTCGTAAATTTTAAACCAGTTCACGGAATTGAAATTTGATGATAACATTGAACTCGCAGCACCAATTTTCACTTAAGGGAGCCTTCACCTCGACCATAGTGGGTCGATGGTGCGAGATGGATATCTCGGTTTTTTCAGAGGAATAAAAATAAATATTTTTTTTATTTAAATATGAAATATTTCCACCACTTTTTGAAATTTTTAGTTGCGACCACCAGATCATGAAACCCCTCTTTTAATGTGGTGTAACTCTTTGAAAACCTCCCCCAATTAATGATTCATCATTAATTGAACTACTAATAAACTCTTAAAATTTATTTGGGGGATTGGATCGTCATTTCTACCAAAATTATGATTTTTTGGAAAACGCTTTTGCTGGAGAACACTTTGTGGAAGAACATCCTCCAACGAAGAACCTCCTCCCATGAAGAACAAATATACGAATCAAGAACGTTAAACCAACGCTGGAGCCCGAATCGGAAGCATATTATGGGAGTGACGAACACAGATGCATCATTCATATTCTTTATATTATTCCATATGCCATCTCCAAAGAAGGATTTATATAGGGTTTTTTTGTGATTTTTTGTTATTATTTTACGTTGATTAAATCTTCTTAAGCTACATGATATCAGTATTACTAATAGGGTGTGTGCCAAACAAATGCGGCATGATCCCTCTGCTACTTCATTTTTGGTGTGTTATTACCGGGTGAAATTTCAGGTTGCATGTAACTTGAACATGATGGACTTTATGTGACAGATACGTCATAAGACAAACATTGCTGCCTTCGAAATGAAGAATGAGCCACCATATAATACCCACTGACCTGCAGAAGCCTTATGTCACAACGGTACTAGAAATCAAAGCCGAGGTCTAGTGTCAACATGGAATAAGGTAGTAGCCAGTACAACGACCAGCTGCGATGGTGGTGGCGGCGCAACCGGGCCACCGAAGGAGGCTGCGGCCTGTCCACTGCAGTGGAATCTGTCACAACTACCAGTAGAGTGGAAGTCGGGGAGGCACGCTTCCGCACCGCCGATGTTGGAGGCCATGGATTCGAAGCAATGATGGCATGCCTAGACGGCCGATGACACCTGGACGGGGCTGGTGGAAACAGCGGCACACACTGACACCGCTGGAAGGGGAGCCATCTAGAACCCCGACCTACCTCGTACAGCTGGGCTGGGCCCACTCCGATGTGTCCTACGTGCAAGCAGGTGGTGCCATTTGGTGCTGCTGGGTTTTCTAGAACCATACGACCTTCGAGATATTCAGGAATCCCAGGGGGTGCCTCACATAGGTGGTGGCTAGGGAATTCCCTGACGCTGCGGTCCACCCTAGACGTGGGCCACATCGCGGGCCGCCCTGAGCTTGTCGGGCTAACCCCTTTGCTGGCCGGGCTGGACCGCAGCCTAGTGGGTTGGTCCCTCCATGTTCCCGTCAATCTAGATCCGACCCGAATGAGGTCGGGGCAACAAGAACTGGGTCGTGTCGACCGTGACTTGGTTGGGTCAGGTCGGACCGGACCATGGCCCAAATAGACCAAGATACTCCGTTTTGGCCATATGATGAGAACTAGACATCCGTTTGATGAACCGTCTATTGTGATAGGATCCCTTGATCCAGACAGTCGTTTTTATATACTCAACCTGAGTTTTGGATAGTGTTGCAGTAGGGCTGGGTATTATTGATCCAGAATCCAACCGGGCCCTCGGAGCGGAAATGTGGATAACTTTCAGACCGAGCATCTGATTAACACACAGTCTATAAAATTGGGTCCCTAAAGACGCGACAGACCGTCACGATACTTCTTCGTGAGACTTACTTGTAGTTTATGTATTGAACGATGGATTTTGGATTGGATCCTCCATGAATCAAGTGAGCATAGTGTGGGAATCATGTGGTTGGCTGTACATGACGAATCTTCAAATCCGGTGTGGATCACCATCAGATCCGGTGTGGGTTTGCATCTATATATCCAATGTGGGTCATCTAGAGGTCTTATGTGGGTCATCATCAGATCCAGTGTGGTCATCTATGGATCCTGTGTGGGTCATCTCCATATCCTGTGTGGGTCATCATCATATCCTGTATGGTTCATCTTTGATCCTGTGTGGATAAATATCATAGCTTCTCGACTAAGTAAGGTGATTTATTAATATAGATAATCATATATACCATCATTCTAATCTTATACCTATTGTGAGTTGAGTCACATTTTTGGTATTCTTCTCTATGGTGCTACCTATATGGTATTCGTTCCATCATGGAACAATTGTGCAGTTGCCTAAAGAGTTGGGATATGTCTTCCACTTGAATGAGTTGGGTTACTTGATAACATAGGTATTTGTATGGGAATATACCTATGTAATGTTGATTTTTTCATTGTGCTTTGTAATTAGGGTATGTATTTGTAGATTATCCTATGTAGATTCATAGAGTCCTTCAGGAGTCTCGGGGTCCCAACTAAGTATTTTTATACACACACACCTGCACGGGCTACACACGGACCCTGATGTGTCTTGTGCAGATGACATACAACATTGATCGAGGATGAGGGTTTTAGGACTAGAGGCTTCTCATAGATGAACCATTAGATGAGACAAACCACAACAACGATCGTTCTAGACTTGTACCCACCCATCAGGTAGGATCCTTGGCGGGTGATCATAGAAGATGTTTTCTACTTTACTTTTACATTCCAGCTGGGCTTGTATTCTAGGCTCCTAACTTACTGTACTCACCCTAATTACTATATACATTATTTTTTCCATGTATTTTTTGTGTTCTTGGATTGTGTGAGTTTTCTAGTTAAATGACAATGCCTTACTAGTTTTCAGGATATTCCTATCCGGTGCTAGTTGCCAGCCCCTTTCTTATGGAAGGCAGTCTTGGGGTAGTCACAGAATGGTACCCAGGGGACGGGTCATGACAAAGTGTTATCAGAGGAGTTGGTTCTAAATGAGAGCAAGGACTATAATATTATATTTGGAAATATGGTTAAGTGTAATGAGTGTGGTTTTATGTTTGGGGAATCCATTTTTGGCGTGGTGGCCAATGTATCCATACACTAGGACCCTGACTTCTGATTTCCAACTCAGTGCATGAAATCACTATTTGAGTGTCTGTTTTTGAGAATTTTTATTTTCTGTCACTTTAATTCATCTCACCAGGTATAAATTTTTTACCATGGTTCACCTGTTTCTTTCTAGGATGTGTCCACACAGATAGCCATCTATAGTTCTACGTAGAGTAATTTATGAGAGTCCACCGAACGATTAGGCTTCGGTTCGGGGACCCCATTCAGTAGTTATACCATAGAATAGTGTACCAGCAGCACCACTACCCATTAGACAAATGATGCCACCATCCCTTGCTAAAGATGGTGCATGATGATTGAGCTTGTTTCATGAGTTCCAGTGCCAGACGCCACCAAAGATCCGGGGTGAGATGGATCCATAGGCGGCTTAGGACTGGATGGAGGATGTTCTCAGCGTTTTCCAACTTGTAGGGACACAATATGGTCTTATGGTCATCCTTGCAGATTCTCATCATCATGAAGTAGCAGGGAGATAGTGGAGTTTGAAACTCAAGGTTCATGATGAGGTGAATCTCATCTGGGTAGAATTCAAGAGCCTTTTGAGGGCATATTTCTTCCCAGTGACACTATACTTTGTGCGTATACATGAGCTTCTCCACTTGCAGTAGGGAAACATGGATGTGGCTCCGTATTCAAAGAGGTTCACTGACCTCTCGCGCTACTCCACTGACATTGTTCATGACCATTTCTTTCGGGCCTGGACTATCGAGAAGGGGATCTAATGAGAGTTCAGTGATTCTAGGGTATCTCTCATCTTCCATATGCATGCAAGGGTGTTAGAGCTATCACTCTTGGTGGAGAGCTTCCTTGCTGACTAGTCAGTAGCATCAAGTCCCACCACTGGACGCCATGTAGTAGATTCATCTGCAGTTGGCAGAAAAAAGATTAAGTAGTGGTCCATGTGGACCATACCTACCTGTGGACGACCGCGAGATACAAGGTCGGTTGTGCAGGGCAATCAAGAAAGAGTAGGAGAGGTGAGGAGCAGGTAGTGAAACTCATGTGGCGGGCAGGGTAACATGGCTCGCAACGGCCCGACACGCCGTTCAGATGACCAGCAGATGGTCGATAGACCGTTTGGGAAGAGGCATAGATTCGATTGAGGAGGTTCGAATGAATTAGGAGGAGGTAGAAGTGGATCTGGCCATGCAGAAAGTGGTGGGCGGCGATTCGAGGTTCTACTGTCACAAACCTCGGGCTGTACACCCCGACAACAGGAAGCCTGTGGACAGGGACTAGCTCAGCTCTAGGAAGCTGAGGCCTATGAACACTGTGCTACTGAGATGATTAGATGTACGATATGTGTCTAATCTACCATAGATATAGTACTTATAGACATAGTTTCTAGTCACTTTTTTATTTCCATGTCCCTCGTTCGGATCTCAGAGATTCCTGTGGAGCCATTGGCTCAATCCTTATAGAGAGATACTCATACAGGGGCAGATTCGATGATTACACACTGGTTCTAGCTATGTGAGATTACTCTAGGAGGCGAGAGATTCGTGTGGGATCTCCTAGTAGTGGCATCTAAGGCTTATAACATCATCTTGTGTATGGACTGGTTATCCAAATTCCAATATCAGATTGACTGTATTGAGAACAATGTGTGGTGTGTTTGCAGGGA
Source organism: Viscum album (assembly GCA_963277665.1). Classification (NCBI taxonomy): domain Eukaryota; kingdom Viridiplantae; phylum Streptophyta; class Magnoliopsida; order Santalales; family Viscaceae; genus Viscum; species Viscum album. The sequence continues at coordinate 1,216,777,398 of OY728142.1, read as the reverse complement.
TGGGACACTGTTTACCTTCACCGACAAGAAGGAAACCATTGCAGCATAGGATTGAATTATTTAGAAGAGGGTGAATGTAATTAATCATTATTTGGCTGTCCTTACACTCACTGCAGTTGATGTTGAGAGTTTGAGTTATCCGGTAATGGTGGACCAGTATGTCGATGTATTTTCTAATGATGTTACAAGAGTACCTCCACACAGAGATGTATAATCTTATATCGATTGGTACCCCATGATAGCACCGATATCTACACTAGAATTTTGGATGGCTCTCGTAGAGCATCAAGATCTACGAGTATAGTTGGAGAACTCACAGAGGAAAAGGATTATTAAGCCCAGTGATTCTATAAGGACAGTCCCGATATTGTTCTCCAAGATTGCAGATTGGAGTTTGAGACTCCATGTGGACTATCGGTGCCTGAACCAGGTAACTGTGAATAAAAAGTACCCACTATCGAGGATTGACAATATTTTTTGATCAGCTGAAGGGAGCACTGTGGTTTTTGAAGACAGTGCCCATATCAGGCTATCAACAGCTCAGGGTATGAGACAAGGGTGTGGAGAAGACAACATTCAGATGTCGGTATGACCATTATGAGTTCATGGTTATGAAATTTGGTGTGACCAATTCCCCAGTAGTGTACATTTGACTCATGAATAGGATCATTCAGTCAAACCTCGATCGCTTTGTGGTCGTCTTCATCGACGACATCTTTTTATACTCAGGTATAGAGGTGGAGTATGCCTTTCATTTGATGATAGTTCTGGACACACTCTGAGAGAACCAGATTCATTTTATGCTCTCTAAGTTCATGTTCATGATCTAAGAGGTTCACAACTCGAGACACATCATCTTGGAGTATGGTTTTGTGGCGTATCTATCGATGATTGAGGTTGTGCTTGATTTGGAGAGACCCTTGAGTGGGATGGAGGTGCGAAGTCTCCTAGGTCTGGCCGGTTACTACTAGAGGTTTGCGCTTTATGTTTCATGATTTTCGGCACCATTATCAGCATTGAAGAAGAAGGGGAGACCCTTCGTGTGTTCGTATAGATTCCAGCGGAGTTTCAAGTAGCTGAGGTAGAGACTAAATAGTTCTCCCATCTTGTGGCTACCAGAGGAGGGAATTGGGTACGTAGTCTACTTTGATGCATCCGGGACTGGGCTAGGATTTTTCCTGATGCAGAAGTGTGTTGTGATCGCTTATGGTCCTCGACATATAAGAAAACATTAGAAGAAGTACTCTACATATGACTTGGAGTTATTAGTAGTGGTATTCACCTTGAAGATGTGACAACATTACATGAGGGGAGGATGTTAGAGATTACTCTAATCATAAGATTCTCAGGTATATCATCTCTCAGAGGGACATGAAAAGGAGACATTGATGATCACTTGAGTTCCTCTAGGACTATGAATTTGAGACAGTCTATACTTTTGGGAAGGGGAACATAGTAACAGATTCAGCCAGGAAGAGATCTGGTATACAGTTGCTGAGGGAGGCGATAGAGCAGCTTGCCACTTTGTAGATATCCCATGTGTATCGTGATGGATAAGCTTATCTTCAGTCTCTAACAGTCACTCCCACACTCCTTCAACAATTCAAGAAGGCGTAACTTGTGGACAATGACTTCGAGGCTCATCATGCTCATATATCCATAGTATATGTACCTGATGGATTTTTTGAATGTGTGGATCACGTCATCCTATCAGAGGACGTACTATGGTACCCGTGGAACAATAGGAGGATGTGTTGAGGGAGTTCCATACATCACATCTAGTGTTATATCCAGCAATTATGACAAAGTTCTAGCACCTCTGAAGTCAGCACTTGTGGTTGGGAATAAAAAAAGCAGTGGAAAATTTTGTCTCACTGTGCCTCACATGTCAGAAAGTGAAGGCATTGCATCAGGTTCTGGCAGGTTTAGCTCAGCAACCTGAGGTGCCATAGTGAATGTGGAATGTTATTTAGATGGACTTTGTGATAAGAAATACATGCAAATCCATGATACATGATTCCATCTTGGTGACCATTGATAGACACACCAAGTCAGCCCAATTCCTACCTATCAGAGATCGGGGATCCGTACGGATCATTGGAAGAATCTACATACATGATATTGTATGGCTTCAATGAGTTCCCTTGATTATTTTCTCTGATTGTGATGAACATTTTACTTCCTGAATATGGAAGGGGTGTGGGATACGTTCAACACTCTGCTATGATTGAGAACCACCATTGTTCCTCAGACGGATGGTCAGACAGAACAGACCATTAAGACCCTCGAGGACATATTGCATGCTTGCATCCAGGATTTCAGCTGCAGTTGGGAGGATCACATGCCCTTATTGGAGTTCACATACTATAACAACTATCACTCCACAATCAGTATGGCACCATATGAGGCATTGTACGGTCAACCTTGCAGATCACCTTTGTGTTGCACTAACCCAAGGGAGTTAGCACTCATGGGACCAAAGATTTTATGGGATACCACAGGGAAGGTGCATATCAGTCCGTAGTGGATGAAGACTACACAGAGCATGAAGAAGTCATATGTTGACTAGAGATGGAGACCTTTGTAGTTCGAGGCCGATGACCATGTCTATCTCCGGGTCTCACCTCGACGAGGTTCACATAGATTTGGGTGGGGTGGGAAGTTTTCTCCAGGGATCATAGGAACCTCTTAGATTCTCAGTAGTTTTGGTGAGGTGGCATACTTCATATCCCTTCCCCCTTGGTTGTACCTGGTTCATGATTTTTTCCATGTATCCATGCTTAGGAGGTACATGCCTGATCCCTCACACATCATTGACTAGGGCGAGCTAGACATCGATGACATGACAACATTTTTATAGGTTTCAGTAGAGATTGAGGATCAAAAAGAGAGTGTCCTTTGTGGTAGATCGATACCTTTGGTGCGTGTATGTTGGAACCATGGGAACATCTAGGAGAGAACAAAATAGCGGGAGGCTCAGAGTCATGTACATTACGCTCACTTGTTTCCCATGTTTGTGTTGTGGATATTTAGAACACAAATCCTTGAGGTGGGGAGAATGTAATGTCCTAGAATTTTTACATTTTACATTTATTTTTTTGTAATTATATGGAAATATTAAGAGTATGTGAAATTTGACGGCATGGGATTTTGAGGCTTGGAGTGGCTGGATTGAATTTCCGAACATTCATTAAGTATGTTCAGTTAACATGAGAGTAGGAATTCATTACTTTTGAACCTGTTCTCGGAATAGAAATTTTAGGAGACCATTGAACTTTTCATGCAAATTTTCTCTTAAAGATGAATTTACCTTGATCACAATGGGTCGAGGGTGGAATATAGAAATTTATGTTTTTGCGGAGGAATAAAAATAAAATAATAGTTTTATTTTAATTTGAAATCATTCCACCACATTTGGAATTTGTTAGTGGGGACCAAACGACTATCAAAACCCTCTATTAATGTGATGTAACTCTTGGAAACCCTCCACAAATTAATGAGTCAATATTAATTGAACAATTAATGAACTCTTAAACATAATTTGGGGGATTGGATCCTTATTTATCTTCGAATATCGAACTGTTGGAAAACGCTTTTGTTGGAGAACTCTTGGTGGAAGAACATCCTCCAATGAAGAACCTCTTCAATCAAATAATAAATATTCGGATCATGAACATTGAAACAATGTTGGATCATGGAATAGAAACATATTGCAAGAGTTATGAACACCAATGTCCGCTTCATCTTCTTCAACTTCTTCCTCACACCATTTCTAATGACTAATAGAGGTAGGGGTTGTTTGTGGTTGTTCTTCGTTAATTTATATTGATTCAATCTTCTGGAGCCACATGCTATCATTCAAACGTAGAGGGTGCGATCCAATCATACACTGCCCAATCCCTGCGCTACATCCTTGTTTGACATGTTCTTCATGGGAAAAACTTTGGGATGAGTGCAAGTTCACCTTGATGGACTTGATGCAACAACGATGTCCCAGGAAAAACCAACAATCCATTTTCATATATTTTCTAAAAGAAAATTTAAGGGTAAGTGGTAACCATAATTCAAAAGATTCAAAAACTTCATCACAACTGCACAGACACTCCAAATTATTGAGATCTCGCTTCTACAAAACTGTGCCACCAAAAGGGAAATAAAATTAAAATTTCAAAAACTATAAACCGGTATTAGACGATGTGCCACCCGTATATCGAGTTTATCCAAGAGCCACATCAAGACGCGTAAAAGTTGATTCGGTCACCTGCCTCGATTCAAGGTGATGGTGTATCCCATCTTCGATATCATCACTTATCGGAACCACCACCTTCATCATCAATGATGTCGTCGCCCGATATTCCATCCCCATCATCACTGATTTCATCGCTCAACACCAACGTCAAAAGAGAATCCCCATCACCGACAACCACCAAACATTATTTCATGATTTCATCGAATAAAAGTGACAAATATTCATCATGGATTGTGGAAGAAATATCGAGCAATCCGTCAGGTACATGATTTCCAGAATAACCGAAGACCGCTAAACCTCGTATCCCCAAAACCTTATGTAATCATCGCTCCGGATCCAACATGGAAAGTCGTGGAGAAATGAGGGGTCAGAGGCGTGGTTTGGGATGCCCAGGGCTTCTATAGTGCTACCATCATCATGAACCAGCGGCGATAGCACCGACATTACACCACCATCAACATCCGTGTCCAAACACCACACCATCGATGATGAAAGCCAAAAAAACCCATACTAGATGCAAAAGACAAAAAAATCCCCGAACCAACCTCATAAAATTTCACTACCGAAGAAGGATCACCCCCATCACCACCAAAGCCAGGAGAAGCAAGTCGCGTGAGAGGAAACAACTATGATCAGATCCCACCTCCCAAAAAATTTTTTGCCTTCGAAATGAAGAACGGGCAACCAGATCTCACCTAGTGACCTCCGGAAGCTCAACGGTGCAACAATGCTGACGATTGGCACTCGTGGTGTACAAGATGGTGGCTTGCAAACCAGCTAGCCAGAATGGTTGGGGCGGAATAACCACACCGCCGAAGGAGGACACGGCTCGTTGGCTGCGGTGTTGGAGGGGGGGGGGGGGGTCGGCACGCCGGCAGATTGCGTGGATGCCAGGGTGGTGCGTGTCCACACTGTCAGTGTTGGGGGTTGTGGCTGCCGAGCCGTAGCGGCGTGCCTTGAGGACGACTAGCACCCGGGCGGCCGCAGTGGAAAAAATGGTGTAGGCCAGTGCCATTTGAAGGAGAGATAGCCAAAACCCTAGCCAGTCGCGTCACGCCGAGCAGGACCCGCTCTGGAGGGTCTCGTGTGCCACCAGGCGGCACCATGTGGTGCCACCATGTTGGACAGAACCGAACGGACCTCTGGTAGTTTTGGAATATCAGGGGAACCTCTCTGAGGTGGCGGCTAGGGATGGCCCCGCCACGGCATGCCACCCAGGCCGCGGGCCACACTACTAGTCACCCAGCGGGACGAACCCTTTACAGGCCATACCACTCCATGACCCAGTGAGCCAGGACCAACCTTTTCTAGCCAATCCAGACCAAACCTGGACTAGGTCAGTTCGGCCCATGCTGGGTCCGGCTGGTGGGGTCCAACATGGTCGGACTGGACCCAGACCCATATGAACCCAAATACAGGGTTTTGGCCATATCTTGAGAATAGGGCGTCCGTTTGACGAACCGTCTACGACACCAGAATCCTTGGAAGGATATAGTCATTTTTGGTATACTCCACTTGAGTTTTGGATAATGATGGTGTATGACCATGTTGGATAGAATCTGAATCCAACTAGGCCCTCAGAGCGGAAACACTAATAACTTACAGACAGAGCATCAGAATGACACACATTATGTCGTGTTGGGTACCTTATGACATGACGGACCATTGTGATACTTATTTTTGGGACTTCATTGATGTTGAAGTATCGAATGATGGATTGAGGAGAAGATTCACCCGGAATCAAAAATGTTCATTGCGGGAACCCTATAGATGGCATACTTAAAAAATTTTCAGATCCTATGTGGGTCATCATCAGATCATTTGTTCATTAAAATTTATCGATCTTGTGTGGGTAATATACCGATCCTGTGTGGATCATAATCAGATCTTGTGTGGGTTATCTATGGATCCTGTGTTGGTAATCTTCAGATCCTGTGTGGGTCATCTTCAGATCGTCTGTGGGTCATCTTCGATCCGAAGTAGATAAGCATCAGAGCATCTGGACGAATTAAGATGATCTTGAAATACAGAAAATCATTTATACCTCTGTATGTAAGTTATACCTAGTGTGAGTTGAGTCTTTAACTTTGTGGAATTCTTCTGTGTGCTACTACCTACATGGAATTCTTTCCATCGTGGAAGAGTTGTTCTTTTGGCTAAAGAGTTCGGATATGTGTTCCACTTGAAAGAGTTGGTTTACTTCATATCATTAGTATATGTATGGGCATATACCTATGTAGGTTTGATTGTTTCTTCGTGCTTTGTAATTTTGGTCATTCTTTTGGGATTATCCTCTTTGGATTCTAAGAGTCCTTTGGAGGTCACGGGGCCCCTATTGGGAATTGTTATACACACACCCCGCAAGGGCTATGCTCGCATGTTGTTGTTCTTGTGAAAAATACTGACAACATTGATCGAGGTTGAGGGTGATAGGACTGGAGGATGCTTGGAGAAGGACAATTAGATGATATGAATTGCAGAGACCACTGTTTGAGAGATGTACATACCCTTCTGGTAGGATCCTTGGCGGGTGTTCATAGGAGTTGTTTTCAGTTTAAATTATACTTTCTAGTGGGGATTTTATTTTAACCTCCCCACTTACTATAGTCACCCTATTTACTATATAGTTTACTTTGTTCTTGTATCTTACTGTGTGCTTGGATTGTGTGAGTTTTCAGGTTAAAAGGCAATGCCTTCCAGGTTATAGGAATATGCCATTTTGGTGCATGTTACCAGCCCCTGGCTTATGAAAGGTGGGTTTGGGGTAGTCACGGCCTGGTCCCCGAGAGAAAGGGTCATAACAATACATCTGTCATTTTGAGCCATATCATTATAATTAACCCTTAGTTATTCGATTTTAAATTTAACTAATGTAATAAAAATTTCGATATTAAAATAGGGAAATTTTTACATATTCAATGTCATATAGATCATAAATGTGAAATTTTAAAAATTTTATACCGCATAATAGTTATTTTTAATTTGGATATATGTATAATATTAGTTAAATAATTTTATTAAAAATTATCTTGAAAAAGATTCATTAGGATGAATTTTGACACTATTAATTTTATGGATTTTGAAATAGTCAAGATAGTCTGTTATCATAAAAATATATTTTTTATTATAACCCTAAGGGGTCAATGTTATCTATAAAATTTATTGGATATATTAATTATATGATATCATATTTATCTTAATAATTTTAATAACATTAACTTGATATTTCCATTAATAAAACAATTACTATATTAGATTTATTTAATAATTTAATACACTTATTATTTGGGAAAAATAAAATGTTAAACAATATGATGACGACATATCATCTATATTTCATAAGAATTCTTATATTTGAATATTTATTTTGGAAAATACTACATTAAAAAAGATATATGTATTAAAACATTACTGTGAAAACATTACCATTACATTAAATTATATATTATATGTGTCATAATATTTCTATATGGCTCCAAATGGTCAATAAATATTAAATTGGATTATTATGGTAGATATATACCTGAAAAATAATATTTTATCTAGTTTTTTTGTATTTAAATGGTTATTATCATTTCAAAAAAAATATTTATTTTTTTATCAATTAAATAATTTCTGCATCATCAATATATAATCTTTTAGGGTAATTATTTATTTCCAAAAAATTTAAAATAAATTTATATAAAAATGTATATCTTTAATAATATTTCTATGCTTAATTTTATGATTTACCCATTTAGTATATAATAAAAATAAATGATGTTACTATTAATTATAAACCAAAATAAAAGAAATGTATATATGTAATTAGGACATAAGAAATCCCTATTTAGAATACATTTCTATAAATTCAAAACATATCTATTATAGTAATTAATTTGAAAATAATCTCATTGTTTGAAAGAGAAAAATAGTTTTAAATGATAAATCATTGAGAATGATGAAATTTTGTACATAAAAATACAATTTAGAACTAATGAAAACGTCCTAAATAGTATTAAATGATAATAATATAATATATTTATATTTTATGACCACTAAATAATATATTTTAACTATATATTTTATTTTGATAATTTTCTTTCGATAAAAATTTCGATTATTATTATTATTCATCAAAACATGAAACATATCAAAAAAAAATTCATCCATAGTAAATTTTTATAAAATTATTCAAAATAAAAATTAATATTTCTCAAATATAATATAAAAAGTTTTTTATAAATGTATATTTAAAATCAGTGCGCCATCAAAAATGACAAAACATCGTTTTTTGAAAAATAATTCTTTTATAAAAAGATTGAATTTTTTCTTATATATTGACTAGAAAACATATTATATTAATATTAAACAATATATTTAATATATTAAATTTATATTTAATTAATAAAATTCTTCAATATTTAATTTTTTTATAAACTCGCGTATTTTCATTTAAATAGTTTTTAAGGAAAATATTTACTTTTATTATAAAAGGGTTATATTTTCATTAATAACTAATTTCTCACCAATGAACAAATTATATATAATTATGTGAAGAATATTTTGTATATTTTAGTTAATAATATTCATATCCCCCAATACAATGGATAAGTTATAATGCAACATAATATTATTTATTTATTATTTTAATCTCGATCTTCTTTGAAATGAATTCTACTAGAAATACAAGAAATTGTGTCTAACCCAATAAAAAAATAGTGTTTTATATTCTGGAAGATAAAAAGGTGTTTCATATAGCGCTATCTCATCTCTTTGTATCATACAACATAATATATCATTGATTTTTTTAAAAAAAATATAAAAACACATCTCATAAAAATCACATTTATTTACATTCTACCACCTTAAGATGAATTTCTCCATCGAAATTATTCTTGGTTATAAAAGGATTAATAAATTAAATATTAATTTTCAGTAGCCGAAATCATAAAAATTAAAAATAAAACTTCATTAATGAAAGGAATGACATAAACATAACAGTTACCCAAAGTAACTAGTCACTTGGTTTCTACATATGAGAACATATGATGAATGTGAAAACATGGATATGGAAGCGAAATATTACTATCATGTTCTGATGGAGTTTTATATAGAATAATGGTAAAAGAATGATAACAATAAAAAATAGATAAATCTACAATAATTTAAGGGGACAGTTGAATTCACATTAATGAAGTTACTTGGATAACATTTTTGATTTCAGGATCCTTTACCTAGAGTTGAATAATAAGATGAAATACTTAAATGATTATGTATTATGTAATCCTTTCTCTAATCGTTGATCAATTTCCACTTCATTTCTTAATCTAACAAATAAAGTATAATTTTTCATTTATTATGCATTTGAAGATCATATGGCCAATAAATAGAATGACATGTCATTCCATATGACTTTATAAACGTAAAAAATGTTATAATAGGTTATTTAATATGAATTGGTCCACATATAGTTAGATAATACATTAATAAAACATTAATTTCCTATATATTATCCTATATATTCTATAAATGTACAATCTTACAATCCTTATGTATAATGATAATCCACATCTTTAGAAAGATTTGAATTAAATCAACTTATCATTTATCTCCAATATCTAATAAGGTATCTCTTGTAGTAAACATTACAAACATGTTAATACATTCAACTTATATTCTCTTAAAATATAATATTATCCAGAATTTCCATACATCACAATTGAAAACATGCTTGTTTCCTTATTATTATGCCAAATAAGATGTATTCTTTATCAATGATATCATAAAATAATTTTAGAAAACCAATTAATCATTTTTAATGAAATAAAAACCATCCAATTTACTCATTATATCCAATATATATTTATCTATAATAAACAATATTTCTCCATATCTTGAACACATTAAGGGTTACCTTTGCTTAATCATAATATTTCCTTTCCCTTAAATCAATTTTCTATTTCATTGTCATTGTTGAACGTATAAATATAAATCCTTAATAATAATCTTAAACATGAATAATTTATACTTATTCATTTAATTCCAGAACATATACACATTAATCATCAAATATTATTCTCTAACCATTCCACAGGGCTCATAATTATATTCATCCTTGGAATATTAAATTTGAACGATGTATTAAGGTATTTCAGCCATAATTTAATCATTCATATTTTGTTTAAGGTATACAGTATGGTTACGTCATCCCATACCTTTCACATGTAGTTTTCAATATCTTTATCATATGTTGTATAACCTATTCTCGTACCACATTCCAAATTACCTTTATGAGATTTACATAGAGGACTTATAATTCCAATGCATTCAACATCTGAAACATTTATTGATAATTATGTTCTATCTAGTTCATATTATGGAATAAGGGAAAAAATAAATGTGTGAGAAACAATTATCATAGATTAAAATGTCATAACCAAATGAAAATATTTATAATATTTCAATAAATTAAACCATATGTTTAATCCTATGTTATTTATGATTGTTACAAAAAATATTGTATTTTAAACTATCTGAAGTGCCCAGATCAGTGTGAATCACTGAGAGGGGGAGGGGGTGAATCAGTGATCCCTTAAAACTTTTTACTAATTGATTCTTAATCAATTAAACCTCTATGGATGGTTAAAGCCTCGATCCACTCTTCTTGTATCTCTCAACCTTTCCCGGATAATGCAGTAATGAAAAGGCACAGGACACAAGGATTTACAAGGTTCGGCACCAAAGGCCTACATCCTTGCCATGCTCTCCCAGCATGGATTCTCCATTATAACCTGTTAAAATTACAATGATCGATACAGAGTCCCACTGTATCTCTCCTGAGTCCCACAGGAGGGTCTTTATACTGCGTCCCACAGTGTTACCAGAGTCCCACTTGCCTGATCCAGAATCCCACTGAAGACTTCTTCTCCCTGAGTCCCACAGGGTCTTCTCTTGGCTCCTCGAGTCACACGAGTAGCTCTTCTTCACTTTAAGTTCTTCAAGTATCCTCAGCAACCTGGGATAAAGGCTGCTGGCCTTGCTCTTCTTCTGATCACTTGTGGTGAGCAGGTCCTCTCATATTGCTCGGGCTTTATCACCTTCTTCTAAGGATGCCCCGGCTTCTCTCCAATTACTGAATGCTCAGACAAATAATATCTTTATCTTCGGTCTGGTCCAGTCTCAGTTGCACACCACTGATTTGGCTTTGTTCACGTGTGCATGTGCATGCATGCATGCATGCACTCTCCTTTTCTTCCTCTTGGTGCAGTAGACCCACAAAGGGTGTAGTCACTTTAAGCACACACCTTCACTGAACTTCACACACTTTATCCAATTTGTTTACACACTTAGAGTGTGTTCTACTTTTGTGTGGGTCACCCCTTATTCTTCTTCTAATGTGTATACACTTTTAGTGCACACACCTAGGTTCGTCCACTTCTTTAATTTTCACACAATTGTTTCACTTTAGCACACACATGAGTTGGCCTCCTCCTCTTCTTGTTGCACACAAAACTTGTTTCTTCCTCTTGCACACACACAATATGTGTTCTTCTTTGTTGTGGTCTTCACTTGGTGCAGACAAGACACTAAGGTTCAGCCTTTTTATTCCTTTGCACACACACCACTAAGGTAAGTCTTTAGCCTTCCTCCTTCACTTTTCACACACACAAAATATTCTTTGTTCTTCAAAGTGTGCACCCCACAAGGGATACGGCCTACTTCACTTGCACACACAAAGTGTGTTCTTCAATTGTCCATTCACACAAAGTGTGCCCTCGGCCTTGCTCTCTCACTTCCACAAACAACCAAGCCTCGGGTTCTTCCTCACTTAGCACACAACCCGTAGGTATGTAATGCACTCCATCTTCATGTTGCACTAAGCACACACTGCCTTCTTCGGCACACACACACAATGTGTGTAGAACACAACCCGAATCTCCCTGTCTCAAATGAAGGTGCGCAAGGGGTGCGGCCAATCTTCCTCAACACTGGCGCAAGTCCTTGCAAGGGGCAGTTGCGCAAGGTACATGAGCACAGGGGCGCGCAAGCTCCTCCTGCCACGGGGCGCGCAAGTGCAACACCCGCGGGGCTTCAACCGTGGGCGCGCAAGATGTTGCGGCCACGGGTTCTTCCTGCGGCGCAAAGGGAAGGCGCGCATGGATATCTCCCTTTCTTCTTTTGTGCAAGTATGCACAAAAGGAACACTACGGAGCTAATGGGAGCTCCGGTCTTCTGCCGCGCAAGTGATGCGCGCAGTAATTCTTCGCGAGGCACATGGTGCTTCTCACGGGACTCCTCAAATATTCAGAATATCAGCAAGCTTCTCCAGCGCCTCGGGTCTTCTTTTTATAGGCGAGGAGAGCCTCGGTTCATCCGCGTGAGAAAAACTTCAAACACCCGAGATCTTCGGATCTTCAAGATTTTTCCAAATCTTGATATTTATTCTCGGTTTGACGCGGGCTCATTTATTATTTTCTTCCTCCTCGTGCATGCGATTTATAACGCATGCACGGCCTCTGTTTAAACCCAATCCATGCATGCATAAACACCCCAAAGCCTCGGCAGATTCTCTTGCCTCGGCCTTCTTCGAATTCTTCCAAACATAGCATGCAAGCCAATTTTTAGGCATGGATCTGTTCAGTGTGGCCAGACGAGCATGAGGGTGGCTTTACTTCGATCAGCGGTGGCCGAGAGCTCGAAATCCATCTTCGGGAGGCCTCTGGTTCGAAGGAGGTACGCGGGAGGCTTCGGCTCGAGCTCGAGGAGGAAGACAGATTCGCAGCCGTTGGATCGGTGATTCAATTGATCTCGGACGGCCTGGATCAGATCATCTCGTCGTGGATGGATCGTGCGGCGCAGATCAAGCGCGCGATGGCTCGGACGGCCAGGATCTCTTCCGCGGGAAAATCCCGCGTCCCACATCGAAACACCGCCCAGTTTTCTCGCGGCTTATTACCCTGGCACTCACCGCTACTCGCCAGTTCAATCCTCTCCCTCCACGGTGCCGCCCCGCACCGTGTTCTCCCTGCGGGCGCGCTCTACGCCCACTCTCTGCTCCTGCGGGCGCGCTCCTAGCGCCCACTATGCTCCTCCGGCACGCGGGTTTCACCACCGCGTGCCCTCGGGGGCTTATACACGGCCCCCTGCGCTCCTCCGGGCGTGCCCCAGCGCCTCTGTGGTGTCTGCGGGTGCGCCCCTGCCGCCCTGAGCTCGCCCCACGGGTTCCCCCTTGGGCGTGGCGCCTTAGGCCCACATGAGCCTTGGGGTTGAACCCACAAGGTGCTCACGTGCTGGCCATATTTTTTTGGCTAAGGAAATGTAAATACTTTGTTAAAAAACAAAGTTCTCCTCCATATGAGTATAAGCCAAATGCCACATTCCAAGCCACTTCTAAGCCATTCTTCTCCTTCATCTTCTTCTTGAGAATTCAAACATTAATCTTCTTGATTAAAAACAACTCCTCAATTTATAATTCTTCTTCACCATCTCATTTTCAACTTAGGAGAGAATTCTCAAGGATCTTCATCAACCGAGCTACTTGATCAATTATTTCTTCTTCATTAGAATTCCTCCATTCTTCTTCAACATTTATTCATCACTTTGTAATGGAATTCACGAAGGGTCTTCATCTTCAACTGAGCTCCTAAATCACTTAAATTCTTCAATGTGCTTCATTGATCTACTCAGAGATCAATTGGATCAACTTCAAATTCACATGCACTAAGAGTTAGTACATAGACTTCATTAAACCACTTCATCCACTTAGAAGTAGTGAATGGATCATCTTGCTGCTTCAACTCCTCATGCATTGTCACTACAATGCATGGTCTTCAAACAATGTTGTGACATTGTATCCAGTTGATACAAGTTCTTGGAACTTAATGATCAGCTCAACAATCGTCTGATGTTACTAGAGAATGTTTCAACCACATCTCCTATGCCACTTAGTGAATCTCCTAAGTGACATGTCTCTAAGTACCATGGCCATTCTCCTTCACCACCAACACCATCACAACCTTTGTCATTCACATCCTGAAATTCCCTGACTTCCATTCATTCCAAGACAACTTCATTCCTCATTGACAACAAATGCAACACAATGCACTTCAATCTCCCCCTTTGTATTTGTTGTCAATACACTCCTTCAGCACATATGAATGGGTCAATATGTGTGCCAATATTTTCTCCCCCTTATTGGCAATCAAATGCAAAGGTGTGGTGTGGTTCACTTTCACAAATATCTTCCTCCCTTATAAAAAGTATTTTCTTGAAAAACACTAAGAGAGGGATGATGTCACATGTTCTCTTTAGCAAAGAACCTTTAGTAAATCAACTCTAAGTATACTTGGGCTAACCCAGTCTAGAAAACAAGAGTGATATGACCAAGGAATTCAAAGCTGTCCAAAATTCACTGTACATGTGAGATCATGCTTAGGGGTTTGAAATTTTTCAGATATACCAATGAATTGCTAAATCCTGCACATACTTCACAAAACTCATTAGAAAGTTCAGTGCAAAGATAAAGCTCCCCCTTTCAATCATTTGTCTTCAATCCATACTCCCCCTTAATTGACAAGATAAACTCAATTAAGAAACATGGGATGAAAGCATGATTGGAATACCTTCACTTTCTCAAGATGATATTAATTTTAGAACATCATCTTCTCCAGATTGGCTCCCCCTCAAGGGGTGCACTCCATTCCTTCCAAACCATCCTCCAGCTGAGAATGATCATCATCTTCAATTCCCTGCAATGTTAGCACATGTATATACCAAGAGTATAAGGGAATAAGATGGAACCTCCTTGGTTCATCAATGTGAACAACAAGGTTGAGAAGATTCTCTCAACCGAGATGTCCCATTTTCACCAGTCTTCACACTTGCACATTTGATCTTCATTGATGATTGTGCTGGTGTGGTTCTCAAAACATCTTGATGTGAAACCTTTTGTTTCCTTTTTGCCTTAGCAATTGCCAGAACTTCATCTTCAGCTCTCTGCAGATCTTTGGCAAGTTGCAACTGATTTGGCCATATGACTAGTAAATCACTTGGAAGTGTGGCCTCAGTTTTGGAAATTCCACATGGTTCTTTTGATACTGTTAAGCCACCCTTTTTAGGCAACTTATTTTCAATCAATCCCTTCTTCTTCTGGATTGATTGTCTTTTGGAGTTCAGTATGCTTCTATTTAGTTTCATGGCTTCTTTACAAAGGTCAATGATGTGTCCCTTCTTTCCACAGCAGAATCATGTCTTCTTGGTGGTCCTACTGGATGACTCACCCTTCTTGGACTTAGACTCCAAGGTCTTCTCTTCCTTTTTCATAATCTTCTCGGGAGTATCTTCCACTTTCTTCTTCTTGCTTCCCAAGGATTCTCTCTGAGCCAGGTTCTGTGATCTTTTCTTCTTTTGAGCTCTGGATACAGTTGGAGATTGACATGAATCATTCTTTTGACCACTTTTGCAATCATCCCAGATGTTGTCAAGTAATCCAAATCTATTTGCAGTAAACAGATGTCTCTGGACCTGTGGATGCTGCTTCTTTTCTTCTGGCTTGCTCCCCCTAGGCATGGGCTTCCTCTGTGCTTTGGCATTCAGTGGATTGTACCAACAATCCTTTGCATAATGCCCATACTTGTTACAACACCAACACTGCCCCACAAATCTTGATCTCTTCAGTCCTTCTGATTGTTGGGTACTTTTCATGACCTGTTGTGCTGTTTCAGGAGAGCTCTGCTTCTTTACTGTCTTCATCCGTATTTGTTTGGAATTATTCTTCCATCCTGCACCTTTTGTGGAAACACAATTAGAAGCATCAGTACAAGATGGTATGGATGGTACCTTCTTTCTAGAAGATGTTGCACTTATATTAGAGGATGTATTTCTCTTAGAATCATCCTGCTCAAAGCACACTTGTGTAGCATCATTTCTCCTTTCAGCTGACTGGGAGGCTTGGGATTTGGGTGATTGCAGATTTTTCAATATCACCTCCAGTTCAAAGCATTTCATGTTGAGGGAGTTCTTCTCATCCTCAACCGATATTAGCCTACCTTCCCAATTCTGTTTCAGCTGTTCCATCTGGTCATCATGCACCTTCTTTATTTCATGCAATGAGTTGTCAAGCTCCTTCACCCTTTTGACTTTGTCTTCTAGTTGAGCATGTCTGACAACCATTGACACTTTGTGCCTCTTTTCCAGTGCATGGAAAACTTCTTTGACCAATACTTTAAAGAATTCTTTCTCAGAAAGGCTTCTCTGCAATTCTTCAGCAGTGTCTTCATATCTTTCATTGCAAAGAGAAACAGTTTCATCTTTAGCCTTCACCAGCTTTCTTAGAGTGTTGGTTATGCCAACCCTTTTTTCCAATTGGACTTCTAGAGAATTGGCTTCATCTTCTAGCTGTAATTTTTCTTCTTGAAGATCAAGGAGGCCTGTAGCTATACACATTGCAATTTCCTTGGGGACTCTCTTCTGAAGATATTTGAGTGCACTCTGAATATCATTCATTGTTTCAACTTCATCACAGCTAGGACAGGCTTTCTTCATCTTCTTGGCCTGTTTCTTCTTTCTATTTTTATGAGTCTTGGCAGATATCTCCATTTGAGGCTGGTCGCTCATTTCCTCAAATCTGCACTTCATAAAGACTCCCTTGGATCTTTTAGAGGTAACCTCGCTCTGATACCAATTGAAGTGCCCAGATCAGTGTGAATCACTGAGAGGGGGAGGGGGTGAATCAGTGATCCCTTAAAACTTTTTACTAATTGATTCTTAATCAATTAAACCTCTATGGCTGGTTAAAGCCTCGATCCACTCTTCTTGTATCTCTCAACCTTTCCCGGATAATGCAGTAATGAAAAGGCACAGGACACAAGGATTTACAAGGTTCGACACCAAAGGCCTACATCCTTGCCATGGTCTCCCAGCATGGATTCTCCATTATAACCTGTTAAAATTACAATGATCGATACAGAGTCCCACTGTATCTCTCCTGAGTCCCACAGGAGGGTCTTTATACTGCGTCCCACAGTGTTACCAGAGTCCCACTGGCCTGCTCCAGAATCCCACTGAAGACTTCTTCTCCCTGAGTCCCACAGGGTCTTCTCTTGGCTCCTCGAGTCACACGAGTAGCTCTTCTTCACTTTAAGTTCTTCAAGTATCCTTAGAAACCTGGGATAAAGGCTGCTGGCCTTTCTCTTCTTCTGATCACTTGTGGTGAGCAGGTCCTCTCATCTTGCTCGGGCTTTATCACCTTCTTCTAAGGATGCCCCGACTTCTCTCCAATTACTGAATGCTCAGACAAATAATATCTTTATCTTCGGTCTGGTCCAGTCTCAGTTGCACACCACTGATTTGGCTTTGTTCACGTGTGCATGTGCATGCATGCATGCATGCACTCTCCTTTTCTTCCTCTTGGTGCAGTAGACCCACAAAGGGTGTAGTCACTTTAAGCACACACCTTCACTGAACTTCACACACTTTATCCAATTTGTTTACACACTTAGAGTGTGTTCTACTTTTGTGTGGGTCACCCCTTATTCTTCTTCTAATGTGTATACACTTTTAGTGCACACACCTAGGATCGGCCACTTCTTTAATTTGCACACAATTGTTTCACTTTAGCACACACATGAGTTGGCCTCCTCCTCTTCTTGTTGCACACACAACTTGTTTCTTCCTCTTGCACACACACACAATATGTGTTCTTCTTTGTTGTGGTCTTCACTTGGTGCAGACAAGACACTAAGGTTCGGCCTTTTTATTCCTTTGCACACACACCACTAAGGTAAGTCTTTAGCCTTCCTCCTTCAATTTGCACACACACAAAATATTCTTTGTTCTTCAAAGTGTGCACCCCACAAGGGATACGGCCTACTTCACTTGCACACACAAAGTGTGTTCTTCAATTGTTCATTCACACAAAGTGTGCCCTCGGCCTTGCTCTCTCATTTCCACAAACAACCAAGCCTCGGGTTCTTCCTCACTTAGCACACAACCCGTAGGTATGTAATGCACTCCATCTTCATGTTGCACTAAGCACACACTGCCTTCTTCGGCACACACACACAATGTGTGTAGAACACAACCCGAATCTCCCTGTCTCAAATGAAGGTGCGCAAGGGGTGCGGCCAATCTTCCTCAACACTGGCTCAAGTCCTTGCAAGGGGCAGTCGCGCAAGGTACATGAGCACAGGGGCGCGCAAGCTCCTCCTGCCGCGGGGCGCGCAAGTGCAACACCCGCGGGGCTTCAACCGTGGGCGCGCAAGATGTTGCGGCCACGGGTTCTTCCTGCCGCGCAAAGGGAAGGCGCGCAGGGATCTCTCCCTTTCTTCTTTTGTGCAAGTATGCACAAAAGGAACACTACGGAGCTAATGGGAGCTCCGGGCTTCTGCCGCGCAAGTGATGCGCGCAGTAATTCTTCGCGAGGCACAGGGTGCTTCTCACGAGACTCCTCAAATATTCAGAATATCAGCAAGCTTCTCCAGCGCCTTGGGTCTTCTTTTTATAGGCGAGGAGAGCCTCGGTTCATCCGCGTGAGAAAAACTTCAAACACCCGAGATCTTCGGATCTTCAAGATTTTTCCAAATCTTGATATTTATTCTCGGTTTGACGCGGGCTCATTTATTATTTTCTTCCTCCTCGTGCATGCGATTTATAACGCATGCACGGCCTCTGTTTAAACCCAATCCATGCATGCATAAACACCCCAAAGCCTCGGCAGATTCTCTTGCCTCGGCCTTCTTCGAATTCTTCCAAACATAGCATGCAAGCCAATTTTTAGGCATGGATCTGTTCAGTGTGGCCAGACGAGCATGAGGGTGGCTTTACTTCGATCAGCGGTGGCCGGGAGCTCTAAATCCATCTTCGGGAGGCCTCTGGTTCGAAGGAGGTACGTGGGAGGCTTCGGCTCGAGCTCGAGGAGGAAGACGGATTCGCAGCCATTGGATCGGCGATTCAATTGATCTCGGACGGCCTGGATCAGATCATCTCGCCGCGGATGGATCGTGCGGCGCAGATCAAGCGCGCGATGGCTCGGACGACCAGGATCTCTTCCGCGGGAAAATCCCGCGTCCCACATCGAAACGCCGCCCAGTTTTCTCGCGGCTTATTACCCTGGCACTCACCGCTACTCGCCAGTTGAATCCTCTCCCTCCACGGTGCCGCCCCGCACCGTGTTCTCCCTGCGGGCGCGCTCTGCGCCCACTCTCTGCTCCTGCGGGCGCGCTCCTAGCGCCCACTATGCTCCTCCGGCGCGCGGGTTTCACCACCGCGTGCCCTCGGGGGCTTATACACGGCCCCCTGCGCTCCTCCGGGCGTGCCCCAGCGCCTCTGTGGTGTCTGCGGGTGCGCCCCTGCCGCCCTGAGCTCTCCCCACGGGTTCCCCCTTGGGCGTGGCGCCTTAGGCCCACATGAGCCTTGGGGTTGAACCCACAAGGTGCTCACGGGCTGGCCATATTTTTTTGGCTAAGGAAATGTAAAGACTTTGTTAAAAAACAAAGTTCTCCTCCATATGAGTATAAGCCAAATGCCACATTCCAAGCCACTTCTAAGCCATTCTTCTCCTTCATCTTCTTCTTGAGAATTCAAACATTAATCTTCTTGATTAAAAACAACTCCTCAATTTATAATTCTTCTTCACCATCTCATTTTCAACTTAGGAGAGAATTCTCAAGGATCTTCATCAACCGAGCTACTTGATCAATTATTTCTTCTTCATTAGAATTCCTCCATTCTTCTTCAACATTTATTCATCACTTTGTAATGGAATTCACGAAGGGTCTTCATCTTCAACTGAGCTCCTAAATCACTTAAATTCTTCAATGTGCTTCATTGATCTACTCAGAGATCAATTGGATCAACTTCAAATTCACATGCACCAAGAGTTAGTACATAGACTTCATTAAACCACTTCATCCACTTAGAAGTAGTGAATGGATCATCTTGCTGCTTCAACTCCTCATGCATTGTCACTACAATGCATGGTGTTCAAACAACGTTGTGACATTGTATCCAGTTGATACAAGTTCTTGGAACTTAATGATCAGCTCAACAATCGTCTGATGTTACTAGAGAATGTTTCAACCACATCTCCTATGCCACTTAGTGAATCTCCTAAGTGACATGTCTCTAAGTACCATGGCCATTCTCCTTCACCACCAACACCATCACAACCTTTGTCATTCACATCTTGACATTCCCTGACTTCCATTCATTCCAAGACAACTTCATGCCTCATTGACAACAAATGCAACACAATGCACTTCACTATCACTAGGCTATGTTTATGAAAATCCATATACTTTTTCATATAAATATATATAGTTATCTCATTATTTTTTTCGTATCCTAGTATCCAAATGTTAACAAAACCTTCACTTCTATACCACGTCTAAAAATACAAGAATGTCGTACATGAGAATTACACCAAAATTTCATAATAGATAAAACATGACCCAATGACATTAATAAATACATTATTAGAATAGTTCCTTTGGAAACACGTGAAAAATTATTCTAAATAGTGAAAGATCATCAATATCTCCCATAATGATATCCCCATTTAGTAAACAACCTGAAACCTTTCTATAAAACTTGGGGAGAGAAAACATATTAAGGTGTGTGATCAGATGATTAGTATGGGTATACAATGGAAATATTGAGGAATAACCTGAGAATAAGGGAATAAGAACATTATTGTTAAAATAAAATATCATACCTTGTTTATAAATAACCATGTAATAAATTGGAAATTTCACAATTTCTAAATCATAAGGGGATCATTGAACCCTATCAATGAGATCCTAACAATAAAAAACGATTTGAATATGTGGCATATATATATAGCTAACTTTGTGATATTGTATGAATAGTACCATGTTCACTCATTTAATTAAGAACATGAAAGACGGACATTACATGAATAAATGGACATAGAAAATAGGTCCAATAAAATTATTGACATGAATGATAGTTATAAGCATAGAATTGTTATCAAGAAATCTGGTTCATGCATAACATATATACGTCATAAGTTATCCATAATTACCCAATGCAATAGAGGGAGATATAGGTCACACCCATCATACAATGAAAACAATACAATTTGTTCCACAAGATCATAAACAATCATATCATAACCCATTAAATAAAATCTTAATCATAATCATGTAATCATATCATATAATATGGAAAAGTTACAGGTTTCAAAATCACCTCATCAAGAAGTACATATGAATAGAAATAGATTTCATAAACATATTTCCATTAAATCATAAATTTATAAGATAATGAATATGAATTGTATTCTTACACTATAAAAAATATATCATCATAGATGGGGAATGATATTGAAATATTAATTAGAACATTACTATTACATAAAATTCAAAATTTAAAACATAAAAAATTTTCAGAACCCTGTACTTTGAAACCACATTGAAATCATATATTAGATTAATTAAAATATCATTTAAATAATTTCTTGTCGAAAATATTCTCTCTGCGTTGATGTTGTTGTTTTTACTTAAAATGGAACCAAATATTAAAAGAAAACACAATATTTAAAGAAAAACTTCTAAAAATGCATGGTAGTATTCGATGAGATAAGGATTCATGATTTCATAATATTTTATTCACTCCGTATATGTTTAATAAAATTTATCCTAATTCATTTAATGAGGAAGTCAAAAAGTACATCATTTGGAAAATATCAAAAGATTACTTTCATACATTTTAAAAAAAATTCACTAATGGGTAAAATGAATGTTAAACATCACTAAGAGAATTGTAATAAATTTTATATAATCATTTTTATAAATCATATAAATTAATGTTATATATACCAAAATAAATACTTATGTATAAAAAATCTCTAATACTAATAAGATTGTGAACTTATCTATTAAAAGTTGTTTTATATCATTTTTATGTATATGATACTACAAAATATTTATTTAAATAATGTCATTTAATTATTATATAATAATAATTATTTTTATGATATCATATATGACAATATTTTTACTTGTTTGTTGTTAACCTTTCATGATTACTCGTTAATCGGGTGTTAACTACATTTTTTATGCATGTCTGTTTAATAAGTCATGTTTCTCATTATTTTCCTATAGTTATATAATATCAATAATTCTATAATATAAATCATATATATTCATTCTATACATTAATATAGTCATTCCTTAATTGATATTTTGTATAATGAATCACATCACATTGTGGAGATGGTTGGTAATACGTACGCACAAGCAACAATATCCTTAAAATAATTTTGAAATGGTATGGAAGTGGTTGGTATAATTTTTTTATAGAATAAATATATTGTTATAGAAATCATATATTTTTATTATTTCTATCATTATACCAATCCTTCTAAGGTGTTGGTGTGAAACATATTGCACGATGATGTGGAGACAGTAAGTCTTACATACACATGCATAAGGATTTCATTTTTCATTGGATGGAAAGAATGTGGAATATGGTTTTAAAATAACAATAATAACATCTCATCATATATGTGACACTAGATTAATTAATTAAAAATTGAAAAAACTAATGAAAATGAAATACATGAATATATAATTTTGGAAGAATTGGTAGAGCAGATTACCTCTTGTTTGACGAGATCCAAATATATCTCCATTTAAAGGAACCATAGTTGGGATTTTAGGAAGAAGAAAAGTTATATAATGTTACTAAGTAATATTATAATGGTAATGTATAGTGTATTGATGATATTTAAGTCTCAATGTGAAATGATGTTGTGATGAAGGATGTTCACTTTTATAATTTAGGTGAGGGGCATATTTGAAATCTCCAAAAATAATAATTTATAATAAAAAAGAAACCTTCCAAAAAACCTAAAAAATATCATATTTTAGAATATGATATGATATAATTTTTTTATATCATAAAAAATTAATTTTATACATGTTTTTCTATCTATTGGAACCTTATTATTTTAATTAACCCTTTATTATTCACTGTTTATTGAAACTACGAAAAAAATGATTCATTATTATAAGATAATATTTATTACTTATGTGATGTAAATTAACTATAAATGAAAAATTCATAATAATTTAGATCATATAAAAATTAATTCATATTTTAAAAAAGTATTATGATTTTTAAATAATTTAATAAATCATTATTTTGAAAAAATATTAATAGTGTGATTTTTGACACAATTCAATTAACGGATTTTAAAATATATTAGAATAAAATGATATCCTAGAACGAAAAATTTCATTATGTAAATAGTGTACAAGGTATTATATAGAATTTTATTTGTTTAATAAATATCCCAAATTATATATTTTTTAATATTTTCAATTACATTAATTCCATATTTGTATTAATAAAATGATTACTATATTGTTGATTATAATTATTTTATTACTAATATTATGAATAAAAATTAGGAAAATATTAATATTATGATGATAAATCTTATATTCTTCATAATAATACTTATAGATGAATATATATTATGTACAATCAAATAGTAAGAATGTTATATTTCATAATACATGAATGCGACAACTTTGACTCAAAATATATAACATACTATAAGTGTCATAACAAATTGAATATGGCTCTAAATGGTCAATGGATTGTCCCATATATTATTGTGGTTGTGATGCACTCAACTAATAAGATTTGGTCAGATTTTTTTGTTTTTTTCTTATTATTATCATTTCAATAAATAATATTTTATAAATTTTTCATCAATTAAATAATTTCTACATCATAAATGTATATGCATTTAAGATTATTATTTATATATTAATAATTACAACTAAAATACCATTAAAAATATAAATATTTTAGATTTATACTTAGTATTTATAATATAACTTCTCTATTGTATGTCATTATTTTAAAAATTAAATAATTACTAAAATTTGAGTAAGACATATTTTAAATTTCGTTAAATAAAATATTTTTAAAGTCTTAATCTCATACAAGTGGATTCCATAGGATAAAATCTCAACTGAATAATGGTTTAGTATGAAGAAAACTAATAAAATTATATTCAATTTTTTTTTATTTTAATATTATAAAATTATTGTCACCCTTATTCGTTTGATTTATCTTTTTAAGGTATTAATTAAAAATACCAATGTTACTAGTCATAGTCCTTACAAAAAGAAAATGTTATTTGTATAGTTTGGAAATAATGACTCAAAAATCTAGCATAAATTTTTGAAATTTATATAGTAAGAATTCAATGTAATTAATTTAAAACTTATCCCATTTTTTGAATAAGAAATTGAGTTTTAAAAGTTACAACATTCCAAAAAATTTAAATAAATTTATATATAAATACCAAATACATGTTTTATTTAAAAATTATTATAAATAAATTAAACCATTATCCAAATTAAACATTTATATATAAATACAAAATATGAGATTTATTATATCATATATAACATTAAATTGTATTAAAATGTAGATTTAAAATTGGTGTTCCGTCAAAAAAAAGGAAAATGTGATTTTTTAAAATATAATTATTTTATATGAAAAATATAATTTATTCTTATATGATGTCTAGAAAAAATATAAGATGAATATTAAAAATTATAATTAATATTATACATATATATATTACTAATAAAATCAATAAAAAATTATTTTAATATTTTATAAACTCAATAATTTCTATTTATGTAGTATTTAAAAAAACATTTCATTTTATTTAATAATTGATTAATTATAATTTATAAATAATTTATCACTTAAACATTAATATATATACATTTATAAATATATTTTGATAGTTTATATTATACAATCCACACCTCCCATAATAATGTCTAGCTTATAATGTTACATAATAATATTGTTTTGTTCTCTAAAAATCAATCTCTCATGAAATGAATTTTATTAGAGGAACATGATTTATTTTTGTAAAAAATCCAAGAATTTTGTACCAATGCTCCATGATATGCTGTCATTGGGTGTAGTGAAATATTATATTGGTGTAGAATAAAACCCAAAATGTTAATTTATTTTTTTTAAAATAAGAATACTATGTCTCAAAAAATTGTGTGGTGTTACATGAATTAAGGCCCATTTTCATGTACCTTGTTTCCCCAAGTAATGCCCCTAATACCTTGTTGATGTTATTATTCACAGGTATAACTATGACTAAACCACATGTACTTATAGTATCTAGATAGGGATGTATTTATAGTAATAAATACATAATCATTGTCTTACAAAAATTCTAGGATGTTTATGTATACTTATCCTCGATGTCTATATCTGGTTTATGACCTATAATCTTTGTTTTTTAAATCTATTTTCTACAGATTCTGTAAACCTGCTCTCATGCAAACTATAAATCCCACACCCCTTAATCCTAAAGCTGTTGGATTATTTTATAACATTATATTGATTAAAAGTAATCAAATCTTAAGGGATTGATAAATTTAAGAGTCCTGGGAAGCAAGATTATATACATTATTCCCATAATAAATTGTGAAATTTAAAATACAAAAATTATAAAAGTAAATGGAATTAAATTGAAACCATGTAAATGTAATCAATGATTTATTCTTCATAACATTAGGAAAGATAACAAAAATGGGTGATCTCAAATGATCAGTAAGGGTAAATAATGCAGAAGAAATAATAAATCAATAGGAATAAATTAACATGTATGTGTAAATAACTAATAACACTTGCAATTTATATAAATAGATAATGAAATATTAATATAGAAATGTAAAAAATTGAAAACACAATCCATTAAAATAAATGAAATGAGTATATAATGCATTTAAATATTTGTCAATACAAAATATCATGGATAAATAATAACTGCATTCTCAATAAAGGTAAGGATTATTTATTGTGAATAATGTTTCCTAAGAATATGATAACTTTACATTCATGAGTGTGATTAAAATATTTTTCCATCTAATTTTCCCCATGATACTACCGTTGCATCGAGTGGATTCCATTTCCCATCCCCATCCCATTTGGAATATATTAAATAGTCCCCAAACAATGAATTAAATGTCAAATGCATTCCTCATATATCAAGTAAATAGTGTACCTTAAAAAAATATATATGTATTTATTATATGATTAAATATATAAATAATTACAAATTAATCAAATAACATTAAAAAAGAATAGGGAATGTATAATGATATAGGGTTTAGGAAATAATGACATTCATTTGTTGATATTATGGGTGTTCAAGATAATTTCAGTGAAAAATTATTACACTAAAGTGAATTTTTCATGATAATGATAACAATCAAAAATGGAAGTGGTATATCATAGATAATAATTAAGAATATATTTGAGGAGAACAAAATTTGAACATAAAAAATTTACAATACCACATAGAAACATTTGAGTCACAATCTCTAGAATGGTATGAAATTATATGAAACATAGAATGTGATGTGAATAAATAGATTCATGATATAAATGAAAAAAGTGAGTATATACAGAAAAATAGAATAAAATATTAATAAGAAAAAATCCTCAATGGAATGTAAATTGAGATGAAATTCACTTACCGGAAGAATCCTTTTATTATTTAGCCCTTATATTATTGTATATTGGTTTAAAAAATGTTTCTGACTTATACCAGAAATATAATCATCTTAAGAATATCACTTATCAACTTATTATAATATTCTGTTACGCATTTGTTTACACTCTGTCAATAGTTGAACTATTTTGAGTGTTAGTTTCCAAGATTTATCTAGTATGATTAGACATTTGATTTTTTGTTCCTTTTAATTAAATATTGATTTAATAATCTAAAAATTTATAAAATAAATTAATTATCTTATAGTGTATGTATGTATTTATTTGTAATTTTTTTAAATTTTTTCATATAAAAAATGGTGAGCACCGTTTATGGAGACAATACCTAGTACGTATGCACGAACAATAAATTGTCTTCATTTTCATATCAAAATAAAGAAAAAAACCATAAATTTGTAAATTATAATTAAAATATACTATATATTTTATATATTTTACATAGGATTATTAAAAAAAATTATGTTCCATGTAAGGAATAAACGAGTCATATCACTTCGATGGGGCGGTAGTCCAATGTTTCGGAAACAAAATTATCATTTTGGAACAATATGGAATTCATAAAGATAATTTCTTAATAAATATTAATGAATCATAAAATCATTATAAATATCATATATTACACTTATACATATAGTTTCAATCATAATGGCCACCATAATAGCAGGTAAAGATGAAATGATTGAGGTAATACTTCGTCGTACACAGAAAAGCATGTTCATTACCAATTAGATAGAGGTGTGTGTACATTTATGTCTAAACCATTACATAACAACATCCTAGTATATTTAGGATATTTTTATTGTTATATAATAATGGGATAAAAATATTTTTTGAGGTGAATAATTGATATGAAAAAATATAATACATATTAATAAGGTAACTTCTTCTAGTTATCACTAAAATGATCCATAAATTGATTTATGGAAATTTATATAATTATTAGATTAAGTGAGGGATGTTGGAAAGGGGATTTAGATGATAATTTCTGAAAATAAGTTGTTTTAGAGGCGTGACGAAGTGGGAGAGGTGGATACTATTTACAATGATGGAAAAGGAGTCGCATTGTATTTTTGAAAAGAAGATTGGTGTACCCACATTTTTACCATTCCATGGTCTTAAAAAATCAATAACAATCATTAATTAATGGTTAATGGATGAATTATATCCATAAAAGTTGTGTTGGAAAAGAGGATAGGTCGTTTCAGCCCTTAAATTAACGTTTTAGTCTATTATTAAGATTAATTTGACCTTTACAATTGTATTTATTTTCAATTACATTCCCAAATAATTTTGGACATTTTTATTCATTTACAAATTATATGTTATTCCGATTCCTTATGTGGAATATATTTTATCAAATTCTAATAATATATGTGTCAGAAATAAATTTAATTTTAATCATGCATACGTGATGAAAATGCAGGTATCTATTTTAAAAATGACCAACATTTATCTATGTTTTTTTAGTAAATTTCAAAGATAAATTGATTCTAATGATAAAATTGGTTTAATTAGAAAATATTATTTAATTAAACTTTTTAAAAAATTAAAAATATATTTTTTACTTATTAATATATGAGATGTAAAATCTTTTTTGAACTAAAATTCAGGATTTTTAAATATTCATTAAACAACAATTTCTTTCAAAAAGAAAAAAAAATTCACCCTAAACAATTATTTATGTTTTTATAAAAAATATGAATCTTATATTGAACTATTAAATAAATTATTGTATCAAAATTAATATTTAAAACAGTTTCTCTCCTAAAATGTGTTAAAATTATATTTTGTTTAAAATATACGGTTAATGTGAAATATTGTTTATGTTCTTATATTATGCTTACCAAATATATTAGATGAGAATGCAAAATAATATATTGATTATATGAAATATAAAAAACAATAATATCACCCACTATGTTTAGTTAATTTTTTTTATTTGGGTAATAAAACATTGTGAAAATTATTGTATTTTCGTGTACATTAAATTTGTATTCACATTCATTTATAATTTATAAATAATTAATTGATTTATAATTTGAGTAACCATTCATTTTTTAATTAGTTACCTTTTTTCATGACTAATAATTTACTGTATAGATTATATCTTCTTATATTTAATAATATATCATTATTTTTTAAAACATAGTCTTGCGTGTAATGTGAGATTTTGAAGAATGTTTCTCTAACATGTCACACATTGTAACTTAGTATTGAATTCATTACCAAATGTATAATATATCAAATATATTGGAAATATTAAAAATATTTTAAATAAATAGGTTATTATTTTCCATTACATACATGGTTTCATGTGTCATACGCACTATACAATATTTGGATCATATTTTAGATTTTCATGTTCTTATAAATTCCATCTCAAGGATTGTTCAATAATGAATATTTTAAATTCCAAATCAACATTTTAATGTTGACTTAGTCTAACCAGTTACATAAATATATCTAAATGGATCATTATCACAAGAATATTGATTTCATAAAATTTTCCTTATTAATGTTCTACAATATATTACTGATATATATTTCAAATTTTCATAATATTGAACATAGAAGGAGTAATTTTAATTACTTTTCTAAAAGTTATTTCATTGGAATTGTGGTTATACTGATGTTTTTTGAATATAATCAATGCCTTTTTGATTAAATGTTCTTTTATAGGTGGTATCAAGAGTATTTTGGACACAAATAACTTTTTAATCTTCATTGTTCTACATAATTTCTATTTTCAGCAATATTTTATTTTCATTATATTTATATACTACATTTTCAAATTATTTTAAAAGCATACATATAAGGTATTGAATATAACTTCTTATTGAATTTTTTTACAAAATTATGATTTCTGTTTATATATATATATATATATATATTTGTATTTGAAAATCATATTGTGTTGTGTATTTGAGGACATTGGAATTTTCACAATGAACATGATTATAAAAAGTAAAATTGTGAATATAAGGAGAAATAATTTTTTTAAATAAATCTAATACATAGTTTAAAATTACTTTAAACAAAATCTATTTGAAAAGACTATTTTTTATTTACTCAACTGAATAAAAACATTGTGGATTAAAGATTACTAGTATAAAATATAGTATTCTAACATTATGTACTTATTAATTATTCATGATGTCAACACATAGTCATAATTATGGAAACAATGATATTGGAATCCATTGTGTGGGTTGGGGTGGTTCAAGAATGGAAAAGGATCAATAATAGAAATTCAGTTCTACCTTACCAACATATATGGTTTATTCCATCTAATATACATATTGAATCTATGTGCAATTCAAAACCATGTTCTCAACAAAAACTTCTGTACTTCTTACGATAGCTTACAAAAAGTAATTTAATGTAATGTAATACCTAAATACAATCCAATTATTTGTATATTAAATTATTACATGCTTTTATGATGATAAAAACCCATATGTTAGAATCATTAATGTTATTTTGTGGTGTATCAATGAAAAATGGAATACATATATCATCATGTTTTTCCTTATCCATATACAAATATTTTTCCTTCAATATATAATCACAATATATTGCAATATCATGGTCACTACCAACCCCCATTTCATTCTCTATGGGGCCTAAATTGTTTGTTGTAATTGTTCTTTAAACCGTTAACTCATTCACACATTGGGTGTTGATTTCTTAATGTGGATATTGGAGAATATATAAATGATTCCAAATATATGTGGTCCAGTGGCCACCTGTGACTGATAAAAGGATGACTATTATGGCCCAACAATGTTTCCTATAGTGATTTCTATTTTGAGTTCGTGGAAGAAAATCATGATGTGGCCTTATAGAATCTGATAAATTAATATTTTATTAGATTCTTGGTGATTCCCTATAAAACCATCCTTTTAACAGTCACTATAAGATAACAAGAAAACATCACGAGTGATTTCCTCTTTGGTGGATGCTATAAATAATTTTTTTAAAATACAGACAAATTAGAAAAACATATAAAAAGCATTTTTTAAATAGTAAATAAATTTATGAAAAATATAAAATTTCATTTTATCAATGATAAAATCATCCAAATATTGTCCACATTCTGGAACCATCATCTCATATAAATGATATAAAAATAAATTTGAAATATTATTTAATACAATAAATTAAAAGGAAGCAATAATATAACAATTGATATAAAAGTGAATATTTCAGATTGAAAATAGTAGCACAAGAAACCAATGATCATTTTATCTTCAATATATTACCTGTTTTAAATCCTTTTTATTCGAAACTAAATCTTCTATCTGTCTCAGCACAAAACATTGAGGAAATATGTAGATTCTACTCAATAAACTATAATATAATTTAAATATAGTGTTTTAAATGATTTAACCTCATTATGTAGTAATTATATTTGGTTTTTACCAATACATTCATTTTCAATGATTTAAATCACTAAACATTATCTTCTGTCGACCTGGTAAAAAAAACCATATATTTATTTTCTATTATCACATTCATTTCAAAAATTGATCTACAGTTTTTTATATGATTTTCCATTAATTGGATGCAATTTTTTAATGTTTAAACCCATGAAACACATTTTAAATTGCCACCAATCTCGTAAAAATATATTATTAGGCCATTTTGAAGAACCCACAAAGAATATTGATATTCTTCCTACTTCTACACGTCATAAATGAAAAATGAAATTATTCAAATGATTTCAAATCATTCATATGTCATTTCATATTTTTTTAACCATTATACATAGATTTTATTTTTTTGAAAGACTAAAAGTTTATTTATGGTTATCGTGATAAAATGAAACCACATATTGACATTCCATCATTTATAAAATTTCAAAAATACCCATTAAGTTATTATAATTTGATTTCATTTCTGTTGGAGGACGTAATGTTGTTTTTAACTATTCAATACATGTTTTAATGGTTTTTGAAGCGTAAAATATATATATTGTGAAATTCTGTCACTTCACATGAGGAATTAGTGTTTCATTTACACTTTCATGACAACTATATTCCAAAAATGATATTTGTATAATTTAATGAAATTCAACGATTTTATATGGTTTGAGGTATAAATTATTGTTTTATTATTTTAAATATAAATAATTTGTTTCAAGTAATCTATAAAAATCCAAGATTAACATTCTATTAGTTCAAAAATATTAAAAAATGATATGATTTTTTTTATATGATTTCATTATAATCCGTGATTTTATCCTATGTCCTGACCCCAGAAAATATTTTATATATAAATAATTTTTAATTTCTTTATTTGGTCCATCCAAGAACACCATATGATTGATTAACATTGTCTCTCCTCTTACATCTCAAAAATAATAAAAGGACAGCCTTTATAAGATTTCACATAAAATGTAGGTGTTTTCCAATGTTTTTGACTAGGATAGACATGTTTTAGTGTATTAAAACACATTGATTATGTTTCCACCCATCCAAATCAAATGAAACTATTTATTGACATCTCTTTAGTTCCAAAATTTGAAAAATAACTCTCCAATGTTTACCATATGATTTTAAATCATTTGTTGGTTTTTATATGGTTTTCCCCTAACAATCTTTTATAAAGGCCTTCAAACAATTAAAAACTAATAATTGGGTTATTATGTTTACACCACACATCAAATGGATTTAATGTCAACTCATACATGGCACAAGTTACAAGACGATTATCCTACCATGATTTAAAACAATTTTTTTCATCGTTGTCTATGGGTTTGACTATTACAAACATGTCATACCATTTTAAAATACTAAAAGTTTGATAATGATCATACACGTCCAAATACCTCATAGATTGAAATTTAATTAGTTGATGTTTTTTAATAAATAATCAATGATTTTTATTGTATGATATCATGAAAATTGAATGTATTTTTCACTGATTTGACCACATAATGCATGTTTTTAAAGGCATCAAAACTTTTAAAACATCTTATGAGGCTATTCTAGTCACAATTCTTGTATAATTGATATGTATTCAACTCATACATTTCAAAAATAATAAAATTGAGGTATTCCAATTATTTCACATCATTAAAAGGTCATTTTATTTGGTTTTGACAATAAAATAGGCAGATACTTATTTTAAAACACGAAAATAGTGTTTCTATTCAACTTTACTAGATAAATACCATTTTCAATGTGTCTTATTTCAATAATATCATAAAATCAAAATATTTTTGTTCTATATTTTCGTTAACATCAGAGGAAATTTGATATGTTTTGACCCATAGATATACCATTTTAAATACAACCATACCTTTAAGAATAGTTTATTCAATCCGTTCGAACATATCAAATGTATTATTGATTTGTCATAAAATAATACACATCTAAAATACTAAAAACACTTTCTTTAAATGATTTCTTATATCTCATACTTCATGTTCTATGGTTTTAACTCTTACACACATGGGTTAGGGTTTTAAAACACTAAAAAATAATTTTTGGTAATCTTGATCATATAAAACCATCGATTGAATCAAATTTTGTCACAAAATGTCAAAAACCACTCTACTATTAGTATAATTTTCATTACATAAATTAGTGGGGGTGTCATGGATTTGACCCCAAAATACCCATTTTTAATGGTTTTCAATGCTTTAAACACAACTTATTCAGTTTTTTTTATGAATCCCTCATGTCAAATTAATGTTTATTGATCTCTTACATGTGAAAAATAAATTAAAAAACCTCTTCCGATGATTTCACATCATTAGAAGGTTGTTTTTATTTTTTTTTATAGAATTAAATTCACATTTTTGACTGTTGAAACATTATGAAATTTATGGTTCATGCCAATAAAAATAAATATCACATTGATGATCCATCATGTAAGAAAATATATAGTCCCTATATAATTGTATTCATATGATTTTATATAAATCAGAGGACTTTTTCAAGATTTTGACCTCTGATAAATATTTTTAATGTTCGAAATTCCTTTAGAAATTTCTTATTGGGTTAACTTGGGCACATCAAGAGATGAATAAACATGTCTTATAGTCATAGACGTAAAAATAATACAAATCCAGTATTATTATTTTATGTCCATTAATTTTTTTATAATGAATAATAATATTGATATCATTTTTAACACACAACATCATGATTTATGTGAATTACAATATTCTATATAAATAATATTATTAAAACATGACTACTTTAACCATTCCATTCAATTGCTGAGTTTAAATAAGAGTAACCAAAACAATAATATTTATCTAAAATGGATCTACCCAATAATTGTTTTATTTCCTATTAATAAATATGCATTAAATTATTATTAAATTCATTTTAGGCTTCAAAAAATACCATTTTTACAAAATTGTTTTTGATTCATTTTGTGATGGAAAATCAAAATTTATTTCTATGAGCTTTAAAAATATTATTTTAATTTTTTTTCTTTTTTCAAATGAAAAAAAACAACATACTATACTATTTAAGTACCTTTTTAATGGATTTATTTTTCCATGAACTGTAAAAAATACTGATTTTTAAAAAATATATTTTCTTTTCAAGTATTAAAAGAGTTACATTTTTGAGATATATTTAAGAATTAAATAGATTTCTCGTACT
The DNA here is from genome assembly GCA_963277665.1 of Viscum album. Taxonomy (NCBI): domain Eukaryota; kingdom Viridiplantae; phylum Streptophyta; class Magnoliopsida; order Santalales; family Viscaceae; genus Viscum; species Viscum album. The sequence continues at coordinate 1,216,742,958 of OY728142.1, read as the reverse complement.
AAATATAATCAAATTATATTAATTTTAGTTTATATTTCACATTATTTCTTATAAAAACATTTCTATAAATAGAAATAAACTTTTCAATATTTTTTTTCATTTGTAATTTCAATTTTATTTTGAATATAATTTTATCCACATCTATAGATTTAATTTGATAAATTGGGTTTAATATTTGGAATAAAATTATTTATATTTGGTATATGGGTAAACTATATTTTTATTCGAAATAAATCTTTTCTGTGGTAAATATTTGACTATACAGTGAGGGAAAATTGGTTAATTGAGATTAATAATAAAGTGATATAGATTGAAAAATATATGTAAACCCTACATCATTTCTATTATATTAGTTTATTTTCTAAATCATCATCAAATATTCTAGGAAATTTCCAAATGATTTTTTATTTCTTTAATAATGTCATAAATATAATTTTATGTTGATAATAAATAAATAATATCACATTTTCTAGTGAAATATCTCTAATATTTTTTCCAAGGGATAAATATATGTTAATTTTTGGTGATATATTTTAATGTGAAACATGATTTATATTTTAATCATTATAAATTCTGTTTCAAATAATGTTATTTAATAATTATCTTCAATTCATATTTAATTCTCATACTGTTATTTTGCATGTTGTTGAAAAAACAAGTAAGTGATTTTAATAACTTATGAAGAAATATTTTGTGGATGATTGGTGTTTTTAAAATAATTTTCTCTAATAATATAATTTTTATATAATTTTTATATTTTTATATCATAATTTCACCATTTTCATGGAATTTTAAAAAAGATTCATTGATAATTGTCCAAAAAAATGACTTTAATTATATCTTATGTTAAATAATATTTTGTTAAATGGAATAAAATACATAAAATTTTAACCTAAAACATATTAATGTGATATATTATATAATATCAAATATTTTCACTTATCAATCAATTTTACCATTATAGTAATATTCATTACTTCTAAATAGTAAAAAATATTATCATCAGTGTATAGTTTATAAGATTTAATGAGGGTTAGAAGTATTAGATATGGTTCAAAACAATATATAAATTTGTATACATATAATTTTTTGAGATTATTTGGGTTTATATTAATCCAAAAATTATAATATTTCAATTTTCAAACATTTTGATTAGAAAATTAATTTATATGAATTTAATGCTTTACCTATTTTGTAGGGTTCCCATCTGTTATATAATATATGAACACTACCTGTCCTCTATTAATCACACATTATAATCCACTTTTCCCAAAAAAACCCTTCCCAATATTCTTATGAACATACATATCTACATTATGGAGGTGTTCATATTATTAAAGGTCCATCCCTACCATCCTTGTGAAGATATCTAATGGTTGTTCTTTAAATAAGAGGTAATTTTTTGAACCGAGTTTTTTTAATTTACTTCGTATTCTAAAACATTAAATTACTTTCTAACCATTATTAAAAATTAATTATTTACATCCCAACATATTTATGTGTTAACATGTAGTTTTAATAAGACTATTTATTTCCATTATTCCATCAGATGGTAAATGAAAGTATCGCTCGTGCAAAAGTGTGGACTAGCACATCCAAAAAGTGATGCGATTGATTTTCCACCACCAACCCACATGGATGATTATAATGAACATTTAAATAAATATATCAGATATTTAATATATTATTTGATTATAGAATGTAATATTATTCAATACAATTATTTCATTCTATCTATTGAAAAAATAGATACATGAGACCTACGTACATACATACTACAGTCTCCACGACATGATGTAATTATTTTTAGTCACCAAAGTAAGTGAAAAGTTATTAAATTTTATATAATGATTATGTATTACAATAAATATATAATAAAAATTAAAAGGATAATTTAACCACTATCAATGTAAAGGGAAATAATTATAGAACCAAAATATAACTGAAAAACAAAATAAATCACACACATAAATGATAATTTTAATATAGATTTATTAAATAATTTTTTAAAATGTTATAAATAGATAATATATGATATTATAAGTATTCATATGGGTTTTATAAAATTATATTCATTTAAAATTATTATGAATGAGAATCGGTCACATAAAAATAAATTCCGATTTCTTGTAAGGGTTTATTAGCTAATTTTTACATTTTTAAGACTTCTGTCATATCCACTACTAGATTCATTTATGTGGTGAATATGACAATAATTAATGTTTTTTATGATGAATTTCATGAATAATTTAGGTATTTATAAATATATATAATTTTCACTCTCTTTTGATGTTTTCATTTAGAGATAACTAATGTTGTAATGGTTTCTCATCTCAATATTATTTTTTTGAGACATTCTTTATTTTATTAGTAAATTTATGATTATAAAATATATATATATTACATCTTCTAAATATAATATTAATGATATTTATTAATTAATTATATAAAAATAAGAATAATAATTTTTTAATCCAATGTGTTTTGATTCAGATATTACCGTTATGGTAAGGATTCATCACCTCAAGTCATCTTCTTCATCATAAATGTTTTGTTAGGAACCTATCTTTATTTATGGGGTATAAATCAAACCTAGTTGATATGTAATATCATGAATCATCTAAATTTAATTATATTTAATGTCTTACTTGATGTTATTCTTTCCTGATGATTATTATTCAAATATTTAAAATGAAGTAATGGTTAATTCATGGAACTCATTTTTTAATAGGGTCATTTATGCGTAAAATTATTTTTGGAGAATTATATATAATCAATATTCTAAAATGCCATTTATTTTATTTTCCATAGGTAAGTATTTTTTTTCATATTTTAGTTTCTTATTCTTCTCATTAGTACCCACCAAGAACTAAATTAATGTTTTTATGGAAGACCAACTATCTTTCTCTATTGTTTTGAGAAAATGTTTCTTCCACATCCATATTTTATTAACACATGTAAATAATATTATAGTATTTGATCCAATTTTATTTTCAATTAATTTTTACCTATGTTTGACCTTTTTTAATTTTTTATTAGGAATATATTTTTATTTTTGAAATGCAATATTTTTACCTTTTTACCAAAGAGTGAAATGTATATTTTTTTAATGTAAAAAACATGACAATAATACCCTCCAAAATAATGATTATTTGACATGAATCGTCCATTAAATATTTCGTGACTTATTTTACATGAATTGTTTCACTAAATAATCTTTTAATTTTAATTTTTAATGATAGTAAATGAAATGCATATTTTATATTTTTGGTGAAAATGTTTTTAAATGATATTATAAAAGAATTATGATTTTAACATAATATCCTTTGATGATTACTTTCATCCACTAGGAATAAGTTCTTACAATAATGTGTATATCCTTCCAAATGATGGTTAGTGATGATGTGGTAATTTAAATGATACTATTATAATTTCTATTATCAATTAATCCACGATGAATTATTTTATAATTATTGTTGTAAGATTTTTATGAAACTGAATTAATTTACATGGTTTATGATATGATTATTTCATGAATGTTTTATAATATTTTGGAGAAAATATTAATGGATTGTGATTATGTGATGGGTTTATTTCAAATAAAATATCAATCGAATTCATTGGGTAATTATTAAAAGGTAAACATGGTAGATGTGACTCCTAATAGAATATTGGAGTAGTTAGTGTAAGATATTCTAAAATGTGATTATTTCAAATTAAATTTTTTGATCTTGGTAGTTATCCTTGACCAATGATTTCAATTACTAGTATTATTTTAATATTTATGCCGCTATTTTATGACATAATAATATGCTTAAGATATCATCGCATGGATCATAAATTTGGATTATCTAACAATTTATGTCGTATGAAATTCCATGAATTATGCAATGAAACATGATTATTTATTATGAATTGTAAGGTATGGTTTATTATTATTATTTAAATGTTCTCAATCCATTATTCTAAATCTATGCATAACAATTTTCATTTACTAATATATCCAATAATTACACTTATAATAATATGATCTCACCCGTTATTAGTTTTTTTATTCCATAAGATAAGATTAATTATTTTCAAATTATTATTCCAAATAAGAGTACTAAATATGGAGATCTTTGTGGGACATTAAAAATATATCTTATGAATATGATTTTTTATATTCATTTTTCAAAATAAAATAAACTATAATGCCTCTATTGTGGATCTTCATGAAATAAAATGCAAGTTAATATGAAAAGATGTTATATTTATGTTTGAAATTTTTATATAAACATAATTTTCATGAGATTACTGTTGGGTTATTATTGGAAAATATGTTCAGGAACCATTAGCTTGAACTCTTATAAGAATCTTGTTTATAAGAGACCATCCTATGTTATTGTAAATAAAGGATTGCTGTTTTCTATGAAAAAAAAAATCAATTTTTGGATAATTGAATGTGGATGCAGTTGTTCATCATATACTTTGGGGAGAAAGATCATTGATAAGTGAATATTGGGAATTATCTCGGTCTCCATTAGTGCTCGATGAGTAGACCTAAGACAGTACAACATTATTGACACCACTAAGATTATTATGGGTTAATAAAAATTTTAGATACCAAAAATTGTGAGGAGTTTGAATAAAAAATTACCATGGATAAAAATCGAAAAAACTAATGTTTCATATATTTAAAGTAATGTTTTTTTATTTAAAAAACTTACCAAATTTTTTTCATGATTATATACATACTCACTATGATTATTTATTAACAAAGAATTATTATTTATTCTAGTTAATTAATGGGAATTTGGGGATTTATTTTAATACCAAATGAGATGGATGAAATAATGATTGTCCTTGTGAGAAACCAAATGAAATTATATAGGTAATGTAATTTTTTATGATTATTCATTACATGATATATCAATATATCCTTGAAAATTGAAACATATTTTGTTTCTTCAAATGAACCATATAATAGAAAAATGGAGATTCATGATGAATATAGAGGACAAAAGGCTCATATTCCCACAAGTTAATAATGTTGGAAGAGCCACACAATGACTTGTCTCAATGGAATGTGATGTTTATTTATTTATAAAAATTAAGGGAATTAAAAAATATTTTTACTGAAAAATGCAGACATCAAATGAGGGAAATAATGCATATTAGATGTCACCATTTATAGTAAAATGTATCTTGTATGGGGAAGATTGGAGGTATCCATGTCCATATCGTAATCCAATTGTTATTTTTAGTCCAATTAATTGTACATGCTATGCCAAAAATTAATGTGGAATAATTAAAGTGTTTAGGTCTCTAGATTAATTTAATTGTGTTAATAAGTGTTTTATGAAATATAAACTCATTAAAATAATATTAACACATCTATGTGTATGATTAATATTAGATCATAATAACTGTAAGATTATGAACCCCAAGATCATTTATGCTAGAAATAGATAATGTTGTAGTATGATGAAGAATATTTAATTTCCTAGATACTAAAAAAATTTAATTTACTAACATTATGGACTATTTCCAATACAAAAACATTTAATATGTGTTTTTATGAAATATTTATAGTCTTAAATACATAATTAAGTAAATGTTTACTCATTTATTAACTTTATCATAACAAATTTTTTTATATGAATATTACATCATTTTTATGATAAATAACATATTTATAATGTATTCTAAAATAAAAATAATTATTCTCATGGGAAAATTAGTTTCTTTGTTCACATTTACATAAAAATTTTAAACATAAAATAATATTTTTTTCGCATGAATTATAATAATTTTATCATATTTACCCACTAATTTTAATCCCTAAACGATATACATATGTTATATAGGTGATATGATATACAATAAGGGGAGGAGTTTCATGGAATGAATATATTATGTGGTTCAAAAAAATCATCAACATAATTTTCATATTATAATTTTCATATTAGTGATGAACTAAACCCGATCACCCTCTAAAACTTCTACCTGACCCAATCCATCACATTACTGAGGTGATTTTCTGATAACCACAAGCTGGCATCTAGTATTATTGAAAAAAAATAAGGAATGGTATCTCCAAACCCTTAGTAGAAAAAATGATGTACATATAAATTTAAAAAAAAAATAGAATTATAAAACATGAATAAATATATATATATATATATATATTTCATAATAGAATGGGAACAATGAAATTAATACAATTATAAATATAGAAAGAAATATCTAAGATAAAATTCCAACTATAAAGGATAAAAATATAAAGACAACTACTCCGAAATTTCCCATGTGATAGCATGAAGAAACTATCACTATCTCACCATATATCTACCCAAACATAGCTGAATGAAAACCTCACCACCTCTCTATTGAGCCTTTCCTTTCCATACATTGAACGAAATATCCAGGTATACACACTATTAAAGGGGAGTGGAGGGTATATATAGAGACCATGGATTTTTAAAAATTATAATTAAAAAACTATTTTAGAAAACGAAATCATTTCTCATGAATATTCCCCAATACCATAATGGGATTAGTTCAATTGGAAATGTGGAAACATAAAAATTAGAACATTATTGAGCTACATCATCTCCTACCAGGTTATTCATTACTAGAACCCTTTATAAAATCCTTAAACATAATTGATATCATAAAATCGTATGGGAAATTAAACAGAATATGGGGAGAGATTTGCGTATCTATAAGGGTAAACAATGGAGAGAAATAAGCATAAAAATGAGCATCATGGAACTAGAAATTGATCATGATATTAGAATATCATACCTTACGTATCTATGATTATATCAAGAATCATGGAATAAAAATTGGTAGACCATAAGACATGACTCATAATGAAATAAATGTATAATACATGAAAGAATAACATATGAATAAAAATTGAATTGTGGCCAAAAGATAAAAATATATAGTAATTTCCATTGTATCCGAAAAATCAATTCTAAGAAAATACTTTTCGTATGGGCTCACTTCCCATATCATCTTGGTTATCATGGATCACTTTTAGGATCTTCTTATAAGCACAAATACACTCATTATACCATCACAGTAGTTAGTGTTTGAACCAATGTACACATTTTTAGTCAAGGTTCATTCCCAAGACCATTTTATTCTATCACATGTGATATAAATCATTACCCAAAGAATTTTAATGAGATATATGTCCCACCTGTCACATAGTTAAATCATACAAACATGTGCGAATTGATCATAAATAGTCATATCATAACCCATGAATTACAATGGGTATTATAAAAATCATAATAATATCTATAATTATAGAATGATACATGTTTCACAATCATTTCATCATAATAATTATTGGATAAAAGAAGAAAGATCCAAAAGAATGTATCCCAAGAACGATAAATAGGTTACATTAATATCATTCCATCAAAAAATAATCCATTTAGAGAATGAATATGAATGTAAATATTGAATAATTACCCCATAAATTAATGAATAACAAAAAATGATGCTATCATTGATTAAAATAATTTTTAAATATGTGTAAAATCATTTCATGAAGAAAATATCATTACTTATTTAAAATATGTATTATTTAGAAAAAAACATTCAGAACACAACATCTTTGAAAACTCATTTGAAAACAATTAAAAGTATTTTTGAAAATAATAATGAATTTTTAATATAATTTTTCCTTGAAAGTGATATTTATTGAACTTTTGATGCCATTTTATAAAACAAGGGTTTTTGAATACTATATAATTCATAGTAAAGAGAGTTAAAAAATAATATTTTACTTAAAACAGAATAATAAGTACAAAATAGCAGAAAATGCAGTAAAAAATAAAGAAAATATGATTTATTTATTTAGGATAATAATAATCATGAGTAATCGTGAGAGATGTATCAATAGATTACATCTATGGATGTATATATGTAAGTATGCTTGAAAAGGGACGAAATTCTCTATATAAATCCTATTAAAATAGTTAATTTGGATAACAATCTATATGTAAGAAAAATAAAATACATGAAGCATAAAATATCAATAGAATAATATGATTTATTATAGATCAAGTAATATTAATGTATCAAAACCAAAAAAATAGTTTTGGTTCATAATAAAACATGAGTCCCAAATAAGGAAAATTGAATCAAAACATTTTCATAGAGATTTTAACTTTTCAAACATAAACTCCATGAATGATAGTTACTAAAACATATATTTTTTAACCATAAATTTTGGTTTATGGTAAATAAAATATAATCATTTCTAGTACATACCCATGACAAAAGTAAAGAATGGGTAACATTGAATTTATATCCTGGGAATAAAAGGTGAGTTGAAATCCCCTTAAATTATGCCTTGACTCTCTTTGTACTCATACAGAATTATTGTATAATAAATATAATTTTAATATAAATATTCTAAAGAAACAAATTATTATAAATAATACCAAATATATTTTTATTATTACAATATATTCCCCTCTTTTTTAAATTCTTCTGTTATGGTATGACTTCACGTTCTATTCACATCATTATACGCATGTGTCTTAATTTTTTTTATCGTTCGTCCTTATACATATATAAATATTACATAATGTAAATAATTATATAAATATCATTTTGATTAAGTATATTTATTTAATAAAAATATATATCATAATTGTATAAAATATAGAATACATTGTTCCTGTAGATAGTAACTCGTACACATGTGTGAACATTGTTTCTATTTTATTGTCGTATTTAATGAATGAATTAAAATTACATAAAAGTGTGTGTATATATATAATATCATTAAATTATAATTATAAGGTTCTATATATCATAAAATTTCACTAAACCCATCTATAATACATTCCATGCAATGTGTGAATGAATCACATCACTTTGAGGGTCGGTAGTCCACAGTTCTTTAAAAGATATTATAGTAATTACACTAAATTGAATGTAAAATAATATTTGTGTTGTAAAAAGAATTAAAAAGAATAAATTAATAATAAATACAATATATGATATATATCAATACATTTTCAATTAAAATTTCCAACATGATATGAGAAAAATGAGAAATGAACAATCATCCTTTAGGGAGGCGGTAGTTCATCATACATAAAAAAGTGTGATTCATATCCATTATATGGAGGTCTGTGTATTTTATGTTGAATCATTATCCAGAAGAAATCCGATTATATTTATGATACTATTTTTTCATTAAAAATGAAATAAATAGAGTGGAGGTTTTTAAAAATAAATAAAAAAGGAGTTTGAGAGAATATGTTACCTCTTAATCAGTTAACTCATTCTTGTTTATGCCAAAAGGCATCCTTGAGTTTACTTCCAACAGAAGGTATAGAATAAAAGAGGAAGGTAGTGATTTTGTGAGATTATTTGGGTATATTTTGGGTGAACCATGTTTCTTGATATGTGTGGGGAGGTGAGTAGATGTGGTGTCCATTTATAACGAAGAGAAAGGGCACACTTTTTTATTTTTGAAAACACATTTTGTGTACCCACATTTTTATTTTAAAAATGTCATAAAAACTAGAAAAAATCTATAAATAATGATTAATGGATGAATATTGGATATAAAATGGGGTTTTTACTTGTTTATATGTCTTTTTGGGTTTTATAATTGCACATTAGTACTTTATTAGAATATTTTTTCTCTCAACTGATTTAATTAATTTTGATCAATGTTACTAATATTTATTTAAAAAAACGAAATTTAAAATATATAATAATACATATAATGATCATTACAAATATTGAATACACTTTTACAAATTATAAGAAATTAGTGGTTGAATGTTTTTATAATGAATCCCCCAATTGGGTCCACAATACGGGGTTTTGGAGAAAAAAACATCAAAAGGTTGGTATGTCTTTGTATCTAGTTTCATTTCTAAATTGGTTCCAATGACCATAATTGTATTAAATGATAAAAATATAATTTAATTGGACTATTAAAAAAACTAAAATTTTAATTTATCATTATAATGAAGTTAAATTAAAAATATGTTTTCATATAAAATCTGGTATTTTCAGCTATTCATCAAAAAATGATGTTAGACAGAAAAATAACAAAAATTATTTCTAAAATAATTTAAAAATTATATTTTAAAAAATTATATCTATTTTATAGAATTAAATTTAAAAATATATATAATTTAGTTTTTTTCTCTGAATGACATTAAGAGAAGTTCATTTGATAAAACAGTATTTCTAAGCATCGACAGACCATACTAATAATCATATATTTTAATATCAATATGTATTGTTTTTTAGATGATATAAAATATATTTCAAAATTATTATTTACTATTCATAATACTATGTTTATTATCTAGTTTATAAATGCCGCATTTTAATAATTATAACGATAAAATGTTGTTTTTTTAAAACATTGGTGGAGGGTGTAACATACGCTAATTCATTATTATGTGTATCATATAACAAGTCAATGTTCTGTGTGAAGTAAAAAATGTATGTTCCATGTGAAATGAATTTTTAACTAAATTAATTTAAAGATATAAATGGAAATTCATATTTATTAAAATAAATAGTGCACTAAAAAATCCGTCTATTACATTCTACCTCCCTTATAATGAAATTCACCCTAAAAAATCATCACTTATGAAAAAATTGAGGATACATCTACATCTCCATATGATAATGTCCCCACATATCTTCCTTTATATTGCGGTTTCTCAACAAATCATTGACCACGTGAGTGGTCTTGTTTTTTAAAATATTATATGACCACTGTATAATTTCATCATGTTTCCCCTCGTTTGAAATATCATGCTCTGGTAGTAAGGAATCTAAGTTCAATACATGTGAAGTGTTAGGAATGTAGATTCATTAGAGAGATACATGGGACATAGTATGGAATTGAGATATATTTTTAGAAAGATCAATGTGATATATTATTTCCCGATATGATCATGAATCTCAAATGGACTAGTATAACTTGGGATTAATTTCTCATTAATTCTAAATCTCATAACATTATTCAAGGGTGAGATTCATAGATACATGTTTTCCCCTACTTCAAATTTTAGATCAAGTAAATGGGTATGAGCATAATTTTTCATCTGAAATTGAGATTTCTTGATATGCTAATTAATGGTTATAATCTTCTTAACCATTTATTCAGCAATCTAGTGTACCAATAGATTTCTTTCTCCAACCTCACCCTAACATTCTGGATATCAATATTTATTCTAACACTGGGTTCATAGATATTTATCAACATTCTTGAGTAAAATATATAGTGGTATGAAAACTCAACTATAAGAATCTTTTGATCTGGACCATGTTTGAAATCCAAAAAATAAGATTTCAACATATCATCCATGGTTTGAATAGTTCATTCAATCTGACCATCTATTTGTAGATGATATGAAGTGATGAATTTAAATTCTCTATCATGTGCATGAAAAATAATTCCCTATAACATTTAGGTAATCATTATATCCTGATCAAATACCATAGAATGTGGTAGTCTATAAAAATATACCACTTACTTGATATATATCTTGGAAAGATGATCTAGAGAGGAATATTTTATGATACAAATCATTTGTGGTGACATATTATGGTGATGGACCACAACACATATTGAATCAAACCCTTTAGTATTTTTTGGTAGTCTGATGACATAATTCATAGCGATTTTATCCCATTTCAATTATGGTATGGTAAATTGATGAAAAATCCCATTATTATTTTTCCATTATGCCTTTACTTATTGGCATACCAAACAACAATATACAACCTTTGTGATTTTACTCATCACGCAATCCAAAAAAAAGTATTATTTCATGTCAAAATACAGCTTCATACATTCAGGATGAATAGATAATGAAGAACTACGAAATTAATCTAACACCTCATTATTCATATTTGGGATAGAAGGAACATATACAAAGTTCAGGGAACATATAATTCCATCAGGATCAAGAAATATCAGAATAGTTTATAACTTTATTTTTCATCCCTTCCTCTTCCTTATGTTCCTCTATAATAATTACTTTTATAGAGGGTTGGAAAGTCATTTTAGAATGATAATACATTCCCATTTATTCAATATTTATAGATCCATCCATTTTAAATCTAGAAATATTGGATCTTTTGTGATCCTGTTTATGGATAACATAGAATGATCCTTCTTACTAAAAGCATCAGCCACTTTGTTCACCTATAAAGTGTGGTAATGTATTGAATTTTCATAATCCACTATCAACACAAAAACAATTCTCTGGAACATTTTCAAATCCTTGTGTGTGAATATATATTTTATAATTTTATGATCACTATATATATATAACACAATTATCCATAATGATAATTCATATATATATTAAATGAAAAAAGATATATTGAAAAATCTAAATAATGATTTGGATAATTTTTCTCATGAATCATAATCCTTCATGAGGAATAGGCTATAAAAATGTTATTCTGTGTAAGAAACATCCCAATCTCTTTAGGTATCCATCTTTATGGATTATAAACTCATCTCCACTATACGGTAATTTGAGAATAGGTGCACTATGAAAACATCTATTTAGTTACATCAAATATTCTTCACATTCAACTATTTAAAGGAACTAGACACCCTTTTTGTTTTTCATTGTCAAATGATTGGATAATAGTGATACATTATCTACAAAATATATGTAATATGATGGTATACCATGAATGTTAGAGATATTTTCCATCATGGTTGGCCTACACAAACATTTAATATCCTCCCTAATTTTTGGATCTACTGTTATACCATATCATATTTGATAAAATCCATCCTTTTTTAGATGGTATTAAATTCTATAGATTTCTGAGGACTAATCCAATGCATTGGAAAATATATTTACCATTATACATTTATAAAAATATAATATAGGCTTTTTAGTTGTATGTTATCTAAACATGGATGTTATCCAGTGGTGTATAATAATTAAGAAAACTATTAAAAATGATTAATTAAACTCTATGATCATGGAAGATATTAAGATGAACGTTTTCAATAAGTGTTTTTATTGTACTTTTTATAAAAAATAGTTTTGTATTTAATATGATTGCTGAAAAGACAATGAATATATTGGATAATTTGACTCAAATCTAAAAATAATCATTTGATATTCATATGGATATATCTCCAATATAAATTTAAATATAGATTAATACTATAGTAGCTTATATCAAAATCATTAATTACCTTTAACCATAAGAGACATCAGTTTATATGATGATATTGTATTATATTCTCTTATGGTAGATATAAAATCAATAAACTCCCAATATTTTGCAAAATATATTTGTAAAGTCATAGATTATGAATAAATCAATGATAAAACACTTAGAGTAAACATAAACCAACATCATACATTTACATAATATTGAAGATAAATTCTATGTAATTTATAATGGAATATAAGATGTTTTTTATATATGGTAATATAGCACACCATTCCAAAAATAGTCAAAAAATGTCCAAGTGATCAATTACGATAATAGAATTGATGAATTTCCAAGCTAATTATCCATACACACAACATGTATTCATTTAATAGGATTTCAGAAATTATGTGAATAAATTCTCCAACATTCTGGCCAGTAATGTAGAGAGGCCACATAATCCACAAAAAACCATTTTAATTAAGTAGATCATTCATGATCACATCTACTATGGTAGATCAAGAAAATTAATTGATGTGATATACCTATGATATATTTTTTAGTTATTCAAATTATATATTTTATTTGGATTGATCATTGTTCATCACATAGGTTTTAATTGAATTTAGAACCACCCCCATTGATATTGCTGATAGGATGAAAACTAATAATTCCAAAATTGATTTTTTTAATATTTATATACATATATAAATTTATATTTTTATGGGACTATTTCTAGAATAATTATTTACTCTCATATTGTATGTATTTGGAATAATATTTCAAGTAGATTGGATTTCCTTTCATTAATCACATATCATTAATTGTGATAGAGAGGTAATATTACATTTCTGAAACCATCATATAATCATGAGTCAATTCTTGAATAATTTGGAATCCCCTAGGGATAGAAATTATATATAATTCGTTATAATATCATACAATATGGGAATTATGACTCACGTGACTTGTTAGGAAATCAACATTGATTACATTCGTATTCTTTGAGACATTACTGACGTATCTTATAATGAACTTCCTTATGTTCCCCCATAGCACGAGGTTTGGAATTGACCAATCTCACACTATAATCCCTTTCTATACAATTGAGTTAGTGAATAATGGTTCTCATTGAATTAAAGGATTTATATTTGAATCAACATAATAATTTAGGTAAGGGTTTTATACAGAACATTACATTATCCTAAGTTGAGATAGTAATCATTATCATAAATATGTATTGATAAAAAATAATTTATTTTTATATTGTGATCAAAATAAGTTCATTGTCATGAACATGTATCCTCTACCTCATACTGATAAATTATTGAATAATCTTTTAGGATCTCAATGTAACATGATTATTAGCAATTGATATTGATATATTTATCTAATGGATTGAAGGAAATATATATATATAGGAATAAATTTCATTTGAGGTATATATCCTATATATATATTTAGTGATCCTCTAAAAATACAGAGATAATAAATGTTTTACTCTATTAAATATCATTCAAGATACTCGACATCGAGTATAAACACATGATTTTTTTAAATGTGTTAATTATCGACTAGCCACTGGTGTGGTGGGAATGTATGAGATTAAAACAATTTGTGAAAATATATTTTACTGATGTATATCAAATTAATTATTTGGTTACAAATTAGTTATAAATGAAATTTAATTCTAACAAAATATAATGGATATATTTTATAAAACAATAATTTCTGGGCCCTTAGTGGAATTTTAAATTATGGGATTAAATTAATAAATAAAATTGGAAGATATTAAATTAATTTATATGTTAAATATTCAATATTTGTTTAAAATTCATTCCATATGTTGTATAAGATTAGGATAATAATAATTCAAATTTTATGCATAAAATTATAAATACGTCTAAAAGGGTATTTTTTCTACTTTTAATGACACACCAATATTAAAACTAAAATTTGACATTTTTATAAATTTTATTTTAAAAAATAAAATAAATTTTGATTGATTAATAAATTTTTTTTCTTAAGGTGAAATTTTAGTATTTTTTAGATATGATATATTTTTTATTAATAATCTATAATAATGAATTTTAATAGAAAAATAAATTGATTTCTAATTGATGTATATTGTTAAAATAATTAATTAAGCTGGGTGTAATGTCTAATTAGTTCATTTATACATCAATATATACAATTTAATTCATTTTAATCAATTTCCATTGCAAATTGATATGAAAACCTTGTAATCAAATTTCATTTTTTCACTTTAAAACACCATTTCATATCTATTTTGGGAGAATATTTTTAAAAATTATTATGATAATTATGTGGATTTAATTTGGTAAAATAGAATCATTTTTTGAATAATATGGTCTAAATTTGGTTTTAGGGAAATTTTTTAGAGTTTGATATCATACCATTTAAAAAATAATGATTCACCATGATATAGTTAAAATAATATCTTCCTAAATATTCAGTAATACATGTTTAACATATATCACCAAAATAAAACATCCATGGTCGTCAAGGGGTCTCCCAAGGATGTGATATTCCAGAGGCAATTTTCTCAAAATATCACTCGTATTTTATTTTATTCTTATATTTTATCGTCACATCATTTGTCCCTCAAAATTGATAAATACAAGAATCATATATATAATGGAGATTTATTTTTCTATTGGAATATCTTATATTCACATTCCTATTATCTCCTATTATTCCGTGAAATTAAACCATTCTACAAATTATGTATGTTTACCGTGTGTGTGGATAATGATGTTTTATTTTCCAATAGCTCATTCATGGTGGGTTATAAAAGTATCATTAGGTTTAATCAGATTGAAATATATATATTATATTGTATTTAATATTGTATAACTAATATATACAAAAATTACTAAATAATAAAAATCTAGTTCATGGTGTTCATATAAACCACCGAAATAAAATATATGTTCCTCATTTAAATTTTTTCAAATAAATCATCCTCAAACAAGAATGAAAATTTAGATATGTGGACATTCATACATGTGGATTTTCAAAAAAACTATTTAATACAAATTATGTAGTATTAGTGTCATTTTACAATATCAACCATATTATTACACAAGTTATCCTTCCATGAAACCCTGAAACAGAAGCACCCAAACATAATAAAAACAATGAAACAATATTGAGTAGGTGGTAATATGTTATTAAAAGGTAATAAAAGGTTTTATAAATATGAATATAGTTGTTTAATAAATTAATAACATTATTAAAAACATAATTTATGTGGTTTTAATAATTTTTAATTTATATGAATGTACGACAAGGTTATTCCAAAACCAATTACCATTAATTTTGTTATACATTTAATTATTGATTATTTCATGTAAATATTATGAGTGAAAAGTATTTTTTAAATATCATATTGTATGTTCACTTTATTTCTTTGGATTTTTCAAAAACACACATAAAAAATTGATCATATAAATGATAACCTGATTGAAATTATATTTATAAAATATTATATTTTTCAAATAACATCGTTTAATGTTACACATTTATATATTTTAAAAAATGAATAAAGGAATGTTTTTTATCATAAACAGAAAGAACATGAATTCTTGATTTCATGTGACATATATTTTTTGTCAAATGTTTTATATTTTGTAAATTTTATTTTTAAATAATATTTTTCCATTTTTGTGTGTGTGGATTTGTAAAAAGTAAAATTGAACTCAAAATAGAAAAGATAATTTCCACAGGAATGTTTATTTTATGAAATTTTTATTTGTTATGATTATGTTATAGTTCATGCGAATTTATTTTAATGAAGAGTGGTTCCATGAAAAATTCATGGTGGATAAGACCATTATATCTATCAAATTCATTGTGTAAGGTGATATAGTTATCCAATTATGATTATCCTAATATTGTATAGGAATAATACTATGTTTATTATTCAAAATGTAACAATGATTCTTAATAAATATGTTTGTTATTGAGATAAAATATTTATAAGTGTTATATATAAAATGATGTCCCATGTTATATAGTATTCATTTATATGATTTTTTAGGAATATTCCTGAAAACTGTATAATATGAAAAAGTTACGATAATGATCATTTTGGAAATGATGGCTAATTTTTCATGGTAAAATGTTTATTTATAGATAATTTTTAATGGGTTTTCAATAGAGTAATTGTTTCCTTTATTTTATGCTCCTTAAATATTTTTTGTGCTTATTCTATGTATTAATATGGTTTTCATAGGATCTATTGATGGTTAAATTATTTTTAAAGTCATGTTAAATGTCATGAGGATTTTCCAGGGAAATGAAATAATGGTTTATTTCAGTATGATTACATTATTGGGAAAAAGGAAATTGTGTATTAGTTTCCACTATGTATGAATGTGTGATTTTATGTGCAAGAGCCTTTCTTTTAATAAAAGGTAAAAATGATTTTGTTTTTGTTTAAATTCATATTGGTAGACATATTTTAGTTCCTCATACGATCATCAACGTTTTTGGGGTGGATGAGGCATTAATGAAGCCCAAAAGACAAATTTTGGGTTCAAAGGCATGAAACACTGTTAGTAGAAACAATCTATGGGGGGTCACAGAGTTACATCTAACAATGAGAGGCTTGAAAATGTAGTCCTATAGTCCTCAATGTTATAAAAACCATGTGATTTAGGGTACATGGCCATGAGGGAATGTCTGCAGTTTTTCACAGTGGGATGCGGCATAGTTTTCACATGTTTAGTCCAATTCTGTTTAAAACCCATTTGGGGTTCCCATTTTATAAATCACTTGGTGGATTGTTGATTCACAGTATGACCAAAATTTTAGAAAAACAACATGAACTAGTAATTAATTGGAAATTAAGAACTTTACATTCATTATACCATTAAAATAGGCAAAATTTCAATTTCATATCTCATTAAAAACCACTTGACTCTGAAAAATGATCTTAAAACAGATTCTTGTATTTGATACCTTCCATTTGTCAAGAGTATGATTCAATAACCATGGGACTAATTTTATCTACATCGATATGATCTCAAATCCTTTTTTTCCTTTCATCATTTATCATCTGAAAAATGAGGTTATTTAGATGCAAAATACTATGTGGTATTTTCAACATACAAATATGTTCTTGGATTTTGTTTTTATATTAGTCAAATCAAGAGATGATACTGGAAGAATACTCTAATTGAAACCTACAGAAGGTGCACTGCATTTTTTCATTTGGTATTGTTCCATTTTATGATACTTTTCATTGTGCTACCTATTATAATTTCTTGAAAAATCTTAATTTTATGTGGTTAATTGAGTTATATGATATGGGACTTGTTATAAAGGTCTATAGATCATTTGAGATAATTTGGTGGTTGTTTCCCCATCCAAGGCCACCCATGGGGAGTGACATGTAATTTACTTTGGATATGACTTGTTAAACCACCCAAGGGGTATTTTATTATTCCTTCCTAGTCAGAGGAATCAAAATTATAGTTATATAGATTTGAATTCTTTATTATGAAATGCATGTCCTCCCATTAAATGTGTTGACATGTTTCACATGATAAATTGCTTAAATGGATTAAATATATAGTTATATGAGTGGGTATACTCATTATTTTTCGTTGACTGTGAATTGTGGAAAATGAGTGGGTATAATAATGGGTTAAATGAGATTATTTTTAATTTAAAAATTCAATTAATTTTGAATGATTCAATGCGATAACATAGAAATTTCTACTAGGGGTCATTATTATGGATTTGGATTCCATAGATAGGGATTTATCCGTGTTTATTTATTCTATTGGTTGACATTTGGGATGATACACCTTGGATCTGGTACTTCATGAGAACATAATAGACATGGTCAGTAAACATGCTCCATAGATATCATCTTAATCCTAATCAAGTTTCCATCGAGATTCTATTAGGAAAAAATGTGGATACCCAGAAATTATACACCATAGAATTGGTCCTTCATGATTTGAAACTTGATGTTATATGGTGTGACTTCATAAATGTGAAATTATTTACTATAATCATCAGTCGTGAGTGTTTTGACACTTATATTTGTATGGCGATGCCATGATTTTTTTGAAATTTAAGTTAAATAGAAATGTTATGTTTTACTTTAAATGAATTGATTCACAATGAGAAATGTTAGTTTTTTATGACTTACTAGTACCCTCCATGTTATATGAGCTATCGCCTATATTGCAATGATCCATATTTGGAATTATATTTTCACCTAGTATGTTCCATGGGAGAATCAATATTTACTATTCTTTACCTGTTTTACTGTTCACACTACATTATCTTGTTATATTACACAACTAGAATTTCCAATAGTCCATTTTTTGATAGTCTACTAGTTTTGTATCTCACATCCTATTCAGTATATTTTGGGGTACTAGAACAGACCATGTGAATATAATAGGGAACAGGGAAAGTTCTTATAGTTCAATTCATAACATTGTTCCATTCATTGGAGAAGGTGAGAAAAGGAAAAAGCTGAGGCTCATGATGCTATTCAAATATAAAATATTTCTCATTTTGGTATTTTGATAAATCTATTTTATTTTACTATTGTGTAATAGATTTTGATGTTTTTTGAAAACATATCATGTATAATTATTTATTTTTATGGAGATTAATTTGTATAATTTTATATTTTCCAACAGTTTTATAATTTCTAACTATTATATAAAACATTCTCTATTACATATATTGAAATTCCATAGTGTTACAGTCTCATAATAATGTCATATTCTCTACAAAGAGTTACCATATTCCTCCAATTCTTGTTGACATCCTTTGGTGTTTGGGGATATGTTCTTGGGGCCATGTGGTCAACTAGGATCAGGGAACTAATGAATGAAATTCATGTGATTCTATTACTTTTATGATTCTAGGATCTATTATGTCGCAACCATATGATATAAGGGTATTCTATCCCATCAATCATTTCATACACTTGTTATAAATCACATTTGTGCATTATGAAACCTCATATAATATGCATTTTTTATTCAATAATGGATTGATTGGTGTTATGATAGATAATCATATTGTTGTGCTAGATTTATATGTAGCGGTTTGTGAAACACGGTTGTCACTCAAAGTTCCTACCATATCCAATGAAGTTTTTTCATTAATGGGATATAGAAGACACCGTGAGGTATCAATTATGGAACATTGAGTCATAGTCTATGAGTCAAATATACTAGAATATGTTACGGTGTGGATAATGTGGATTCCATATATCAGTTCATGTGGAGTTTGAGCCTTTGTGGATTAGAATTTGGTGATCCATTGGTTCAACCATAAAAAATTGAATGTGAAATGGATACGAAATTAAAATGATAAATATAGAAGTTGACATAATTCAGGATTTTGGGTGGGTGATATGAATTATATATATTGAATTATGTAAAAATTCTTTTTATATGCTAGGTTGCAGGGCATGATGTGTAGTATGAAATGGTTATAAGATTTATTGGACATATGCAATAATTTTCTATTCATGAATTGATATTAAATCCTTTTTAGAAATGTTTTTGGATTTATAGATACGCTTTAGCACAATGACCTCTAGTCCTATGCTAGGGGGGAGGTGATGACCATGATCATATGGTTGTGGGGAAAGGGATACTGATAGATCCTAATTTAGTTTAATTTTTGGAAATATATTTTGTTTTATACATAGGTGTTGAGGCTTTGTTATGTGAGGGGTTTTATCACTTCCTAAAAACATTTGAAAAAGAACCAAAACAATCCATGTATATGGATGAGTTGTCTTTAGTGATAGAGTAGCAACAACATAAAAAAATTTAGGGGGTGGTGGTCCATATGAATTTCATTTTTGCCTTGAGACTAAAATATTATTCTTAAATAATCAAGTTATACCTCATGAAAATATGGTAAATCTTATTAATTTAATGAACCAGGGATCAAAAATTTAGTTGTGGGATGTTATAGACATGGATAATAATGTAACGACCCAAACATTCATTAATGGAAAATCCTCTCGATCTTTTTAAATGCCTTATTTTGTAAAAGTGTTATGTAAAACATATGAACCTCCTTGGTTTTATGTTTTTTAATTGTGACTGTTGCTAATATGG
Organism: Viscum album; assembly: GCA_963277665.1. Lineage (NCBI taxonomy): Eukaryota > Viridiplantae > Streptophyta > Magnoliopsida > Santalales > Viscaceae > Viscum > Viscum album. The sequence continues at coordinate 1,216,721,647 of OY728142.1, read as the reverse complement.
TTGTTGAATAGTGATCAAAGGATTAGTATAAATATAGGGTTTTAACAACCCAATTTACTCAGACAAAGGATGTGATGGCCTCATCAAGTAGAATTTCCCAATACGAAGCCCATTTTTCGGAGCTCAGAAAAGAGGTGGCGTCATTGGGATTCTCTCTTGAAAAGTGCCAAGCTGAGTTTCAATAGGTTAAATTCGAACAGAACCGTCTACCAGAGAAGTTTAATTTGATATAGATCACCACACAAGCAATGTTATTCGAGCCAGCCCAAGAGTCTATCACCATTGCAAACCTTACCCTTAGGCCTTATGCGTCTGTTTTAAGGGGAAATATATCAAATCCCTAGCACTATTATTATGAACATTATGTTGTATATAATAAAGAATGTACTTTCATTTTATTTTTGTTACATTGTCAATTGTTTTTAAAGCACAAATGGTATCTTTAGTTAATATTAAACTATGAAAAATATTTTTATGAATTAATTTATTTTTTATTATATAACATTTTAATAAAATATTATTATTATTTAATTATTATTTTTTAAATATAAATGAAAATATAATTTTATAATGAAATTGTAATTTTTATTATGTTTTGAAAGCTATTTTGGTCAAAACCCATGAATTTTCAATAAATTTCAGTTTTTATTTTAATAGAAAAAATTAACATATATAGAAAATTATTTATATAATATGAATATTATTTTGGAGATAGGATGTCGAAATTTTCCAACGGTGAATTTTTCATAATTTTCAAAGATAGTCGAATTTTTGGGTAAAAATTAAATACCATTAAAATTTATAATGTATTTTATGTAATAATAACGACCCAATAGTGATGTAATAAAATAATATAAATGATGTTTTTGGCGAATATATGTTTTATACTTAAAATAATTTGATTTTAGATTTTTTTATTAATTTTATGAAGTCTTAGTGTACCCACCATGACTTATAAAACATTTTATATTTTTAAATTGTTTTCCTTGAGATTGTGACTCACCTCAACATAAGAAAACCTATTATTTTAAGAAGTGAAGACATTTTCCTAATAAAATATTGTATTCTACTCCACTTTGCAAGAATCCATGGGAAAAAAACATGGTCTAGATTTTGTTTTTGGTTAGTTTAATGTGAGGTGTCCCAAACCTAAATAATAAACATTTACTTCTCCATTCCTATATAAACACACCCATCCTCCAACTCCCTCCTCACTCAAAGCCTTTCGAGTTTGTCAAAAACGTCCTTCTTGTTTCTAGAATCCTCACAAGGCACCCCAATCTCCAAAGAAGCCACTCTCAAGCCTCTCTCAAGCCTTTGGAATCACACTTCCAAATAAGTTTTTTTCTTCCTTTCTCATTTTTTTCCATTTTTCTTTAAGTTGTTATGGACATTTAATTTAAATTATAAATATGGGTGTATTGTTTTGAACATCCCCCATACTTCCCTATTTATGATTTAATGTTGGGATACACCTTTATCTATCATTAAATTCCCCCCATGTACACCCGTTATTGTGATGACATTCTGAAATGAATTTCTCTCTCCTCATTTACATTCACGAAATTATTTTGTAACATGAATCTAAATTCCATTACATTGGTTGGTACATGTATCTATATGACCCCTATTACATTCCTTGTCATGTAAATATGATGTGACACCCATTCCACTCTCATAAACCATTTTTATGAGTTTTTATATCCTGACGTTACGGTGTTGAAATTGCACTGATTTTCCAAGATAATGACATTGTGTACTGAATAACTATCCAATTTCACTATCAAGGGTATTCAAATTTATGAACATTTAATTATTGATTATAACAATTCAAGTATGAATTCCACATTCCTTTATCATGTAATACGTGATTCTTTTTTTGGAATCCATGTTATATGATCCATGTGGCACACTTATACATGAAATGAAATGTTTAATAAGGGTGATCCCTCATAGCACTCTAATGCATTGGGTGAAGTATAATATCATGATAAGTCATGAGAAATGATTGTTTACTCATGATAATTAAATTGCAACAATGTTTTACTCGTGCATCATGGGTAATGAGGGTTTACTCATGCTCCATGTTCAATGAGCCTTGGCCCATGCTAATTTAATGTTAAGTGTTGTTTCCACATTTCCATATTATGATTCTCATGCTTTATCAAGCCTTTATGTTTATACTTATCTTCTAATCTATTTATATTCCTATTTTCTAACATTTATTGTAATCCTCATGTTATTCTATTTTTATTCCCTTACTTGGTTTTATAGCTCACCCTTTTCTTATGCATGTTCTCAGGTTATCCCATACTATGCTATGTACGAGGGAATTTAGTGGTCATATAATGGATGTTTCAATAATGATGTTGTATTCAATGTTTTATGTTTTTATGTAATGATCATAATCCCCAAATACACTATACCTCTGGATCTTCTATGTTGTATCAAGTGAAGTTTATGTTATAAATTACGTTTAATTGTGTAATAAGTAGCATGGTTTTCATAACTGGTATCAGATGGTAGGTTTCGTTATTTTTTGGTTTAGGATTTGAAAACCCCAGTAAAGTCTCAGAGAAAAGACTAAGTATAATAAAAAAATCCCTATGTTTTTGTGAGTATTGAGTAAGTGCTTTATCCAGTAAATATATCACTCTCTAGATATGAGAAGGTAGAGGCGGTTGTGGCACAGATTTATCCTTGGTGTTAAACCCGAAAGCAACACTTTGAGCTAGACTCGAATGGAAACCGGTGCATGAAAACAGGCCTTGCTGCACTCTTGGTTATGACACTCTTGGGGGACTTGCTTTGGTAATTGCAAAAGCATAGTATGGACCATTGTTAAGTTAATTAAAAAAATCCCAATGAATATATGTTAGAAAGTAGATCATGGATAATATATATTGGAGACAATATATTCATAAGTTCAGTAAATAAAAGATATTTAAAAGTCATTTATTTTTTCCTTATATTACCCTTTATGTGTTACCCCTAACATTCCTTTTATTCTATCCAATGGCTTGTAATAAGAGTACTCGGGAAAACAACTGATTTGAGGATCAATGTGATGTCTGTACTAATGAGATGCCTGATCCGATGGGAGTGATAATCGTGAAATTTGTCATTATTATCTCTTTGATTACTCATTATTTGAATAATAACAAGAGTCAAGAAGAATGTTAAGCCCCCATTGAAAGAAAAAGTCACAATCGAGAGATTCATGAGACAAATGCCACATATATTTAATGGATCATCTGATCCCTCAATCGTCAAACAATGGATATACTCCAATGAAAAGATCTTCTCCATACTTCAATGTTCCGAAAAAGAGAAAGTTCTTCATGATGTTTATCTTATGGAGGGTGAAGCCGAACAATGGTAGACATTGATAAAATATAAGATGCATGAGGAGGAGATGTGGCGTTGGAATGAAAGGATTTATGGAAGATGCTTTTTTATAAATATTTTCCTCACAGCATATGAATTAAGATAGAAAGGTAATTCCTTTCCCTTAATAAAAAAGAAGTCAAATCAATCGGCGTGTATGAGGAAAAAATCACAATGATTGCACGATAAACCTCTGGATTTGTCGTTACCCCCGAATGCATGGTTGACCTCTTCTTTGGTGGGCTGAAGCCTAGCATGCAGAAGGCACTGGCGATCCGTGACTTCGACAGCAATGAATAAATTGTTTGATGTTCCTTCACGGTGGCAAATGAGATTGGAGAATCTCAGGGGTATCATGAGGATAAGAATCATAATGTGGACTTCAATGGTGGCACGACAATGGATAAATCCAGTGGTGCTAAAAAAATCCAGCACCCCACTTGCCAAAGGTTCGGAAAGAATCACCCTATAAATTTCATGAAGGGGACATGGATATGTGTTGGGTGTGGAAGAGAGGAGAATGTAGATATTAATTGTTGGCAAGAAAACCCCACGGTTGTGATAGAGGATAGGAACACTCCGTTCGACTCTCAATGAATTGTTCATTGCTACATCTGCAAAGAAAAACTGCACTTTGGAAATTAGAGCCTTATGAAAACCGTTTTTAGAGGCATCCATCAACCACCAAGGTAGCATTGGTGAGCTTTTTCCATCACTACCTATGAAGTGGACCCCTCCAATGACGTGGTGATAGGTACAATACTTATTCATTCAAGAATAGTGAATTTACTTTTTGATTCCGGTTCTATGAATTCATTTATACGCCTAATATTTAGTAGAACAATCCCAAAAACACCACAAATCATGGATGTAAATATGTATGTAAATACGAAAAATGGGGGAATCATTACATACCATGAATATAACTCCTCCCCTGTCATACTATGTGGATTGAACTTCATGGAGAACCTAATTGAACTACCTCTAGTGGAATTTGATTCAATTATTGGCATTGAGTAGCATTACTTTTATAGAGACAACATAAATTTTCGTGATAGGGAAATCACTCTCCATGCGGAGAATCGACCTTCCCTATGAGCATTCGTATATGGATAAGATGATTGAGTCCATGGAAGCAACCATCCTTGAGGACATTCCTATTGTGAGGGAATTCTCTGAATTGTTTCCTTAGGAATTGGCCGGTCTTCCTCCAAGAAGAGATGTTGAATTATATATTGATCTTATATCTGGGGCATTACAAATATCCAAGACTCCATATATAATGGCTATTGTGAAGATTTAAGAGATAAAGAAACAACAATAGGACAATCTGGATAAAGGGTTTATAGGCCCAAGTGCTTCACCATAGGGTGAACCAGTCCTCTTCATGAAGAAGAAGGATGGGTCAATGCACCTTTTCATCTATTATCACGAGCATAACAAAATTGTGATAAAGAACAAGTATCCTCTACCACAGATTGATGACTTGTTCTATCAGCTGTGTGAAGCACAATACCTCTTCAAGGTAAAATTGTGGTCCGAATATTATCAAGTATGGGTGAACTAAGAATATATCCTCAAGATTGCTTTTCATACATGATACGGGCACTATGAATTAATAGTAATGTCTTTCGAACTCACTAATTCTCTAGAAATCATCATGGACATGATGAACAGAGTCTTTTGAGATTACCTTGAAATTTTTTGGTATACTTTATTGATTATATTCCTATATACTCCAAAACCAAGGAGGATCATGAGGAGAATCTAAGAACTGTACTAGAGAAATTGAGAAAATAGAAGCTATATGAAACGTACAACATGTGTGAGTTCTGGATATGGAGGTATCATTCTTGGTCTATATCATCACAAGCATTGGGATATATGTGGATTCCTCCAAAACAAATTAAATTGAACGATGGATTTGGCCATCATCAGTAAGGGATGTCCATAGGTTCTTGGGTTTAAATGAATATTATCTACGATTTTTGAGAAATTTATCATTATTTTCCAACCCTTTTACCAAGCTAACTCTGAAGGGAGTACTGTTTTCTAGTTGTGATAAATGTGATGAATGCTTCAAGGAGTTGAAAAGGAGGATTATCACTCTGCTCATGATCACTTTAACAACTGGTGGAGAATGTTTTGTTGTATTCTGTGATTCTTTGAAGAAGGGCATGGGATGTGTGTTGATGCAAAATGAAAAATTCATTACCTATGATTCAAGGAAATTGAAATTTCATCAACAGAACTATCCAACACAGGACCTCGAGTTGGCTGTAGTGATATTCACTTCGAAAATTTGGCAGCATTATCACTTTGGGGAGAAGTGTGAAATATATACGGACCAAAAAATCCTCAAGAATATATTCAAATAGAATGAGTGGAACATGGACCAACAAAGATGGTTAGAGCTAATCAATGAATATGACTGCTCAATCCATTACAACCCTAGGAAGGCGAACAAGGTGGTAGATGCCCGAAGATGAAATGACCCATAGATTCTATCATTGATGGTAAATTAAAAGGATTCAATATTCTTAGATTTGATGAAGGTGGACACGTGAATCATAATGAAGGGAACATCTTCAATCCTTTCACAAATGATCGCTCAGCCACCAATTTTGGAAAAGATAAATGATGATCAAAAGGATGATGTGGGAATTATTGAAAAAGTGTAAGCTATCAGAAAAGTGAAATACTCAGAGTTTAATGTTAAACAAGACCAAATTGTGAGATTTTGGAAAAAAATATGTGTAACATCAAGTCTGTAGATGAAGAAGGAACTTTTGGATGATGCACATAGTTCAAATTTCCCAATTCACTAATGAAACAGAAAGATGTATCGAGATCTTCGAGAGCATTATTGGTAGGATAATATGAAGAAGGAGGTTGCTAAATATACATCGAAGTGCCTGGTCTATCAGCAAGTGATGGTAGAGAGGCATAAATCTAAGGGGATGATGCAACCATGGCCCATACAAGAGTTGAAGTGGGAGAACATCACTATGGACATTGTCATTGGACTTCCAAATCCTTCCAAAGGAAACGATGCAATCTGGGTTGTTGTGGATCTTCTTAACTAGAATTCACACTTCATTACTATACAGGAGGATTTCTCATTGGATCAACTGGAACAAATATATATCAGGTAAGTGGTAAGGATTCATGGTGTACCACTATCTAATTTTTCCGATCAAGATCTATTATTGACCTTTATTTTTTGTAAGAGTATTCAACATTCTCTGAATGCTGAACTAAACTTCAGTACCACCTATCATCCTCAAACTGATGGCCTATTTATCGAACTATCCAAACACTTGAGGACATGTTGAGAGAATTCAAAATGGACTTTAAAAGAGGATTGGATCAACATCTTCTTCTTGCTGAATTCACTTATACTAACAGTTTCAACTCAAGTATCCAAATGGAATCATATAAAGCCTTTTTTGTGAAAAGGTGCAGAACACCAGCATCTTGGGAAGAGGTAGGTGAGAGTAAGCTGCATGGACTAGAAACGGTCGAATAAATGGTGGGGAAGGTGAAAACCATTCAGCAGCATATCAAGGCAGCCCAGAGTCGACAAAAGAGTTATGCAGATAACCGTCGACGTGACCTTGAGTTTAATGTTGGAGACATTTTATTTCTACGCATATCTCCGTGGAAGAAGGTCATGAGGATTGATAAGAAAGGGATGTTAATTCCAAGGTACATCAGTTCTTTCGAGATTCGTGATCGTGTCGAGGCTATGGCCTATTGACTAGCAGTTCCACCTACAATGGACATTGTACATAATGTCTTTGTACCTCTTTTATGGAAGTATATACCAGTCCCTTCACATGTACATTTTTCAGAGGTGGTATAGCTAGAGGACGATCTATCTTATGAGGAGAAACTTAAGATCATAGATCATAGAGAAAATGTTCTACGTAATAAGACAATTCCCCTCGTCATGGTGTTTTAGAAAATCCACATATTTGAAGAAGCAATGTGGGAAATAGGGGAAGTGATGAAGCTAAGTTACCCTTATCTTTTTAGTGTGGGAAATGGAAATTTTGAGGGAAATATTTCTAAAGGGGGGAATATTGTAATGACCCAAATATTCATTAATGGAAATTCCTATCATAATTTATATACTTATTATTATGTAAAATGGTTATGTAAAACATTTTCACTTCCTTGGATTTATGTTTTTTAATTGTCAGCACTACTAATATGTTTTTTGAATAGTTATCACATGATTAGTATAAATATAGGGCTATAACCATCGAATTTACCCAGACAAAGGAAGTGATAGCCTCATCCTATAGTTCTGATCCATATGAAACCCATTTTTTCAGGGCCTGAAAAAGTGGTGGTGTCATTGTGCTTCTCTCTTGTCCAAGCCCAAACTGAGATTCAATAGGTTAAGCTCGATTGGAATAGTCTACAGAAGAAGTGGAAGTTGATAGAGATAACCACGCGAGCAATGTTATTCAAGACACCCCAAGAGTCTGTTACCATCGTGCACCTTAACCTTAGGTCTTATGCGGCTATTTTAAGGGGTTATTTATCAAATCCCTAGTACTATAAATATGTACATTATTTTGTATATATAAAAAATATACCTTCATTTTATTATTGTAACTTTGTAAATTATTTTTACTATGCAAATGGTATCTTTAGTTAATATTCAACTAAGAAATCTATTTTTATGAATTAATGTATTTTTTAATGAAATAATATTTTAATAAAATATTGTTATGAATAAATTAATTTATAATAAATAGAAATGGATGTATAATTTTATAAATTCAATTGTAATTTTTTTGATGGTTTGAAGGCTATTTGATTTTTCAAAACCCATGAATTTTCTATAAATGTAGATTTTTATTATAAAAGTAAAAATTCACATATTTATAAAATTATTTAGATAAAATTAATGTAATTTTTGGAATCAGGATCTCAAAATTATCTAATAGTGACTTTTTCATATTTTTCTGAGATAGTCGAATTTTTGGGAAAAAATTAAATACTGTTTAAAGTTATAATTTTTTTTATGACATCATAATGACACAATATTAATGTAATAAAATACTGTAAATAATATTTTCCGCTAATATTTGTTTTATCCTTAAAATAGTGTGATTTTATATTTGTTTTTTTAATTTTATGTTGCCTTAGTTGACCCTCCATGACATAAAAAACATTTTATCTTTTTAATTTGTTTTCTTTAAGAGTGTGACTCACCTCCAAATAACCAAACCTATTATTTTTAGAAGTTCAGACATTGGCCATATAAAATATTTTTCCCAATAAACTTTGGAAAAAACATGGGCATAAACCATGGGTGGGATTGCGGTTTTGATTAGTTTAATGTGCGGTGTCCCAATCCAAAATAATAAAAACTTCTCTCTCCTTCCCTATATAAACCTGCCCAAGCTCCCACTTCCTCCTCATTAAAATCCTTTGGAGATTGTCAAATATCTTCCATAACATCTCTAAAATCCTCCAATGGTTCCTAAAACTCCCAAGAATCCTCTCTCAGGCCTCTTCCAAGCCACTGTATGTGCACATCCACGTAAGGGTTTTTTCATCCTTTCTCATTTTTTTTTTCAATTTTAATTAAGTTGTTATGCCCTTTTACTTTCAATTATAAATGTTGGGGTTTGGTTTCTCACCTCCCCCATAATTTCATCTTTATGTTTTAATGATGGGATACCTCTTTCAATCTCATTAAATGCCTCCCATGTACACCTGTTACTACGATGAAATTTCGAAATGAATTTCTCTCTCCTCATTTACATTCAAGCATTTATTTTGTATCATGAATCTAAATTTCATTACACTTATTGGGAAATGTATATATATGACCCGCCCTTACATTCCATTTAATGTAAATATGATGAGACACCCCTTTCTCTCTCATCAACCATTTTTATGAGTTCTTACGACACGCCGTTACGCTGCCGAAATTGAACTGATTTCCCAAGCCAATGCCATTTGTGTAGTGAATACCATGACCATTTCTCTATCATGGGTAATAAAATTTATGCACATTTAAATATTGATTATAAAGATTCATGTATGTTTTCCGCATTACTTTATCGTGGAATAAGTGACGATGTTTTATGAATCCATGTTATATGACCCATGTGGCACAGTTATGCATGAAATGAAATGTTTTAGAAGGTTGTTCCCTAAGAGCGCTTCAACGCAATGGGTAAAGTATAGTATCATGATAATCCATGTGAAATGAGTGTTTAACCATGCTAATTCTTGTGTAAAGAGGTTTTACTATAGATTATAGTGCAATGATGGTTTACTCATGCTCCCTGTGCAATGATCCATGGCTCATGCTAAGTCCATGTTAAGTGTTGTTGCCTTATTTCCATGTTATGATTATCATGATTTTTCATGACTTTATGCTTATACATCTCTTGATATCTATTGATATTCTTATTTTCTAACATGTATTTTAATAATCATGTTATTCAATCTCTATTCCCTTACTGGGCTTTATTTCTCACCCTTTTCATATGATTGTCCTCAGGTTATCCCATGCGATGCTAAGTATGGGGGAATTTAGAGGTCATGTAAAGGATGTTTTCAATAAATATGTTGTATTTCATGTTTTTAGTTGTTATGTAATGATCCAAATCCCGAAATACACTAGAACTATAAATATTCTATGTTTTATCAAGTGATGTTTATGTTATAAATTATGTTTAATTGTGTAATAAAAAGAAGGGTTGTCATATATAAGCTGTAAGATATGGTCTGGGGTGATTTCCAAACAAGGTTCTTTGGATACATTAACCTCAATAATAGGAGTTAATAATAGGGGAGTTGAAATATGAATCTATAGTATGAAGCTATGCACATTATATATTACTCAATGTGATTTATAGTGTTGAATCATATTCTACTAATGTAATTTGTTGATGAGTTATCGAAGGTGAGATGCTTTGAGGATTTTCTTACCCTGAGGATTGTCTCTGACATGCAACTTGATATCAGTTCAATGTGTTTTGATTGACCTATTTCACTAAGATAGTGTATCAAGCACAAATTATAGAGTGTAACCTTTGGGATTGTGGGTAAAATTTGTAACGAACCACACCAGGTGGTCATCTGACCTGACACCAAACTGGGTCCACGACAAGTCCCTAAGGGAGTTCTGATCCCCACGAGTTGGCACAAGTACCCAGGTATCAAAAAAATACATGGGAACGATTTAACAGAAATAAATGACATAAGGAAAACTAAAAAGTTAACCAACATGAAACATGAAATATACAACCAAACACACCTTTAATCTATAAACATGTTTAATGATTACAATTCATTTTAAACCCAATGTGAAAAAAAACTAAGATAGAGAACTAAAACTACAATATGAACCTCCAAGTGAAGACCATCAGCAACCAGCATCACCATAACTGTGCACGATGCCTCAACCTATTACACACAATTAAAAGGGTCTACATACACCCAATGGTGTATATAGGGTGGGATCCAAGAGCCTGGTAGGATTCCAACCAATAACAAGGTTCCATGAAACACCATCAAAAAGATAATATAACATGATTATTTGAATCGATACTATTAAAATTCTTTTATGGAAATCATTTAGAAACAAAAAGTGAAAAGGGAAGAGTGCGTAATGAAAAAACCCTTTTCACAATACTACATTAAAAAGGAAGGGAAAATTTAAAAGGAACATGCACAAACTAAGGTGGTCCTATGTATGCCGTCGGAAGGCACCACACCATGAATAGTAGAGCACTGTAGGTAAATCCCATAAGGATTATCATGCTCGACTGGGACACCAGAACATCGTGTGTAGGTGAAACATGGATTAGAAACCACAACCCTCAAAAAACGTGTCCTAGAAGGCCACAACCCTTAGTTGACGTGTTATTGAAGACCATGAACCTCAGAATTCCTATGTTTATGTAGTGTTTCAATGGTAAATCCAGCTAAGTGAAACATGGATGATACAACTCTGGATAACTAGAAACTAGTTCTAGTCCTCCCACCTAGATAACTGGGGTTTTGCATTGTGGTTAATAAAGTTTCACATTCACAAAGTATATTGATTTCTCATATCCCAGACCAAACACGACATTGCACACAAAAAGTCATCATTTTCATACAAAAAAAAACATTCCAAAAACACACAAATTCCAAAATAATTTTCCAAAATATTTATTTCGTTACCTAATCATTTCCCAAATCCCTATTTCGCAACAGTCAATAAATAACAAGATAAATTCACACAACTTAGAAAGAATTATTTAAAAAACACGAATTGGTCCGACACAAATAATCACAACCAATTAAAAATAAGATAGCCACTTCAAATCACTTTCTTAATAAATTCAACTTAAAACTAGTTTCACACCACTTTTAGAATTAAATGAACAATTTACTCCACTTGTAAAACACCACCGGGTGACGTGAAGAGGATTTACACAAAAAACAACTTGATTTCAAATAGAGTCATCAATTTAAAACCAAATTCTCATTGTAACCATATCAAACATTTTTTCCATTATAAAAACAATTTGAAATTTAATTTTCAATAGTACACAACAACGCAAACACACCCAAAGTGACAGATTTTTCTATCAAAATCCCCATTTAAATATATCGGAACCTCAAAGGAATTGTAAACTCATTTTGCACCTACCAAACAATACTTAGAACCTGTTTGGGAAACATCACATCCAAACTCATAAAAAAACACAAAAAATCACTATATTAAAATCCAATCACATCTTTTAGACATGCCAACCACTTTAAAAACATCTTCTACAACACCTGATTAAGGTAATAAACCATTTTAATAATTTATAAAACATCAAATATTGGTGAAGCCATGGTTTACATCAATATATAATCAGTTTCAAATAAAAAACACATTAAATCAAAACACAGAACATAATCAGACTAAAACATGTCTCTCACCTATCAACCAACCCATAAAAGTTTTTATAAAATAACACACCTGTTTTCACACACCAAACATAGGCTCATTCCAAAAAAAAAATTGTGTTCCAAAAAAATAAACATGCCAACCACCCCAAAAATATTATTCACACCTAATAAACAATTGATTAAAAACATCTTCAAAATAACCAAATCAAAACCAAAATGAAAGACACACCATTTCTAATATAAAATACCATTTCATCACACACACATGTCAAAAAAATTGACAAGATAATTTCTCACCATCCAAAGACTCTAAAAACCCATTTTATTGAAATACTGCATCAAGGTACACATAAAAAATAGCAATTTATTTTACTTGATGTCCATTCTCTAACAATGAATGCACAAACATCATTAAAACATCTAACTCATCACACAATAAAAACAAGAAATACATTTATGAATTTAAATAATGTTATTAAACATATATAGAGATGTTGAGGTATGGAAATACCTACCTCACATGAAAATTCTTCTGGAAAATAGTGTGAAACCATATCCGCACCTCGACTGCACTATATGTAACCAAGATCAAACCAATGACATCAAAATCAAACCTTAAGAATTATGAAAAAACAAAAAATTGGACCCCTAAACAAGAGGTAAAACCTGATAAAAATGAAAAGGGATTACTGAGGATGGTTGTGTGAGAGAGGTAGGGTTCCGGGATGGTTGCATGAAGAAGGCGGCGTGCCGAGTATGGTCGCTCGAAGGAGGCAGTGCGTTAAAGATAGTCGCACGATAAGGGTATGCCAGGACCGAGCTGCAACACGATGAGAGAGAGGGAGGTGAGTTCATCGCATCAAGGGAGAAGCGGGCGGCCTAGATAGGTAGAATAGGGTGATTCCAAATGGGAGGCGCAACGAAGGAGGAGGGAAGGGGGGGTTTTCTGGTATGGTTTGGCGGGTTGCCTTGGTAGCACGACAGACCAGAGGGATAGGAAGAGAAAGTGAGGAAGTGAAAAAAATAAAAAGGAATGGTGAAAAAAGAAAAATACGAATTAATACAAGCCAAAAAAAACATTAAAATAAACTAATCTAATTATAATTTTAATTCTAAAACTAAATTAACGCATTAATTAAAATATTAATAATTATTGTTATAATGAAAATAGTAATTATTATTATAATACTCTATTATTATTATTAATATTATTGGGTCAACTCTAAATTTATTATTATTATTATTAGATTCAATAAATTCAATTTTTTTCAGTTGGTTAATTAACCACCCACACACCAGGCATTCCACGCGGTAAACTACTTGACTCACTTCATCCATTCCCTACCCGCGCGCTGAGTATTTTTTCAAGCCAAAACGATCATTTATCAGCGCAAATCACAAAACCCCAATCAGGATAGGCCAGTATTTTATATAATAACAATAATAATAATTAGAAGTAGATAAAATTATAATATTAAAATAAAAATTAGAAACATGACGCAAAACAATGTCTGGGTGTGAAAATTCTCCCCACAATAATGCTTTCCGTCCATGGAAAGCCACAACTAAGGTTGATAATAAAAAAAGAAACTGATACCCCACTATGGTTCAAAATGGATCCCGAAAATCAATATGTGAAAAGAGGAAAAAGCATCATTCTTAGAGGAAGTGACTCAAATACATCATTAAGAAACTTGTAAAATGACATTGTGATATATGTCGCCCACCCCAAAGAGTGAGAACACCTCAAGTTGGCTGATCAAGGAAAGGAACTCTCGCACCCACAGAAACCAACTTCACAAGCCAAAAAATCTCAAGCACTATTAAATGAAAACCACACCATTTGGATATAATAAACAAACAAGGTGAAATCATGTCCATGGAAAACTCTTATCACTTATCACCATGCCATCTCTAGGAACTTATCTAAAAGGCCAATAGGGGAAAGCCTGAAAGGGCTCCCCACCATTAGAATCTTACCGACACCCGAGACGAGACTAGAAAACTTACATGATGAGGCCTAGGCAGACTCCCCACCATTATGAAATGGTCCAACACCGACTCATTCTAGATACACATGTGTGAGACCCATTGTGGATCTCCCCTCCATTAAAAACAATAGAAGTTACAAACATTGACCATTTTCTGACGGTCACTAAACACCCCACCTCAAGGGGCATAGAGAGTCGGGCCCAACTACCAGGGCATCAAAACCATGACCAAAAACCAAAAAGCATAACTACATCCCCAGATGAGCACTATTCAAATATGAGGCCGATTTACCCTACAGACCCCTTAAGACCACTAAAAGTGATTACATTCAGTGAGACGCCACCCCTGAATCATTAAGGTAATAAGATGACCATTCTTCCATGTAGCTACATGAATCCGCACTTACCTAAATGGGCCATTCAGAACTGAATATCTATTGGAAAAGATTTAAACTCTATTCACCTTCAACACCGATGACAAAAATAAGGTCGGGGTCCCATACAATCTATGGGTTCATGACCATGTTCCATTTCACTCTGAGGCCTATGGCTGGAGCCCTACTCTTTAAAGAATCACATTCCTCGCATTCAGGCAAGGAAGACTCCGGAATGGAGCTTCTTCCATTAGTGTCACACTTAACCACACTGCAACCAATATAACCCCAAAAAACACAACACACCACGACATAAAAATACTCTCTCACGACACATCCACCATAACAACGGTTTAGATGATGCACATGAATCACCACTTCACCTTCACCATGAAACATAATAAAGACAGACAAACAACAAACACTCCCCTTTGAACATAAAATTTAGATCTCCTTTAGAGGACACACTCCTACGCAATCCGGAATTCTCGAAGGATCCTACGAATTCAACCTTTTCTCATCAAAGAGAACTCACACCGCAAGACGTCCCTGAAAAAGAACCTCACAAATGATGAATTCACTACAAGCCTTTCATGACATTGGTCAACACCAATAATTGTGAACTGCCTTATTCCCTCCCCACTAGAATTACATTCACCGTTTCTGGCCGAAGACTAGCTGACACAATGGGTTCAAACATCATACTCAATCAGTAAAAAAACATAAAAGGACCAAAAATCCCTTCATCTTCTCTCACATATGCCGTTCCTCTATAAGAGGATCCACATATTATAAAAATAAAAAGGGATAGATGTAGAATGATCAATGAAAAGGGAGAGTCCTTCGATCAATTGAGGGGCCGTCTAATGACGAATTGCATGTGGCCGCACTTCAATCGCATGTTAACGCTTTATGGGGGCGTGCACTAGTCAAGAAAGATAACCATGGACCTAATAAAACTGGTATAATGAACAATACATACCACAAATGAACACTAAACGTGTAGGGGTGACCACTTATTGTGCTTCTGAAACACTTTTTATAGAAACTACTAACCACACCACTTCACACCAACTTATAAATCAGAATTTAAACACAAAACATGAATAAGTAAAAAAATAATATCATCTTGAAATGCCTCATATCCAACATTTCCAAAATACAAGGACACACCACACAATCACCGATTATTAAACAACAATTTTTTAACATTAATACTATATTTTCGAAAATAAATGAAGATAGTGGGTTGTGAAAACACCGATAGTGCACCATGGGCCTCACACATGCATATTCCAGTGCCACACCGACACCCACCTCATATCCATATAGGAACTCATCCGCTCATGCCATTAACCATTTCCATTTTCAGATACACTCATACGTGATTCACTGAGAGATGAGGTTCTAGGGTCCCACTAATGCAAGATAAACCATACGGGATTTACCCCCAATGCTATACTATTCAGTGAGGGGTGCCTTCCGTCATCATACGGAGGACCACATGTGTATGTGCATGGTCCTTATTAATTTTCCATCCATTTTAATGTAGTATTGTGAAATTGTTTTTTTCTTTCCTTAATCATTTGTTTTCTATTTTAGTTTTTAAATTTGTTCCTTAAAAGTGTATTAAATGTATGGTTTAAATAATCATGTTAAATTATCTTTTTGATGTTGTGGCATGGAACCTTTTTATTGGGTGGTATCCTCCTGGGAATTTGGATCACATCCTACATTCAACAATTGGTATATGTGGACACTTTGATTTGTGTGTCACTGGTTGGGGCATCGTTCTTAGGGATGGCAGTTCTAATTGTAGATTATCTCCACATGGAGGATTGTTGGAGTTCTAGTTCTTTATCTTTGTTTTTGTTCACATTGGGTATTAGTTGAATTGTAAACATTAAATCTTTTTATAATTTAATGGCATATTTTGTTGACTATTTCACGTTATAGTATGTTTATCTTGTCAGTTTCCTTTCTGTCTTTTATTTCAGGTAAATCATTCCCATATCATTTTTTGATACACGGGCACTTGTGCCAGCCCATGGGGATCAGGAATTCACTTCAGGACTTGTCGCAGACCGGGATGGGTGACTGGTCGGATGAAGACCCGGTCTGGTTTGCGAAGAAATGGAATCAAAGTAGTTTTTCTTATTGGGTAGTGTTATTCCATGATAGAGTCATGGTATATCATTGTTAAGGGTGTCGTAACTTGACATTATAACTATGAGAAAGGTTCTTGGCAAACACATCTCATGGAGGGACTTGAGTTACCTTTGTATGTTGAGGTTTGTCTGAGTCATTGGTCGTTGTGAATAATCTTGTATAGTGGAATTGAAAGGTGAGTAATGTCAGTTGTCTGAGTGACATCATAGTGTCTTGAAAGCCATGTGGAGCCTGGGAAGAAAACCTATAATAATCTATGTTCCAATGGATTGATTGGTGTATGGCCTCCATATATATGTCTCAGTCACCCACCGACTCTAGTCTCCTTTTTTATAATTCCTTATCTGTTTGTTTTGGATTCATGGATATCTGGTATCTATGTAGAAATTATTTTGTATTGGAAAATGTTTCCAATTGTACAGATTAAAAAATGAAATGATATGTATGGTTTGAATAGTGGGGGTTGAATGTTTGGTATTGAAAATTGGAAAGGCCTAGTTCGTGACAAATAGAAAAGAGTAATGTCATCTATAAACCTTCTAGTTCAATGTGTTGACGCTAGAAGAGATATTTTTTGGTTTTCAATGAGATGAGTACCCTGTTGGACAACATTGATGGAAGTGTAGTTTTATATCAACAGTATGGAAGAATAAGAGACATGAATAATTAGTGAAACTACGATCTAGTTGGCTGATATGTTTGTAGAAAGATCATCCATTTGAAATGTATTTGCAATACCATCCCTCTAGTACTGACTAGTATGTGGTCAAAATGGCCACCAGGTTAAGATTATGTTTCTCATCTACATGATTGGCATTGAGATGGTGTAGTACCAGTCGATTATGCTACAATAGGGGTGGGCCTGGACAAGGAAGTTAGATAATAAAAAAATAGATTATTCATACTCTTGGAAATGAAGATGTGTCGTAGGGTAGTGGGTTTGGATATATCAATTATGTATATCATGCCACTCAGGATATTGGCACCAGTCCATATATAGTAATAGGTATGATTTGTTTTGCCTCTATTATTTTACCTTTTCTCATGGAAATAGATGTTGTATATAGAATAATATCTAAACCTATTGTGGAATGTCTTAGGCTAGCGATTCTATATTCTGAGGGCATTATGCTGCTTGATGCTCGTTTGGGGATTATAATGGTGCATGTACAATAGTGCAAGGAGATCCCCCATGAGGATGGGTGATGTCACTTCATATGGAATCTATTAATCCAAAAGATGAATGGGTTTAAATTTATAACTGGTATGGGATAACTTTTGAATCAGTGAGTCTATAATGACTAATATAATAATAGGGTATCTTTTACATTACCACACAGTGAAATGTATTCCCAAAAGGGTGAATGGGGTGTCCAACTGATCCAAAATGGATCATAACCTCATGTTATGGGTCATATTACATCTCATATTGATAATTTATATCTATATGAATAGAGTTCACATCAGGTGGGAATTCCTCCAATGGTCAATCATTTCCAGGATGTTTTCCTAGATGAATCTTAACTTTTAACTCCATATAGGGATGTGGAGATCCCCCTAGAGATTGTTCTTGTAGATTTATTAATATCCATTAATCCATAATTGATAGACACAACAGAGTTGTATGAGATTAGGTGTCAGGTGGAGGAATTGTAGTAAAAGGAGTGTATTCAACCCAAAACATCATCGTTAGTTTTACAGGACCATTATTAATATAATTCATATAGTATAATTATTCTTTGTTTGAATTTTTAGAAATTTTACCCGCTGATGGTTTATAATCAGTACCCAATTCCACTAATAGATGATCTGTATTATAATCGGTGTAGAGATCAGGTGTTCTGAAAAATTTACTTTATTTCTCGTTATCAATAGGTATTTGTTCTACATATAAACATAACACACATATATTTTCGTAGTAGGTATTCTCTTTGTCAGTGTTTGGACTTTCTTTTTAGATTCATGAATGATCAAATAGTTTCAATGGTGCTAAAAACCCGATTATTCCTTCCCTATATGGTTTCATTAGTGGTTGTTTTCATGGATAATATTTTATTGTATTATCAACAACTATATAACCAATATGAAAATTATAGATTATTTTATATTCACCAAGAGAGAATTTCTTTTATAGTATTCTCCCCATGTGCCGCTTCTAGATGGAAAAAAATAACTTCAAGGGGCAATTTTTCTAAAAAATTAGAGTATCGTTGACCCAAATAATGTGAGACCTGTAATTTCCTAGTAGAATCTCATGAATGTATTTGAAATAATAGTTTCTTGTCATTGGATAGATATTAATAAAATTTAATACAAGACATTTCATCTCAAGTAGCTCCACAAACATGTTGTACTAATAATGGCCTAATTTTTTTATGGATAGATACATGTGCATAAATCTTTCATGAGTTCAATGGGATATTTACTTTGACATTAGTACCAATTCTTCCAGATTTGTGTAGAATCTAGATTGTGTATAGAAATGACTACTGTATTTCAAATAGAGTATATCTAAAATAGGGGATAGAGTTCTGATGTATGTGTCTTGACAACTGATGCCACGTGTGAAGAATTTCCAAACACAGATTTGGAGAGAGTTTTAATTGTTCATTCATTAAACGTTTGGATACATTACATACTCACATAGAATTTATTGGTGCACAAACACTAGAAAATACTCAAATACATTTTTAAAAGGAATGATCTGAATCAAATACAATTAAGGTAGGACAGGTATGTATAGTCTTTCGAATGTTATTTTTCCAGACACCTAGAAAATGCAATGTGTTGGCCAATGCACTACATAAGAGTACATAGATACGTTCAATTCAAGAGTCTAGTGGTACATGGATGCATATGGATTTTTTTAAGAATCACTTATAGGTGAACGATAATCAAGGATAGAATTATCTTTCATCCCTACCTGTGACATCTACCCTAATAGATAGAGTGATGTTGTGGATGCTATCAGATTCGGAGGTCCATGTCCAATCAAAGAGTGATGTAGGCGAGGTCCTATATCCTAGTTAGATTATAGTGTAGGATGATGTTTTGAGCATCCATGGTCGTGTTTGTTCTCTAGTGGACCTATTTGAGGATCAGATGGGAGGATGTTTTTCCTCATTTTGGGTAGTGAATCATAATTTCATTAAGATGTATCCTAAAATACACCATCTATATTGGTTACTACATATGAAGCAAGATGTATGTGGTTTTGTTATAGGGTTTTCCTCCTTTTAGTCGGTGAAGGTGGAACATCAGAGACCATCTATACTCTTATAGCAGTTGTAGATTCCGGGGAGGAAATGAGAAGATGGGACATCATATTTCCAATTTTTTTTGATGTCGTGTCGATGTAATATTGTTCTGTGGTTTTGTTGTTGAAAATATCAGGAATGGTTCTCATTTTATACTAATCAAGGAGACATTTAGTGTGTATGATAATGGGAGGTTGTATATATGTTAGATATTACAATATCACAGGGCCCCACACAAAATAATTTTATATATGGACACCTAATATACATATTTTTTAGGGCACATTTGCAGAGGGTACTGTGTACATAGGTAATTCTAAGAACATAATACCACCCTCAAATTGATTTTTAGTCAGTGCATATAATAAAGGTTTTTCAGAACATTCTATGAGAATGTGTATAGGATTTTGGGGGAACTATGGAGAATCATGTACTCCATGTTGAGTTTTCCTATAAAAAAATATCAAGAAACTATAAATATGTAACATTATAAGGAATTGTACGAAGGGATGTTCTGATCATGGATATATTAGATAGATGTAAATGTGGTATATTTAAAGGGATCATATCTCATGAAGGAGACATATGAGCATGTATAATTTATTACCGATAAAATGGGTACATCAAAGTCACCATAGAAATCTTTCATTGATCACCATACAAGAAATTTTGAGTATGAGTTCAGTTTTTGTTTCTTTTTACATATATCAGTAAGGTTAGAACATATTCAAATCAAGAGACATTGTAATATTTTAGTGTTATATGTCGTTTCATTCGATATTCTGGAGAGAGTTAAGATATTATACCATCGATTCCAAAAACCATAGATGTTTTGGTTCATGCACGATGTCAGTCACATTTTTTAACTACACCAATATCATTCAGAACCATCAAACATTCTGCAGTCTATGGGGGTGGAGTCATATTTTTATGCATCCATTGAGGAGAATATGTTTCATATTATTGATTGTAGCATATTTCTTTTCCAATGAAGTATGATCCTACAGAGTGGGTGTTATACTATTATGGAAATTTACCATATGAGACTAGGGAGTATGATTCCTATAAATTTGATAATTTCCCAATTCTTTTCTAAAAAAATAATTACCACCCTTTAAAGAGTAATTAGAGAATGAAATGGTTTAGGGGGGATGATTTTAAGATCCGACTATATCATTTGATGTATGGATTATTTTTTTGTTTAAATTGAATGATAATAACCTAATTTGATTTCCTAATCCAATCATGTGTTTTTGGGAGAGCTTGGATCTTTTTCAGAGCCCAAAACCCATCATTTGGGGAGAAATAAGCAAGACACCTTATTTCGTGGTATAGTGTGTCGAAGGACTTATGATTACAAATAACCATACAATGATGGATAATTGAGTCTTATTGGACGCATGGGTAGAACTACCACATGATTTTGGGTCTATATTCATGTGGGTTGGTATATTTTCATAGAGTTGTATATTATGAGGATTGTCCACGATTAGTCAATTTACGAATACAGTTCATGTTATATGCCCCTTTTATATAGAAAATATTGCATAGTTGGTGCATCGTTTGGCCAACCATGTTGAAAAACTATGTAACCCATTAATTCTTTTTATTTTTTAATTTTCCACAATTTTATCAAATAAATGAAATCTTATTTTGATTTCATCTGTCGTCCACAATAGAATGACATTGGGAGAAAATATTGGAGCTTATTAAAGGATTTGATCCCTCTCCTCCACATGGTGAGAAATTAAAGAATAGTTTGTCGCATTGGATCCACATCAGTTAGATATCAAATACATCTGTTTATTTCATTATCTATCTATTGATCAAATAATATATGTAGTTCCATGACAATTCACTATATTATTAGGTTCTTCATAAATGCATCAATTTTTTCAGATATTTTTCAAAACATTAGATGATTTTCATGTCCCGTCCTAGATTCCATATTCATGTTCCCCTACCCAATCTCACAAATGAACTAATGTGTGCATCCTAATATCCCATGGGATGATTAATTTTATTGAGGGTCTAGTTTCAATCATTTGGAAACTATACCCTCTTAGTCTGAGTAATTCCATAAAATAAATAGATAAGTAATATCCAAATGACATATAATAATAATAAGGATGACGCATATATCCCAAGATGAACAAGACCATAAACAAAATATCAACCTAAACTGTAGATGTTACAAGCCATAGTATGTTCCTTGTGTAAAAATACAAAACCCAAAGTGAAGAAAATTACAAATCATTTGAGGTTCCATAACCATGAATAGTTACATTATTCATTCTCAATCTAAAATCAATAATATAACATGTTACCTTTTACCATATCTCGTATAAAAAACCTGAATTATATTCAAATACTGATTAGTAATCCTGACCTACATTAGGATGTCTATAATTTTTCCATTTATATGTGTTCTTTTTTTAAGCTAGTATCTGTTTCACCTCCCGACATACATTCTGGCATGCCTCGAAATTTTAATTGTTTATCATTATAAAATGAAATGTAACCCATTAAGAAATCCCATAGATCCATCGATATAAGTTTATAGTTATTTACCCCAACAAGGAAACCCTTGGGGTGTTCCATGTTTTTTTCCTTTCCCTTTTCCACTTGTTAAAAATAATATTGGACTTGTTTTTATTCATTACAATTTATAGGAATACTAATTAATTTTAAATGTATTTAAATAACATGAAATGAATATTCATTTACAACCATGAAATGTATTGACATATTTATTTTGATGAAATGATTAAATGGATTAAATGGAAATGTTATATGAATTTGTATACCAATAGTCTTTATTTTACTAAGAATTATGGAAAATTTGTGGGTGTACTCATGTGTAGTAATGTCATTCCTATAAATTGATAAATGGATATAATGTTGAATGATTACACTAGATTCCATAGACATTTATAATATGGGTATAAAATGTGGTGGCTGGATGCCTTCGACAGAGATTTATTCATGGATATTGATTCTATGGGATGACATGGACCTCTCTACAACTTGGATCTAGTTTGTCTTGAGAATGTAATAGTCATGGTCCATAGAAACCATCTCAGTACAACCTGAGTTTTGATCTAGGTTCTCATAGGACTCGATGAGGATTACGTGTTCCTCTACACCATGGATCTGGACCGTCGTGGTCTGACACATGAGATTATATGATGTGATTATGGTAAATGTTACATGATTAGGTATAGGGATCGATCATGGTTATTGAAATACTTATGTTTTAATGGAAGGGCCATGATTGATTTTTAATTCAGATTATATATAAATGCTATGGATGGATAGATATTTATGGATGTATAGTGATATAGTGTTGGTTATTTATGAATTGTTAGTATCTGTCATTTTTTTAGACATCACACATGTTTTACCGGGACCTTTTTTGGATTTATAGAATAATTTGACATTCCATAAGAAGGTCACACATTACTAATACTTCAACAATTTTCATTTCAAATAATATTATCTTTTTATATTGAACATCCAGAAATTTCATTAGACCTTTGGGTGAGAGTTTACTAGGATTGTATATCAAACCATGTTTGGGCCACCATTGGGTAGCCGAACATACTTTATGGATGCAGCTAGGGACAGGGGAATGTACACATAGTTCGATGATTGAATTTGTTCCACTGCATGAAGACGTAGAGCATGAGACTGAGCTGAGGTTCGTGATTGTATTCAAATAGTGAAAATTTCTTCTTTTTAATTGTTTGATATATGTATTGTAAATAATTTTTAAGTGAAAATTTGGATACATTGTGGAGATATAGGTAGTATCATCAACCATCGTATATTATATCATTCTATGGAACTTTTAACTATTAATTCAGTTTTTTATTGTCTATTTTTTTTAATCCATCCACATTTTAATGTTATCGATATTACTAATTTTGAAACTAATTAATGTTGGAATAGTCTCCCCCTAGAGACATTGTAGTCCCACACTACTAGTTAACAACCTCTATCATTTGGGGATATGCACTTGATGTAATTTATGAAATAATATTATGAAACACTAAACTAAAAATACCCATTCAATTTAATGAAAAGGAATTGTAGTTTAGAAACATTATAATATTTAAAAATTATGGTCAGGTCCATCTAGTTGGAATCAAATTCAGGTTTATAAAACATTATAGGATATGATTATATTTGGGTGTAAGTTAATGAACATCTATAACTAGAAATGTTATTATCAGTTGGTGAATTTTGGATGTTTATTGATATTTAGGTGGAGTAGAAAAAACCCTAAATTAATTATGATATAAGGGTTATAAAGGATTAGGGAATCACAAATTGTTTTATGGTTTTTTATTTATCCAATAGACCATTCTTCCTTTAATAATTCATTCCAAGTTTAACTGATTTTCTTTTGAACAGATTAAGGACTAGTTTTCAAGGTGGATGGACTAATATCATGAAAACACTTCATATCCCTCCATGATTGTTGAATCATAAATATTGTTATAATGTATTATTCAGATGATTTTAAAAATATCATGAGTATTAAAATCAAGTGGAAAACAATATTTGAGTTGTTCAACACACATTCTATTATATAAAAACGATTTTGGTCATGGAATCCTTTTCATTTCATTTCATGTATTAACCTATTCAATCTCTCCCAAAAATTGAAGTATTAGATTGTGTATGACTACCTATATTTTTAATGTAGGATAACATAGATAAATTTAACCGGAATATTACGATGATCATGAAATACATATTTTTGTTATGAATTATTTACTTTTTTATACATATGAATTTTTTATTGTTAATACTGAATAAGAATAAGGATATAATTAATATCATTGATAATAAGAATAATGTACGAAGGAATAATGTGACCAAATATTGTTCTATGGTTAAGAAGTAATTTGAGGGAAGGATGTGATTATGTATTGAGCTTTAGAGTTATTGATATAGTGTTATTTTATAGATATTACAGGAAACATGGGAGACCTAAGGATATTTCCATAATAGGTTTTATTTTCATAAATATGGTATCGTTTGAAAGATCTAATAGATAACATTGAATAAACATCTAATAAACAAATAGATCACATGTAAAATGCAAAAAAAACCAATTCAATAGCTGATTCATTGATCCATCCCTCGCATTTGAAATTTCTGAAATTATGGGGGTATGATCATGCTTAGTATTATCTATAAATGTCGAATTGGGACAACATTTTCCAAATGGAGAATAACGTGATGTTTTATAGGGGAAAACACTTAAAAAAATTAGTTTTTAATCTTTTTATGTGTTTTTCCACAATTCATGAACACAGATATCTATGCCTAGAAAAAAAAACAATAATCCATTAAACAGTTACATAGGCACATGAAATGTTTTGAAAATTTTCACAGACCATAGAAAGGATGATTCTACTCAATTAATTTTATCAAAAGCAGAGTATTCTATTTTTAACAAGTCCTTTCTAGAGTTTGGATTATTATTCATTGATTAACATTCTCACCAATGATTGAATGACTCTATTTCATTCATTAAGAAATGATTTTATCAAATATATATATTTTGTATCATTTTAAAAGATCAACCAATTCATGGAGTAAGGAGAAGATTTGTAATCCTCCAAGGGTTTATCCAGAATACCCTAGAGGATTCTCTATAGTAGTAAAATTATAGTCATTCCTATTAGGATAAAATAATAAAATAATTTGTTAATTTTAATTAAATTTACCAATAAATCCACCACTAATGGGTGACATTTCCAATTCCCTATGTTAACTAATTATAGTTTACTCCATGGATTAACATCATATTATGAACATTACTATTGACTCGATTTTATGATCAGATAAATTTATAAGATTTATCCTATATTATTTAATTAACCATGAGAACATAAAATAATATATATTTAATATTTTAATAATAGTAATTTTATGAACCATGTGCCACAGAACTTCACGTCATCTCAAAATCATTCCCAATCAATATATTTAGAATATTCAAAGTATTACCTGTAAATAATTGGGCCTCTACATCATTTAATATATCAATTTTTCATCTAAAAAAATTAAAACGAGACAACAGACTAGGGATACTAAGATATCATCTGGCTCTCCAAATCCCAGGAGATCTTCTATATGTTTTGGTTATTCTATAACTCATGAAATATAGGGATGGTCTATCCACCCAATATAACGACCCGAAATTTTGAATAAATCTTGTTTCCTAATTTTATGTGTTATTTTATTTTATATTTATACTCAATTTTTTTTTCATTTTATAACATGAGTATAATTAAAATGAGACCGTTTGGTTTTGACTTTTATATAACCATTGGTCAATATGACCGCCAGAAGGTTTTGATTATTGTCCCATAATACAAGTAATCTTGGTTAATTATTATAGAAAGAAGATTTGATGGCCTCACTCAGTATTTTTGGACCAATCGTAGCCCATCTAACAGAACTTGGGAAGGAGGTAGCACCACTGGGCTTTGCTCTGGATCAAACCCAAGCTGAACTTCATCGTGTGAAGCTAGAATGGAATCGCCTTCGCGAGAAGTTCAAACTCATAGAAATTACTACTCATACGATGTTGGCTGAGCCTTACTCATATTCATTCACCTTAGCACACCTTACACTTAGGTCCTATGCTGGTGTGATAAGGGGATATGTAAGAAGACTATAACTACCTTGTGTAATTCTTTGTTTTAAATAAAAATTGGGATTTATTCATATGATGATGTTTATGAATTTTCAAGTTTTCGGATAAATATAGTATGCATATTTTTGATGAATTTTTGAAAAACGATATTTTAAAAATGTTTAGGTAAACCTTAAATAATTAGAAATGTGTAATGATTTTCAGAAAATTGTCTCCTATGATTATGTTTCGTACGAAATTTAGAGTCTAATAAGATCAACTTGATTTTTGATGAATAGTAAATTATGAATAGTGATTTTATGATTAGGATTATTAATGTGTCCAAATGGATTAATAATCTCACTTAAAGAAAGTATTAATATAATCTTGGCACCATGATTAATTAATGTGATTCAATAAAATGGATAAATAACGGTTTCATAAATTATTATTCAAGTATTAGTTTTTTCGGGTTAATAGTGTTTTTAATAAAAAAATAAATTTCTAATATTTAGAAAATTATTTTTATAAAATGGAGTTCTTTTTTGAAATCATAGCATTGATATTTGGTTAAGGTGAAATTTTGGGATTTTTCTGAGAAAGTTGAATTTTCAGTGAATAGTAAAAATACAGTTTTAGGGTTTCGGTATGTTTAATGACATCATAACCGTGTCATGATTATTTCATGAGATATTTTATGGGTTGGACGACCAAAGGTGATGAATTATTGTATGGGGAGCCCATGTGGCCTAACTCCATGGGAAATACCATGGGAGAGCCCTTGCTTTTGTGAAAACCACATGTGAGATGTCCCTTGGCCATTGATGCCTTGTCCCCTCACATTCCCTATAAATACCAAGCAATCCTCTCCTCCATTCGACTCCTCACTCTCCCGCAACGAAGTTATGGTCTCCTTACCTCCCTATGAGTCCTCCCAAGGTTCCCCCAATCCCTCAAGGTCCCAACCATTGAGTTTTAAGAGTTACGTTTTAAGGTAAGGGATCTGACCTCTCTCTTTCTTTTCAAGTAATCTCTTTTATGTCATTTCATTTATGATCCATGTTCTTATGTTGGAGGATGTTATTTTATATTAATAATAATGTCCTTTTTATATTCATATGATGATAGACCCCCTCTTACTCTCACCATTTCATTTTATGAATGTTTAAGTGGCGCCGTAGGGCTGCCGAAATTTTTGTAACGGATTCTTTCACCCTTCTCATTTTCAAGCCTATTTTCTTGTCATGTCTTTAAAGATCCTTTTTAATATGTTATGGTATGATCCCTGTATCTATCAAACTGACCATTATTATCATATGATTAGAGACCCCATTTGATCCCTTAAATTTAGTATGTTGAAGTTTTAAGTGGTGCTGTTATGCTGTCAAATTTTTAAGGGATTCTTTCACCCTTCTCATTTTCAAGATCTACTTTCATGTCAAGTATTTCATGATCCTTTTGTATTATGTTGGGGTATGATCTCTATATATATCATACTGATATTTTATGTTCATATAATGAGAGACCCTATTTTGATCTTATAAATTCATTTTTTGTTGAAGTTTAAGTGACGTTGTTAGGCTGCCGAATGTTTAAGGGATTCGTTCACCTTTCTCATTTTTTCAAAGATCTACTTTCATGTAAAGTATTTCATGTTACTTTTGTATTATGTTAGTGTATGATCTCTATATCTATCATATTTATCTTTTATGTTCATATGATGAGAGACCCTATTTGATCTCGTCAATTCATTTTTGTTGAAGTTTAAGTGATGCCGTTGGGCTGCCGAATTTTCATAAGAGAATTCTTATTTTTCTCTTCTTTTCATTTTCTTAATTTAATATGTTATATCATTCAATTATAATTACCATGTTCTCAAATATTTTATATTTTGTCCCTCTATTGGTCATTTATGATTGTTTGACCCATTCCCCCTCTCTTTTAAATGTTTTCTAAAACCCCGAAACATAGCCGTTATGCTGCAGAATTTCCATCTCAAAATGTCTCTATATTTTTCTAAAGTTCTATTATTTTATTAAGTTAATACTCTAAGATCATTATTTTAAAGGGTTATTCACATATATACCAAAATTTGTTATTTTAATTTCTTGGATTTACATACATGAGTCCCGCTCTCCCCTTCTGTGGGATTAAAGTGACTTAAAGATCATGTCTTGAAAACAAATTTTAAAACGTTATTATTATGAAATGAAACCCATTTCTTTGATGATATACAGGTTGTTTATGAAATGATTAATGATGATATATGTGGCTCAAATGATAATAAAGGCATGTCAAGGGTGCGCCCAGATAGTGCTCTGATGCATTGGGTAAAGACTTAATCTATAGAGATGACATTTTAGACTGATACCTTGATGAATAACCTTGGTAATTTTTAATGACACCTTGGGGATGGACCTTGGTGAAACGAAATTATTGTCAATATTAAATGTTGCAGCCACATCTTAAAGTTATAAAAAATGTTATTTTTATTATGATATATCTCATGATTTCTTTCTCATTCCTTAACGTTATTTTTCATGACATTGTTGATGTATCTCAAGTTCACATGTAAATGGTTCCCCTGGTTTCCCTTACTGGGCCTTCTGCTCACCCTTTCGTTTGATGTTTGTCCCCAGGTTATGAGATGCAGTAATGAACCAAAGAAGAACATAAGGAGAAGCCTTTCAAGTTTTTAAGAAGAATGTTTTATGTTTTCTTTTTTTTTGTTTCTGTTATCCAAGACACTAAACCTTAAAGATCCTCAGTTATGTAAAATGTAATGAATGTTTATGTGATAAAAATGCGGGATGCTATAGTTGCTATCAAAGGAAGGTTTAGTTATTTGTGGAACTTAGGATATGAAAAACATAGGAAGAAGCATATATAAATGTTTAAATATATGAAATCTTCCTAGTATTTTGGTGAGTATTGAGTAAGGGGTTGCCAAGAAAATACATCCCTATCTGGATACGAGCAGGTAGAAGCGGCTCTGGAACAGATGTACATAGGGGTAAAAACTGAAAACACCATTTTGAGCTAGACTCGAATGGGAACTGGTACACGACAATGGGCCTTGAAGCACTCTTGGTTACGACACTCCCAAGGGATATTCTTTGGTAAATTCATAAGCTTAGTTTGAACCATTATTAAAGGAACAAGGATAAAATAAAATAAAGATTCACATAAGAATATATGATCATGGATAACCAAGATTTGAACCTAGGGGATCACAAGATAGGGTATACTTTTCTTCTATAAGTTTATCCTTTTATGCATAATTTTCCTTTTCATGATTATTGTCTAAGTATTTAAGCCCCCTAATTATATGTTCTTTTCTTAGTTAATGGTGGGAAATGGAAGAGCATGTCCAAACAACCAATCAGATTTGAAATGTGACGATTTCTCTATTAATGTGACAGAGTTGATGAGAGATCAAGTTGAACATATTGTGATTCTGCCAAACCAGCTATCAAAAATCACAGTTAATAATTGGTACCTAGTTTAATTCCCAAATTCATCAAGGAAGAAGAATACAAAGTCTCGAGGATGTTCATCTGTTAAAGTTGTTAAGGGAAAGAATATGCAATTTCTTTTTGCAAAAAGTGTGGGAAGAGGCACCAAGGAGAATGTCACAATGGAACCGGGAGATGTTTTGAGTGTGGGAAGATAGGGGATAAATTATCCAATTGCTTTAAAAAATGGATAATGTGATGAATGTAGATAAGGTTCGATCTAATGTACCTTATACATTTCAATGTCATAAATGTGGAGAGGTTAGACATTACCCAAGGAAATGCTCCCTTGGAATGGGTGATAAGCATGATGAGCATCAACAATCTAAGATGACAAGGGAACAATGCAAGTCCAACAATGAGATGGATCATGATGACTGAAGTACATGTAACTTCTTCGAAATAATTGTCTATGTCATGTTGTATTTTAGTTCGTGCTCTATGAGAATATCTTTTATGTTTTCTAAGATCATTGAGTCACTACCTAAGATGATTTTATATCATTAAGGAAGACCTCTATTGTTATGTACCACATGTTTATGTAGTGAATCTGTTCTTCTTAAAAAAAGAGGGTGATTAGGGGATTAAAAGATGATTATTACTTTGGAAGACGTTCACTATTTTGATAACCCTATTTTATTGAGGTAAATAGATTAGTACGGTATTTTCTTTGAGGAGTAATGATAGGCTTATATTTTTAATAATTGATGAATTTAAGGTGAACTTATGGTATTATAGGTTACCTATGGAAATTATTGACCTATCTTGTGGAAAATATGTTTAGGTTATTTACTTTTGTTATAAGATGTTAGGATGGTTGATGTTGTTCGGAGATAAATGATAATATTTATCTTGGAAGACTATATTATCAAATACTTCTTGTATTTGGGTTTCAATCTTATTTTGGGTTATTTTGTGGAAACATAAGGACTGTTATTTATGGAATGGTCTATGATGAAGTTTGGGTAGTACCATGGATCATTGAAGATTTAAAAGTAGTTTCCATTCCTATGGGATTATTTCTTTTTGAGGAGTCGTTTTACCTTACCCTTTCTATTTTTGAGATAATGTTTAAATACAGAAGAAACAGATAGTTAATATTTTGTGGATTATGTGATTCTCTAGAAGATGATTCTTGTGTTTTTATGAGACCATTTAGTTTCGAATGCTCATCGTATGGGGAAAAGATTAGTTTTGGTAGAAACTTATTAATGGATGAAAATCTACATGAAGGTAGGTATATTTTCTTATGTTTTTGTTCTATGTAGTAAATGAATTCCTCAAAATTATGAAAAGGATCGTAAAACAAAAACATTGTTGGTTTACATTTCCTACTAGGTAATTAAAGACCATTAACACACATCATATCTTTGGGATTTTATTATTGTTAACTTTATCCTAATTATGTTTTCTATCACACTCCCTCAGAACTTGACCCTTTGTTTTCTCCTCCATGTCCATGTTTTCCTAAATGGGATCCTAGTATGGGTTAACTCGGTTGACCTTTTT
This sequence comes from Viscum album, assembly GCA_963277665.1. Classification (NCBI taxonomy): domain Eukaryota; kingdom Viridiplantae; phylum Streptophyta; class Magnoliopsida; order Santalales; family Viscaceae; genus Viscum; species Viscum album. Next base: position 1,216,689,868 of record OY728142.1, on the reverse strand, counting down.
TTACTTCCCTTTCTTATTTTAAAGTAATAGTTTTAATGACTCCTTTTCCGGTGTGGGACATTCAATGAAATTTCAAAATCCAATATTAAAAATTGCGAGGATGCAATTTCTTAAGGGGGGGAAGATTGTAACGACCCAAAATTTTGAATAAATATTGTTTTCTAATATTATGTGTTATTTTATTTTATTTTTATACTCAACAAAAATGTTTCACTTGATATCATGAGTATAATTAAAATGATACTGTTGGGTTTTGACTGTTATATGACCATTGGTCAATATGACCGCTGGAAACTAATGGTTTTGATTATTGTCCCTAAATACAAGTAATATTGGTTAATTATTATAGAAAGAAGATTCGATGGCCTCACCCAGTAGTTTTGGACTAATAGTAGCCCATCAAACAGAACTTGGGCTGGTGGTAGCACCACTAGTCATTTCTCTGGACCAAACCCAAGACGAATATCATCGTGTGAAGCTAGAACGTAATTGCCTTCACGAGAAGTTCAAACTAATAGAAATTACTACTCGTGTGATGTTGGATGAGCCTTCCTCGGATTCTCTCACCTTGGGACACCTTACACTTAGGTCCTATGCTGGTGTGATAAGGGGCTATGTAAGGAGACCGTAACTGCCTTTTTAAATTCTTTGTTTTAAATAATAATTGGGATTTCTTCTTATGATGATGTTTATGAATTTTCAAGTGTCCGGATAAATGTATTAAGCATATTTTTGATGAATTTTAGAAAAAGGATATTTTAAAAATGTTTAGGTAGACCTTAAATAATTTTAAATGAGTAATGATTTTCAGAAAATGGTCTACTACAATTATGTTCTGTACGAAATTTAGAGTCTAATAAGATCAAAATGATTTTTGATGAATATTAAATAATGAATAGTGATTTTATGATTAGGATTAGTAATTTGTCTAAATTGATTAGTAATCTCACTTAAAGAAAGTATTAATATAATATTGGCACCTTGATTAAGTAATGTAATTCAATAAAAAGGATAAATAACGGTTTCATAAATTATTATTCAAGTATTAGTTTTTTCTTGTGAATAGTTTTTTAATTAGAAATTAAATTAAAAATATATAGAAAATTATTTATATAAAATGGAGTTCATTTTTTAAATAATGGCATTGATATTTGGTTAAGGTGAAATTTTGGGATTTTTCTGAGAAAGTTGAATTTTCAGTGATTAGTAAAAATACAGTTTTAGGGTTTCATTATGTTTAATGACATCATAACTGTGTCATGATGCTGTCATGAGATATTTTATGGGTTGGCAGACCAAAGGTGATGAATTATTGTATGGGGGCCCATGTGGCATAACTCCATGGGAAATACCATGGGAGAGCCCATGCTTTTGAGAAAACGACATGTGAGGTGTCCCTTAGCCATTAATGCCTTGTCCCCAAACATTCCCTATAAATACCAAGTAATACTCTAATCCATTCGACTCCCCACTCTCCCCCAATGAACATCGGGTCTAATTACCTCCCATTTAGTCCTCCCAAGGTTCCCCCAAGCCCTCAAGGTCCCAACCTTTGAGTTTTAAGAGTTATATTTAAAGGTAAGGGATCTGACCTCTCTCTTTCTTTTCAAGTAATCTCTTCTATGTCATTCCTTTTCTGCTCTATGTTCTTAATTTTGAGGCTGTTCTTTTATATTCATTATACTGTCCTTTTTATGTTCATATTATGAGAGACCCCCTCTTACTCTCACCATTTCATTTTATGAATGTTTAAGTGGTGTCGTTAGGCTGCCGAAATTTTTGTAATAGATTCTGTCACCCTTCCCATTTTCAAGTCCATTTTCTTGTCATGTCATTAAAGTTCCTTTTTTTTATTTTGGGTTATGATATCTATATCTATCAAACTGAACCTTATGATCATATGATTAGAGACCCCATTTGATCCCTTCAATTCAGTATTTTGATGTTTTAAGGGATTCTTTCACCGTTCTCGTTTTCAAGATCTACTTTCATGTCAAGTATTTAATGTTCCTTTTGTATTATGTTGGGGTATGATATCTATATCTATAATACTGATATTTTATGTTCATCTGATTAGAGACCCTATTTTGATCTTGTAAATTCATTTTTGGTTAAAGTTTAAGTGACGCCGTTAGGCTGCAGAATTTTTAAGGGATTCGTTCACCTTTCTCATTTTTTCAAAGATCTACTTTCATGTCAAGTATTTCAAGTTCCTTTTGTATTATGTTGGGGTATGATCTCTATATATATCATACTGATATTTTATGTTTATATTATGAGATACCCTATTTGATCTCTTCAATGCATTTCTGTTGAATTTTAAGTGACGCCGTTGGGCTGCCGAATTTTAATAAGAGAAATCTTATTTTTCTCTTCCTTTCATGTTCTTCATTTCATATGGTATATCTTTGAAATTTCATTACAATGTTCTCAAATCCTTTATATTCTCTCCCTATACTGTTTTATGGGTCATTTATGATTGTTTTACCCATGTTCCCTATCTTTTCAATGTTTTCTAAAACCTCGAAACATAGCCGTTATGCTACAGAATTACCGTCTCAAAATGTCTCTCTATTTTTCTAAAGTTATATTATTTTATTAAGTGAATACTCAAAGATCATTATTTTAAAGGGGTATTCACATATATACTAAAATGTTTTATTTCAAATTCTGGGATTTACATGCATGAGACCCGCTCTCCCCTTCCGTGGGTTTAAAGTGATGTAAAGATCATGTCTTTAAAGCAGTTTTTAAAACGTTATGATTATGAATTGAAACCCATTTCATTGATGATATATGGGTTGTTTATGAAATGATTTATGACGATATATGTGGCTCACATGATAATAAAGACATGTCAAGGGTGCGCCCAGATTTCTCTCTAATGCATTGGGTAAAGACTTAATCTCTATAGATGACATTTTAGACTGATACCTTGGTAAATAACCTTGTTAATTTTTAATGACACCTTGGGGATGGACCTTGGTGAAAAAAATGATTGTCAATATTAAATGTTGCAGCCACATCTTCATGTTATGAAATTTTTTTATTTTTATTATGATATATCTCATGATTTCATTCTCATTCCTTAACGTTCTTTTTCATGACATTATTGATGTATCTCAAGTTCACATGTAATGTTTCCCCTTGTTTCCCTTAATGGGCCTTCTGCTCACCCTTTCTTTTGATGTATGACCCCAGGTTATGAGATGGAGTAATAAACCTAGGAAGAACATAAGGATAAGCCTTTAAAGTGTATAAGAAGAATGTTTTATGTTTTCCTGTTTTATGTTTTTGTTTTCCAAGACACTAAACCTTGAAGATCCTCGGTTTTATAAAATGTAATGAATGTTTATGTGATACAAATGCGGGATGCTATACCCAATGTACTTTTCTTACAATCCATTTGAACTATAAGGTTATCTATAATGTATAATTCATCATTGATATCTAGCTCATCCTATTAGATTGCATCAATTAGTTCACGCACAAATATCCTCAACTACGAGACTATAATGATTTCAAGCACCTGATCTAATTATGGGGTTGTAGAAATGAAATAAGAAACCTCTTAAATACTCAATTATATCTCTAATTTCTCAATTAAAATATATGATAGCTTGCCTCTCAGAAAAAACCTTGACAATCGTCATCATAGGGAGACTCTCTGGAAAATTTTATCTCCCTATATTAGCTAAATGATAATATGATGACAATATGAATAATATTAAGGCCACTTGAAAGCCTTCAAAATCTGATAATCGATGAACTAGACCATCTCCATTATCACCTACATCATATATGGACCCAACAGTGAAATATTATTGATCATTGTCTAGGAGAATGGTGACATGTAGGGTCTTGTGTATAGGTCCTAAAAAGGTTCCATGCCATTATTAAAGTGGTCGCTATTGATTTATTTAAACTCTACTAAGTGAATGTGATCCTAATAGATCTGGATGATGTCTTTCATTAATTCCCTCCTTATATCCTCCAAAAAATATAATGTTTTCTTTTTTCTTCACATTAGTTTAGTTGTTTAAGGTGATACTCATCCATATATATGTCCTGAATTCATCATAGAAGATACTACAAAAATAATAATGTGAACCACACAACCTGATCAGAGACAATCATCAAGGGAATCCCGTTAGTGAGAACAATATCCTATATGTATTATTGACCTAAACAATTCCCCAAACACAGCTCCATCATACAAAGGAATTGTCCGAAGATCATGAGTTCGTTAAATGTTTCCCAGATCGTGTTATGGACCATCATTCTCTGTGGAATCTCTATCTCAACGTATTGGGATATTCCATCCCACAATCACTATAGGATCTCATGGTGCTGAAAAATACCTTCAAGAGCCAACTAATCAGCCTTCACCCATTGACTAGTGAGGCACCAAGTGAATAACTTTGTAATAGTACATCTTATTCAAAACCACAAAAACTATTGTTGATGGTATATATAGATCTTCCCCACAAAAAACGTACAACTAGGGGGTAAATTTTGGAACACTCACATCACCCCATCCAACATCATGATTGGAATGATCATTCATCCCTTATATAATATGATATGATTACCTTATTTATAATATATATCTATTGAGTCTCTTATAGATATATTTTCATACAACTGCTCATTGTCGTTGTCTCCCATCTAGAAATCTACAACATGATCAAGAAGCAGAGGATTCAACACCAGTGACTAAAGAAAAGATTCACCACATGGTCTATTTGGGTCATTTGTAAGGAATCAAACTACTAAAAATAATCTTGAACCCATGAGAATGTGATTTCATTCTATGGACATATGCTACATTGTTTTTCTTTTATTGGGTAATATATTATTTAATTCTCATAGTTCAATAGGAACTCCAACCATAATCATTGTCTTAATTTCCACTCTATCTATGTGATAACATACCTGAGACTATAATGGTTCGAGAAAACCACAATGATCTCTTCGAAAATATTTTTCCTCAAAATCCTCCGGGAATAGAACAAATCCACCATCTCAATGATGAGAGTCACATAGTCATTCTTCAACAGTCTCAAATGCCTCGAACCGTTTTCAATAATTACATGGAGATTCATGTGGATCTGGACAATCCCATCTGCCTATGCTTTAATATAATGTATATACTACACATCCTACCGTGATAGTATCAAAAAAGAAGCACCTGCCAACATCATCTCCTTAAAGTATCTCGAACAAAACATAATCTCAGTAAATTGCTACCCTATCCATTTCATGGTGGTCAATGGTGTTGGAATCAAAGATAAGTCAATGAAAAACCTTTTGTTGAACCACGAAAAGTAATGAAAACTCTGCACATATAAAATATTCATGGGTGGGTCCCATTAATGCACTACATTGATTTTTACTAGGCTAAAGAATAATACATCCCGAAAAATAAAATTCCAAAAAAATGGACTTCATGATTCAAAAATCTGCACATTTAGAGCATAACATAATGTTGGTTATCTGGAATAAAGTCTAGAATCATCTTCAAAGGTTCTTCCTTCTCTTACTCTAATTCATAGTGTTTGAGTATGTATTTAATAAAGATTATCACAACATGTTCCATGTACAGATCGATGATTAATTTCATCAAAATTGTAATCACTATGGTTTTATTAATCACACAAAAGGTAATTAATAGGATCTCATAGTGTTTATAGATAAATTAGAATGAAAAATTTGGAATATTTTCTTCATGAACGTTCAAATAGTGTAATCCGTACCAAAGATCGATATTCAAGAATCAACTCTACCTTGAAATTATTCAAGGAGGTCATCAATCCATAGAAATAGGAATTTTTTCATTATCATTAACTAATTAATGCACCAATAATCTATTCAATATCCCAGGTTCTTGTACACATTTTTCCCAAACTACATTGGAGCTTCCCTTTGGGATACAGTAATTCGGAAGACACCCTTCTCTCGAAGGTCCTCTAACTGCAATTGAAAATCCCAAACCTTAGTAGGTACCACTCAATACACCATATAATATATGTGATTAATCCTATGAAGAAATTCGATGAAAATTAAATATCCCGACTCTTTGGTATTAATGGAACATCATTGTAGAATATGCCCATATAATCCTCTAAAATTTATGGAATCCAGATTCTTATAGAGCCTAATGCACCAATGGTTATTCTCAACAATTGATGGGTTATTGGACGCAATATCCTGATTTTAAAACCTACTCATCTCACCATGATATATCTATCATCTATAATGGATAATTCCATCCCATTAATGTAAAGGAAAATAAATCATTTATTGTTATTATAAATATCATCTTGGAAAATGGACATCCAATCAGAAAACAATATTACTTACTTGAAATCCATCATGATTAGAAAAAGGTCCCACAGGAACCACTACTAACTGAGAGTTAGATCACACTATTGTTAGATAAAAGATACTAGACACACATTCTTAATTCAAAAATCATGCTGAAGTTGTCGAGATAGCATCAAAATTAATACCTCAATCTATCACACAAGGAGTATAGAGATGTGATAACTAATAGAACCCATTTCTACTAATATTGTACAATGATTAGAAAAAAACACTTATCATACCAATTTTCATCTTTTTTGTTGCAGGGACATATGTCTACACAGCTTGGACATTACTCTGTCCCCCATAGCTTGTTCCCTGATCATGACATGATTTTCTTGGTGGATGAAGTGGAATAATCATATAACATCTTCCACCAACCAAACTCCTCTTCCTCCTCTACTAGCTCTTCCTCCCAACAGGCCTCCCTACCATCTCATAAGAGATTCCTGATCTCAACACTATCTCATATGTGGTTGGTTTTCACCTATCTATGCTTGCTGCTAAACATGTCTTATTGGGAAGTCACATGATTTTTAACCTTTCTCATAATAATTAATAACAATGTCAAATTGGGTTTACATACGTTGCCTTTTATATCCATGTGTCAAATGAAAAAAAAATTATATTTTTATCATGATAAGTTATCTTAACCCAATATCCATCCAAATGCCTCTTAATTGTTACTGTAGATGACTCACCTCTAGGATGTCCACTACCAGCATAAGATTCATGGAAACCCACATATTGAAATATCTCGGTCACTAGTGATCGCTCCATCACCAAAAAATATGTGGGGATTCACAAGGGAACCACAATAGGAAAAATATCTTTCTAGAGTCCCATGATATGTTTCTCTTCTTACAAATAGCCATCTCGAATCATGTCAATGGTGAACTGGGTAATGACTGTAAACCTTTATTCATATTCAAACACTATATTCCCTCTCATATTTATCTCTATAAGGTCATTAATACAGAATGATCAGGAAAAGTAAGGGTTTTACACCTTATGGTTTTAATTCTAGAAGTCATGACATGAGGGTTTTGAATCTTCAGGCATCTGGGCAACAAGACTACACCATTACGCCGATTCTCCATAAAAAAGGATATATAACAATTACAGCACATAATTTATAATTTTATAGATAAGTTTATGGATAATGAAAACCAACACTAAATAAATATCTAATTCCAGAGGATATGGAATTCCATGAACCCTCAGTGGCCTCTGGAACTGGATCACATAATGTGTAATAAGCTTTAACACATCATCATTATGGTCCACTAAAATAACAAAGTACAATAAAGATGGAGGTGATGATACCTTCCCACTATGAGGCAGAATCGCATGGTATGGATCCTAAACCGAATACTCATTAATCAGTGGATCATCTTCACAATCGAGAATTAGTAAACTAGATGTCTGTCATCAAAGTTGTGTCTTGAAATATGAATCAAGACACAACACATTAAAAGTAATATATATACATAAATATGGGTATATTAATGGAGAAGAATAATAAAATACTTAATAATATATGTTGAATATACTATTGATCAACGTGACTGATTTCTCAGTATACTACGTCAAAAGTAGGTAGTTATGTTCCCGATGATGGTTATATCAGCCTCTAATACCATAATCAGTTTCCATGGCTTGAGTTCTACACTTGAAAACATTGACCCTATATACCTATCCCAAAAAAATCTTCACAATGGGAATAATATAATCCATTTTCCAAGTAATGAATAATACTCATTGCAATATTTTGTGTCCCACCAAAATGGCATATCCTACATGGGAGGAATTTCCTTAATATTCATGTACTCACAAACATGACCATATTAATGTATAAATCAAATCGGATAAGAATAAAATGGCATTACAACTATAATTTAAACCAAGAATTATATGGTTCTAGGTTGTACGAGGTTATGATAGTGAAATAAATAAGGTAAAGGGAAAAATGAATGTTGAATGATAAATATGTCTCTAATAGACAAAAACTAGAATGCATTCTACTAAGATATCGTAAAACATAATCTTCAATACATAACAACCATACACAGTCCAAAATTTTTTTTTTCCAAATCTTATATGATACCACCACTGGCCTATCTTGCATCTTCATAAGTTAAGAGACATTCCGAAAAATCCCATCCAGGGGTGAGAATATACTCACCTAGTAGGATGCATCGAAATATAAATTGAGGGGGGATATTAAGAGATAAAATGAATATAGAAAGATAGTTGATAGTAAATAAGTTGTTGATAAACCAATGAAATGTGAAAGAGTGTCCATGAACAAGCATAAGGGTTTCAACATGGTGTGTAGGTCAACTAGATATCATGGATTTTCCACCAGTAGTAGGAGTGTAATCTCATCCAACCACGAGAATCTAAACATGAAATGAACTTGGAATGCCTTATGATTTTATTCCACCATGGTAGGGTAGTGACAAAATAAAAATATATGGAAGACTATATATATATATATATATATATATATATTCTCAGAAAAAGGACCCCGAATGAGAGATAAAGGAGATCTTAGTCTCATAGCACCTCATAAGAAAAGAGTTCCCAATTGGCTTAGAATTCAAACCATGATTCCCAACATCTCACATGTCATCCATGAATGAAAAATTCAAGTAAAAAAAGGCCTCATAAGTATGACAATAATATATTATCTTCAATATCTTGGTAGAGGACCCATCCCTGGTACAATAAGTGGGTTATACTCAGTGGATAGATAGAGGAATTGTACCCTATTATTTGAAGATGGTTCATATATAATAATAAATGGAGGTCTTATGATCTTCAAAGAAGTATTGTTACACAGTAATGGTAGATGAACCAAGTTCATCCAATCTCAATGGTTCCAAAATAAAAGATGAGAGAGGAACCATGCTTTTTGGCAATACAAGGGTTCTAAAATAATGGTAAAAGACCCATTCCTACCATAGATAGATGTATCCACTATATTAGCTTATAGAGGACACATTCCAAACACATTTGGATTGATACACTAATAGATTATATAATGGGACCACAAAAAACCATGTTGGATGGTTTCACTCTAGTCATATAGGACCCATTCCCAACACATATAGGGGGTTCTACTCTGAATGCCTCTGGAGATCTCGAGATACCACTATCAGCATTAAGAAACATCTAAATAAGAACCACTCACAGAAATATCTCACATAATATCTAAAAATATATAACTGAGGGTCCTATAGAATTTTATTTTAAAAATAAAATCAATAAATGATACTAGTAAGAAAGAATCTAAATGAAAATATAGGATATTAAACATTATGAATATTCTTAAAAAGTAACTAATGGGTACACATATTGTGTTATTGCTCCATCATCATAATGTGTCCCTGGGGGTATACATAACATCGACCATGTAGGGATACAATATTTGTAAGGTATCTTCATGAAATGATCGTGCCACATGTTGTCCAACCCATATTTTTGGTAAAGTTTGTGTATCTATCCTTTTTTTGTGTACTTCAGTACACACTGTGCTTATTCACATGGTGTGTCACTCGTACGGACATGTCCCAATACCTTGGAACATGGAATGTTCTTGGATGTATGTTCAACCAAACGAATCATGACATAATTAATAGGTAAATTGAATGTAGGAATTCAATATGGTCTTCCACTATTATAAATTCCCAAAACCATATATGCTACTATATAGGGGCTCCACCCCATGTGACCATCACGACCCACGACGTGTAGTTTCAATTTTCATAGTTCCTTGGATCAAATCCCTATGATTTAGATATGGCCTGTCATCTTCAAATAAATCCTAATTCCTTACCAAAAAAATGTATGATCTATCAATAGATCCTCATTTATAGCCATCATTTATCGGAAATTAGATTTTATCATTCTGTGGGTGTTTTCTGTATGCACTATACACTACACCTCCACATACAAACATTGGTTTGGACTATGAATCAAAAATTAAATAAACCAAAACTAGTAAAAAATATTTATAAATCCATGATTAATTAATATATAACTGTAACGTGAATTTGTCTTTATTTCAGGTGTTTGATCAGGTTCAGTACCCATATGCAATATCGAACAGAGACTGTGTGTTCCAACATGTGACAGATGAGTAAAATTGAAAGGTAAAGGATCAAAAACAAATTATAAGGACTAATTTCATAGAATTCACTCCAAAAAATAATAAATGGTTATCCATTTATATAGAATCAAACAATATTAAATTTAATTCACAAATAGGAAAATGAAAAGTTTTGAAAAATGGTTAAGATCATATAAAGGGAGATAATTCGCCATCAATTTAATCAATCATGTTGTAATACACTAGTAAAATAGTCCAATATGGATATTGGATTGTACTTCATTGATGAACGATATCTCAGATGATTGAATAATGTCATTTCATTCACTACACTAGGATATACTCTAATCTAAAAATTCATTATTGTCTGATATTAACCTTCAATTGAAGTGGAATGAGAAGCTTTAGAATCCTACAGAGGTTTATGTGAATACATTTTATCATTATCTATATTAGAATATTTATAGACATTCTTTTTAGTTTAAAATAATATACTATTTAAATTAATATAATTAATTCTCCAACTAAACATACCACCAATAGGCCCGATGTCTGAACACACCATACACAATTATAATAGGTGGTGCCTAGGTTTAACAGCATTCTAGAGATAAAAAATTTTAGTCATATTTCTGATATAGGATTTTTTTAAAGAGTTAGCCAATTTCATTAATGAAAATATCTATTGGAATTAAAAAATACATATAATTTTTTATAAAATTATTTCAAGTCACACTAGAACTCATAATCACGTGATTTTTAAGAACATATCTCTTAAATTATATGTAGAAATATTTCAATATCATAAAAGGAAAAAATCCAATCTCCAAAAATTATATTATTGTATGTGTTTCAGTTGAAAGATAAAGAATTTATAGGTATTATATTAATATAGTTTTAGAATTTTGATAACCCACTTGAATAGTGACAACATATCACATCTGGTAAGGATGTAGTAGTTAAACCCATAATTGATCGATAAAAAGGGTTCATCCCGTACCACTATACTACATGATATCTATGTTAGCATTATATTTTTTCTTTTGATTAATCAATTTGAATGATAAAACAATTATATTTTTTGGATCATATGTTTTATCCAATACAAAACCATTAGGATGGAAAAAATTATTTAATGATTAATGGATAAATGTTATTCCAGAAGACATTTACTATTTTATGGGAATTTCAAGATTAAGTTAAATTGAATACTCTGATATATTATTTTTGAAATAAATAATGAATTATATTTTGGATACTTATATGAGTTATTGTGGTTTATGTTACTTATAGTAGTTATTTATTTATAGATGATAACACAATCAAGTAAATTAAATTTTTGTTATGAGACATTAAGTGTGATTGATATTATTTGATGATAAATATTAAATTTATCTTGGTTGAATTTGTGTTTAAATCTTCATAGTAATTGGGTTTCACATATTATTTTATATTATTTTCCGGATTTTTATGGATAGTTATTTGATGAATGATATGTGTTGAACATTGAGTATTACTATATAATTTTTAATATTTAATTTTTTTTGATAATATAATGTTTTTATATTTTAGGAAATTAAATTTTATTTTACTATCCACGTTGTATTTTTTTAATACATAAATACAGGTGTAATATATTGGTATACATTTGTGGACATTGTGATTTGTAGAAGTTGATTTTAATGCTTCAGTTGTGAAAAAAAATTAAATTCTCATCTTTTGGAGAGTAGATGATGATGAATTTATACCTGTCATGTAAAAATATTTCATTATGTAATAATACAAGGTAAATTAATTCTACCATTTTAGTTAATTTATTTCCAATGGAAATTATATACCTGATTATTTTTTCAGTCAATTTCTTTTTACAATTTAGTGATTATAAACATCCTCAAGAAAATGTTTGGTATCATTCACCATTATAAAATTGTTATTATTATATTAAATCCATTAATATTCTTTCCCATATGAAATTATTATATGTGTAATCATAGGTGAAATTTATAATATCTTTTCACATTTATTATATGGGTGATCTAATAGACCTTCCTCCTGTGGGGGATTTCACTATATATATTTTTAAAAGTAAAACCCTAGTTTCCCAGTACTGATTATTAATTTTTGGGAAATTTTTACTATATGGTGGTTAATTTAATATAAATGTTTTTAAATGAAACACTATATCCAATATCTCAAATGATAATCCACATCGAGCACAATCAAATTAATAAATATTATTATTTTAAAATGATAATTGTCACCAATCTATTAGAATACTGGTAAAAAATGAGATTAACTGAGTTAGGAAAATATATTCTACCCATATATAACAAAATGATTATTTTATTACCAATTATATAGAAATTAAAATAAAAACTAACTGAATATTAATGATTGGATTTTATAAAAAATTATATTTATACCAATAATGGAATTTCATAATAATAAATTAAATAAATTTATATTATTCTGAAATATTAATTAAATTTATATTTAAAATTACCATAAAAATGTTTTCAAATTAATCCAATATATTTTATATGTTTAAGATAATAATAAATACAATTTTAAGTATAAAAAGATATATTTTTCTAAAAGGTAATTTTTTGAACCTATTAATGGTGTACCACTTTCAAAACTACATTTAAATAATGTGTAAATTATATTTTTTAATATAAACATCATATTTTAGATTTTAATATCAGGTTATATTAGGGATGAGTTTTATTTATTTTTCAATGATGTTTCATTTTTGATGAATAATAAAAAATTTTGTATTTTAATTTAAAAATGAATTTTCATCAAATTTATTTATACAGATTAAAAGTATTTTAAACTAATTTTAATATATAATTAGTTCAACTATAAAATTTCCAATCCAATTTTGGAAATGTTAATCACTTTCGAAATATAATATTATATAAAAACGTTCTAATCAATTGAAAATTTTCACTTTTAGGTCCCCCATTCCTATTTCATCAGAGAGACTTATTTTAAATATAATTTTTATAATTTTTTAATTATATTTTGTATAATGGAATAAATATTTTGAGTCATATTTTTCATATTTTTTTTTAATTTATATTTTATTTATAGGGATAAATTATTTAATTTGGTAAGATGAAAGATTTGTTGTGATATTTGTAAAATAATGAATAATGTAATAGTTAATATATAGAACATTAAAATAACTAAAAAATTAAAAATTAAAATGTTCCATGATATTTAGATTGACCTTAAAAAACATTGGAATCAATTATTATAATCAAAACCATGGGAAATAAATTCCACCTAAATGTGATTGGATTTAAGTATAAAGTAATCATTATTTAATCAGTCAAAACAAACCCTCCTCGAGTATAAATACCATCCCTCACCACACTATTTACTCAATATATTTGTATCGCATATAATATTTACCAAATACACTCATACTAACTATTTTCATTTCATTGATATTCTGGTCTCACCCATGATCCAAATCTAAGGCCCTCTAGGGGTCCCTCGTGGAGGTGAAATTTATGAGTTAATTTTCCCATTACCCCTCTCTTATTTTCTTTTATTATTATATTTTTTACACTACACCTTCATCAATGAAGGATTAATATTTAAATAATTATGATGATATTTGATTCTTTTGTTGATTTTGTAAAATATTATATTCCTCAATTTTATTACCTCATATTATTCAATGAAATGAAAATATTGTCCAAATTATTGCAGTTAACTGTCTATATGGATAATTATTTTCTTACATTAATGCATTCATGGATTTACATAAAAGTATAATTGTAGTTAAATAATATTTTTAGTGGTATATTGAGAACAATTTCATGTTATACAACTAATATATACACATAATTCTATAAAAATACTATGGTAGTTTATGTTGTTTGGAAAAACCACCAAAATGAACTAATCTTTTATCCTTATAATTTTATCAAATAAATCATCAACCTTAAATAATTTAAAAATATTTATGAGACAATTAATATTCATTTAATTTTTTAATAATATTTTGTTGAAATTTTTTAGATGTTATAAAATTTTATGAGATCATCCATAATATTACATACGTGAACCGACCCAGAATTCATGAAATAGAAGCACAAAAAAATTGGAAACAATGAAATATTATTAATTAATGTTTTCTATGATGTTATTAAATGGTAATATAAAGTCTTATAAATATTATTATTATTATTTTATAATTCAATAAAATTAATTAGACCATTATAAATGAGTTAGGAACACAATTTAAGGACGTTTAACATTTGGAAATGTAATTCTTAAGATAATTTCTATATTCTTTTGTCAAAACATATAATTCTTTATCATGTCATTATAATAGTATATATGAACATAATTTTAAACATATTATTTTGTACATTAACTTTATTAGTAAAACCTACTATTAATAAGAATAATTTATTCATATGATTAACAATAACATCATTGATATGATATACATAGTAGACATTATTTAAAAAAATAATTTTTTAATGTCACTATTTAAACTGTTTTCAAATAAATAATAATAAAGGAATTTATTTAAAATATAAGAAAAAATTAAATTTATCCATTTCATCTCATTTAATGTTATTGATGAATCCATTACATGTTTACTTTATTTCCAAATAAAATGTTTAAATTTTACAGTTTTCATCTTTGAAAAATAAAAATGTGATTTTAAAATTTAAATGTTATTTTCCTCATGAATTTTTATTTAATAAAATATTTATGAGTTATTCTTTTGTTATGACCCAAGAGAATTATTTATTATAAATGGAAGATTTATGATATATCATTGGT
The DNA here is from genome assembly GCA_963277665.1 of Viscum album. Taxonomy (NCBI): domain Eukaryota; kingdom Viridiplantae; phylum Streptophyta; class Magnoliopsida; order Santalales; family Viscaceae; genus Viscum; species Viscum album. The sequence goes on along the minus strand of OY728142.1, from coordinate 1,216,674,576 downwards.
GGTTGAGCCTGTTATAACTCTACAATGAATTGAGTAAAGTGATGGAGTAAATCAATAACGTTTCTCTTAAGTTATTATATGAATAATATAGGTGTTTTTATAAAAAATGTAATTATGATGGTTACTCCTTACAAGAGTATAGTATATAAAATACAGAAAAGGGTGATATGGGAAATGATTTATATTGTTAGCTACTTATCTAATATATATATTAATATGAATTCTAATTAAATTTTTTCAATTATAAGAACTTAATATATTCATATATTTTAAATGGTGATTGCTTTTTCATTGTAAAAGGTTATATTTAGAAGGAAATATTTTATGTGTAACATCCTCCATTATTGAACTATATAAAAAACCTAATAATTTAAAATTTCAATTTATTCCACAAGGTGTTTTTGAAACCAAGAATCAGTGTGTGTTGTTTTCCTAGACTTATAACACTATGATTTGTTTTCTTTTAATGAGTTATTTTAATTTATTTAAAGCTACAATATTAAATTACATAAATTATAATAAAATGAGAAAATTATAATAAATAATTTTCATAAAAAAACAAATATAATATAATAATATTAATTATAATTTTTGTTATTATTGTTTTTATTATTATAGTTAATATTATGATTAACATTAATATATATATACACATTTTTAATTACTTATGATTTATAATACCTAAAAGAGATTTTCCCTCACCCCACTCTATACTTGCATGATGTACCCCATACATCCATCGCCACATGTAGAGTCCTATCATGGATCTACCCCTTTTTGCAACCTTCTTATAGCACATACCCCTGGGCAATGACCTCCCTCCAGCATGACAAGTCCCCCAGACATCATCATGAGGTGCAACATAGACATCACTTCAGCATCCTCTTTCCATGACATTTTTCACCTGAATCTCATTTGATTCATGGTAGGCCTGAGGTTTCACGTAGCTCTCTATATTTCACAAATAGCTCTTCAGTTCACTTTTCACTATCCATCTCCAATTCTAGTTTTTTGGGAATGTGAATGGTCTCATTGGTCACTTTCCATAGTGTTACAGAAAACACCTCTGAAGGTCAATTTGTTCGGCTCTATTTGATTTGACAAAAACAATTTAGGGTGTTTTTTTACCATTTTTCATTAATTCCAGAAAGATTATAATTGGGTTTTTGGTAATTCATGAGATAATAATATTATACATTGTGGTGAATTTATCCTTTTCTCATTAATATTTATTCCCTGATAATTTTTTTGATGAGTTTTGATCAACAATTGAAGGTGCACAGACATGTACATAATTTATTAAAATAATATATATATCCCATCCATAATAGATTTTCTAATATATCAGATAATATATACATTCTAATAAGTATATATATTTGATGGTATGGGCATATGAGTGTGGGATGGTTACAAGTGGTTGTAGAAACTTCTGTCAAGTACTCGGTATAAAATAAAACCCACTCTGAGGTAGGATCCCTTTCCATGACTCCATTAATCTAAAATAATACAAATTAATTTTTTACACACATTCATTGAATATTAAATTATTCAATTGATTAATAGAATAAATTTTTCATCAAATGAAATAAATATTTCTAGAAAAATATCATGGATTTAAAAAAAATCCCTCTAATAGAGTGCACTATCTACGAAAACTCATAACGAAAATTATGAATTATTTTATTTTCATTTGATTTACTCAATGATTTTATATGATATTAGTTATATGTAATACGTTAACATAGCCTTCATTCATGGTGTGGAATATAATTTTATCTTTATCAAAATGTTTCTATTAAAATTGCACCACCTAATTTCATGTTCGAAAAAATATATCATAAATAACTATCAAACCATTATCTTTATAAGGGTTTATATTTTTTAATTAATAGGTATTACTAGTGTAGCATTTATACCCCCTTCAATATATATTCATTTATTATTTCATGTTGTACCATTTTTCCAATAGACGAAACGTTTCAGTGATGCCTTATTATTGCATATTAAATTGTTTCTTCGGTATCATTATGTATGATGTTAAATTTTTTTGTGTAAAGCCCTAAATGATGGGTTTTAACTATCTTATTGGATATCCCCATTGTATTGAACAACCAAAATGGCCTTTATACATAATTCCTAGAGTTTTTTTTCACATTTGGATAGTTTTTCATACAATGGATTAATGTCCATAGTTTATAACATGATTAAAAAATGGGTACAGAAGTACGGACTGGGCCTTTGACAATTCATATGCCTAGATTTTATTGATTATTATATTTTTTTATTCCAATTATGTTTCCATATTATATATATGTGTTAAATTAATTAATACACATTTTAGTTGTTATGACCTGTTTTACTTGGAATTTCCCATGTAGGCAATTACCTTGATTCCCACTTGAGTAAAATTAAAGGCAATGCATATGCATTGGAAAATGTATTAAGTTACCATATGAGGTGATTTTTTTTGAATGGATATTGGTGTTTTCATTATAATGTTAAATTATTTTGATTAAATGTTTAGAATAGAAATGTATAACCACACATCTTAATATACTTGAAAAAATTGGTCAGGATAACTTATAACAAATGGAATAGCATTGTCATGTTGATATGCATTTTTTAAATGAATTTATTGAGTTGTTTGTAATGTAATTGATTAGTTCTTTCTAATTTCATATTAGGAATTTCCTTATTTAGTGTATATTTAATATACTGAATCAATTAAATTTGTTTATAATGGTAGTAAGGCCACACATTTTTCTTCTTCTTCGAAAAAGCTTATATGAATTGATATGTGCCTTAGTTGTGTGGATCAATTGATATGGGTCATAGAGAGATAATGGAATCCATATTCATGACTCATTTATGGAGTCTTCATGCTTTATGGGATATAACCTTACAAACAGATAAAGTGGGTTTTTTGAATTTCCATGTAAGGGATTCATCGATCCATTTATAATACAATCGGGTAATATTAGATCAAAAAGTGGAATCTGAGGACCGAGTCATATAAATATGGTTATTCGATTACTTGTGTCATACTTAGTTCAATATGTGTGACACGGAAGATGGACTCATGATTTCCATACCACTACTGATATATGGGATTCTGAAGGTATATACATTGATGGGATCAGTGGCATTTGACTTTAAATAGATGTATAATAGAGACACATTAGGGACACGATTGAACTACACCTCTGAAATGGAAGGTTATTAATGTAAATTTTGGAGTTGAATCCTTCATTATAATTATGTATTTGGATTTCACTTTGGGTTTTCCGCAAACATTACAAGAATTATTATGTGATGTAATGATTTTAATACCCCATGTTAAAGAAAATCACTAGGATAAAATTTCCTTGGTTTTAAATTATACAATTGGCCCTAGATTATATATTATCCCATTACCAACTGTAGATTTCATACCAATGTCCAAGGCGAATGAAGAGAATAATTGACGAGTGGCCATTTAAATAGTCAATTTTTATATTATTTAATTTATCATATTTCGATTTTTATTATATATTGAACACTTCTAAATTATATTAAATTTAATGTATTGGGATAGTCACAAATTGTGCTGGCCTATTGATATATATATATCACACCCTACATGGGTTTACATTGCCCAAGGGTACCCGATTCGACCTTTCAGGTTTTCATGACAGCAGAACATGATTTATTTCTTATATTGTGATATTTTTACTTAGAATGTATTATAAAAGGACTTAGTTATAGATCAAGATGTTCATGGATATTTCCCTTAGAGATATGGTTTAATTTATATATTCTTAATTTTATGTGAAGATAAATCTATATTGTTTATTGAGTTTAGTTATTTTTCAAAATCTATCATGCATTCATGAATAATAAGACATGACAATTTTATAAAACTATTACTATTAATCTAAAACTACACCATTATACATTTATATACTACATTCAATATTTTTTTATATTTAGTATCAAATAATACCAATGTGTATCTCTTATAAGAGGTTATAATCTCCCCACATTCACCTCCTGATACCCCCTCTACTGCTCTTTAGCCTCTAGAGCACTAATAGTCTTGCTTGGGATTGTGTGAGGCATTGATTCATCTAATGATTTTGTTGTAAAATTGACTGGGATGTTACATTATGGGTTTTCAGTATACTATTAGTATCCTTTATTTAATGTCACTTTCTATGTTTTTTGTTCTTATCTGATTTTATAAAAAAAATTCCCAAATTATAATGACGATTAAGTGAAAAGGGGATGTGATGTTTAATGTAATGAAATTTTTCACGATAAAAAATTAAAATTTTATTTTCAAAGTTTTATATTATTGGATAAATGAATACTATTTAGTAATATCAATTTTTTATGAATGTGGGGTGTTATGTATGATTTATGACTAAATTTGATAAAAATATAACCTAATAATATCCTTGTAATTGATAGAATGTGTATTGTAGTTCACGAACACATGAATATATAATGATTAATTTTTGGTCAAAACATACCATTTAGACTTAGAAATTCTACAACTCTCATCCATGTTCTATGAAAATGATTTTTTAGAGAATAAAATGTTCACTTTTTGGATTTATTTATCAGATATATTATTATATATTCAGTATGAAAATTATATAATGAAGGTCATTCATGAATTTTTTAAAATAATGAGTCAAAATCTATAATTATGACTTTTAAATTCCATTATATTTGGAAATCACAAACACATTCATGTTTAACTATATTCTAGCTTATCGGGTCCACTATTTTTTTAATGTATTTTTCGGAAAACATAATATTTTACAATATATTGAAGTAGTTTGAATGAATTAAAAGTACAAAATTATAATAATTCATTACATATATTATTATTAGTATGGATCTGTTAAATATATTATTCTCCATTATCAAATCATATTTAAGACATTATGTCATGTCTTTTTTACTATCAAATCATAATAATGAGATTGATAATGGTAGTGATGAAAATTGAACTAATACTAACAAGATACATCATAATGAAATTTCTAATGAAGTCTATTGTACAACATAGATTTATTATCACATTTGGATGAATTTTTTATTATGTAATTAATAATTTATATATTTTAGTTATTTATATAAATATAAATTCATAAAGATATTTATAAAATAGTTTTTGATGTGAATGGTGTCCATGTAATTATATAATACTCATAGAAATAGGAAAACATGGGAAATTACAATAAATACATTGTCATTAAAAGAGTTTGGAGGTGATTGTTTTTGTTTTGAAATTTGTCATTGTGTGGGAGCTATGCACTTTACAGAGTATGAATTCATTTTTCATAGTCTTTCTAATTGTCTAAGTGTTTGGTAATGTTATAGAAATATTTTCGGTGTTATATTCTTTTGAACATTTTCTTTATAATCATGATTTATATTTTAGTGATTATGATTGTGGGGTTTCAAGAATATCTAGATGAATATTCTAATCTTATTATCAATGACTAGTTGGGATAGAATTATAAAACAAATATTATGATTGTGAGAAACTGAGGCTAGGTGGAAAAAGAATATGATATTCATATTAAAGGATTTTTCATTCTAGGAAAGACATACATTCATGTAATTGTAAAATAAGTTTTTCCTTTATCAAAGGATTGTGGAAACCTTACACATGATTTTAATGGAGTTCAATTCATTTTAACAAGTTATAATACATTACTAAAATGTTTATATAGTATTACTTTTATCATACATTTCTTATATTCTTGTTGCCTATTTTTATTAATTTTATTGTAATAGCTCTAAATTTTCTAAAAACAATTTGAACTATAAATTTGATCTAATGTGAATTTTTGAAACACTAATATTATTATATCTATTACAATTAGGATATTTATACACTGATATTATTGGAATCATTCGGAATATGATATTTTTATAATTGGCCTATGGTACATCTTTGAATCTACTAGAATATAATTAATGAGGTTTTTGAATATTTTTAGTATATTTTTTTTAAAACTATGCTCTTTGAAACTAAAATTCACCCACTATTATAACTGATACATCAACAATATATTCTATTAATCCTAATTTCAATATAACTAATATGATATACGGCAATTGATACCAGAGTATTATTCTACTGGTCAAATACTTGATTAAATTTTACTATATTTAATACAACATTCTTGTTATTTTACATTAACAAAATATTTTCATAAATATTTTCTACACTATCATGTTTCTGGAAGATAAAATAATTATATTAATATGGTAGGTTACAATGTCATATCAATGGAAAATATCAACCCAAATAGACAAACTATTGTTAATGGTGGTGACAATATTTATTAGGGGTATATGAAGAGGAATTTTTTTATCATTACTCTGATTAAAAAATAATCACGGTTAATGGAAATCAGAATGTTAATGATATGAAAATTTAAAACATTAAAATATCAAGAGATTAATGTGTATGAAAAAATATATAGAGTTATAACACATTACCAAGCTCAATGACTATGAGTTCCCATAGTCAAATTTTATCTTGTTAAGTTTCTAACATTATTTTGTAGATGTTAGAGGTGACACATTATTGTACACCTAATATTTGTTAAAATAAAAGTGAAATTTGAAGATTATATTTTCCATATTTTGATTTATTACTAGTGAATATTTTGTAAATATGTATCAAGGATTCATAAAAATTAATAACTATCTACAATCCCTTGGAGATAAATTTTTTGATGGTGAAATAATTGGTGAGAATATCATTGACTTCATTCCCTTTGATTTGGAATCTATATGGAATATTGATGATGATATAAGGAAACTATGCAGTCTCACTCTAAATGATTTTCTTATTTCCATTAGGTAGTAAAAGGGTAGATTAAATATAGATGCCGAGAAAGATATGGAAAATAATGGAGGTGTTTCTTTCAATACTACTATAAATCAAACTAAGTTTTAGACACTAGAAAATGTAGCTAACCCTTAATAAAAAATTAAAAATACTATTAAATATTCTTCATGAATTATTGAAAAATGTGACAATGAACATGTTAATCATTCTTAAAGAGTGAAAAAGAATGTTAAAAAGAATAAAACTTTCATTATCCATATAATAAAATTAACAATTATAGTAATGAAAAAAGGATTCTATTGCAATATGATAGGGGTGTAAGAATGTTGGACACAACTGAATAAATTTTCCATAGAAATAAAAAAAGATATAAATGAAATGTATTCAGATATGAATCAAAATAATTTTAATAATTAAAAATAAATTAATGTTATTAAATTTAATGATTCATGGTCTCCCTAAGGTATCATCAATGGACAAAATTGTTAAAAGTCTAATGTATATGAAGAATGAAAATTGATGACATAAGGGGAAATATTAAGAAGAAAATAATAATGGTTGTTTGAATTTTTTTTTCTATTAATGATGAAGAGGATATGAATTTCATATTTAATATATGAGTTGGTTTAATATTATTTGTTATATTATACAAATGGTCTAGGATTTAATTAAGGATGATGAATAATAAAACAAGAATCATATTAAATAATTTATCAAAGAGGTATTAAGGGTTCAGACCATGAATCATAGTTGAATGATTAATAATGATGTTTAAAAATAGAATTTTATATTGGAATTTATGAATTTTTCTATATGAATAATGAGCGATACTTGTATTTTTTAGTAATTATTCATTAAATTTTTTTAACAATATGATTATTATAAATATGATCTAGAAAAATTAATTAATTATAAAGTGAAATTTAATAGAAACCACATGATAGAAGGAATTATATTCCTTAACATGTTCTTGATATTGAAATAATTTTGTTCAGATAAAAATATGATTGATTTGAATCTATAATATATAATATTATTGATTATGATTAAACTGATTGATGATTTATTAAAAAAGTGTTTTATATATTAATTGATGGAGTCAATATCTTTTTTGGATTTGATGAATATCAACAATAATCTATGTTTTATTGAATTAATATTGTATCATTTTTGTTTTGAATAATTTTTTTATTAATTCATGTTATAACACATTTTTAATAGAATGAATGATAAAGGTATTAAAATATTTTTATGTGATAATTATGAGAATATTCCTGTTGTTTGTGGGATTGATGATAGTTAGATTTTTTAAATTTATTGACATTCTTTCTGATGTATTGAAATTTTTCCATTTCAAAGAGCTAGTTTTGGTTGAACATTCGATGAAGATTTATAGAATAATTTACTAATTTTATATATTAATATTTATTTATATTGGATATTTTTTCTTAAAAATTTCATTATCATGATACCTAGAGCTAAAAATAATTTTTCATGATTATATTATGGATCTATTAATATTAAATGCATTCATAAAAAAAATTATCTTTCATCTCATAGAGTAAGTGATGATGTGTTTATTGATCAAGGGAAAACCATTGGGTGGGATTGTTCTTATGAAATTGAATGAAATCAAGTAATTATATCATATTGTAAAAATTATTCATCTCTACAAATATGAACCTGAGATAAAATGATACAATATTACTATCATTTTTAATAAAATCAATGCAATTTTCACACCTATCTATTTTTTTGGTTTGTGTTTCATATCTTTCACATGTTCATTAACATTATATATCTTAATTATCTTTGTTACTCCCTATCATTATTCAGACAATGAATTTTTCTATAGTGACTAAATTTTCACTAACCTTCTATATTATACTATGTGGTAAACTAGTTATATGTCACATTAAGAAACAATTATATTTCAGAAAATATATTTTTATGTGTTTTATTATTATTCATTTGTATTATTTTTCATTATTTGAAGTAATTTTAAAATTAAAATCATTTGATGACTGAGGAAAATTTCAAGGGAATAATTCATGTTTAAGGAAGTAGAATGTATCTTACAATATTGAAAACATAATTTCTATCTTAGGTTACAGACAAATTTTTTTTTCCATATAAGTGTGCATGAAACAAAACACTAAACTTCAAAAAATAATGAAATAATATTATTTTCAATATAATAGTAATTACATATTTATATTTACCGATATATATAATATAAATAAATAATTCCAACTAAAAATAAAGATATTAATATATCATTAATAAATAAAAAATAATTATTAATAAATAAATATAATCATAAAAAATAACGTTTCTGAAAAACAATTATTGATACTTAAGGTAAAATATCTTAATGAAGAAATATGTAATTTATGAAATGAATTTTCTAAAATAATATTCATTTTTTAATGTATAAATTTTAAATTAACTTTGGTTACTATTTGTGGATTTTTTTTGGAAAATATGTAGTATGTAGTGAATAATGAAAAATATCGAATTTTATGAAATATTAAATTTTATTCAATAAATAAAGAATTTTATATAGACTATGATGTTTTTAATTTAAAATAAATAATATTTATTTCAATTTTTCCCAACTAATTATAGTGTACTTATATTACTATATTATTTTTTATAATATTCTGAGTTAAAAATAGGATTTTATGAAATATTTGTTGATATGTACAATGGTATTATATTTAAATAAAATAAAATAATCACAAATCAAATATTTTTTATCTCATGTATATATAATATTTATAAATAAATTAGAAATAATATTTATATATTTATTATTATTTTTCATATATTTGATATTAAAATATCATGTGCATGAAAAATACATATCATTAATCCTCAATATTTTGTCAATTCTATCAAATTTACGTTAAATTACATTTACTATATTATATAAATTGAATTTGTTAAAATTTATTCCTAATTGGGATTATGAATAAATTTTATTATCAAATTATTTTTGCTTAATTTTTGTTAATAATGAATTCTTGGGGAAAGTTAAAACAATTTATCGTTGTTAATTTAAAAATTTGTTTACCTGGGGTTATGCTTAATTAATGACAGTTAAAAATTAAAAAAAATTAATAAATACTATTTATTATAAATATATCAATTTTAACTTTCTCAGTTTATAATCTAGGGACATTGGAATATTTTGGAGTGGGAATGGAATTAACTTTTTGGTTTATTTTGCTAAATTGACATGTAGTTTCTAAATGAGTTCCTTTCCTCACTTAGAAAATTATGTATGCTCTCCAATCCTATCCAAAAAAAAAATCATTTTATTTTAAAAAACCTGAAAAACTATACACCTCCCTTACCTCATCACCTCTTAGAGGCCTTATTGTGACTATAAATCTCTCATGTGAAGTATTTAGGTACAAACCTAGTCGAGTTCCACGAAGAAGTAGTATATTAATTAACTATATGTTTACACTTTATATAATAATGAATAATCAAAAAATATTATTCATAAATGATAATTTTAAATCATAATTATTTTTATTTTAAATAAATATATTAAAATTAATTTATTTAAATATATCTCTCCAAATTTCCCTTAAATATAAAGTGAAAAAGCTGATCGTGTTTAACGTGGACTACCACATCAAGACGAAACACAATTCATTTTCCATCACCACCTCTCATTGTTATGTGTAATTATGTATTTATTATATCTTTTTATAAATATTATATTCAAAAAATAAATTCACATAATGAAATATAATAAATTATATAACTTTTTTACTATCAATCATATGGGGGGGGGTAGGGTAAAGTTACTAATGTGTATCACAACTACCATCAAGCGAGGTAATGTGATTTTTTTGGAAAAAAATATACATAGAAGTTAATAAATACAATTTTAATTAAAATATTATATATATATATATTATAAAAATAATGATTCTATAAATGTTAATCATCAGTTTAATTTTATTCATTTAATACTTCTAAATATGGAAATTTTGTTCTCGCATATGTACGATATACCATTCCCATGAAGAACGCATTTTAGAATTATATTAAAAAATATTTTAAGGAGTATATATATGTTTATGATGAAAAAAAGACATATACATTTCATATTTAACATTAAATATATTTTTTTTGTGAAAATAAATATACAAAAAAATAACTATAAAACCAAAACTCCTATGAAAATTGAAATATGTAACATCAAGAAATAACATTATTATAATGGAATTATTTATTAATGGGTGTTGAAACATTATAAGGGGATAATATATATGATATTATAATTAGTTTTTTTAATTGTTATGAATTTTTATAATAAAAATATATTTATTATAGAATATGTTTTACCATGTACAAAGGATAACAAGAATTTATGTAAGTGAATTCTGTATCCATTTTATTTTATATGAGACACATGTAATATTCACCTTGAATTTCGTTGATTTGGTGCATATTCTTCCCTTTAATTTGTTTTTTTATTATTGTACCTAATATAATGGGTATTGAATATACATTATTGTAAAAATATTTCTTTTTGATTATGTTTTAAATTATTATAATGTGATAATAGTTTTATGTTACAATCTTATCATTTATTTTATTTTCTAATATTATGTATCTAATGATGAAATCATAAGATAAATATCTCAAGAAACATAATTTATTTTCATATCTCATTTCTACTCATGATATTTAAAATTGATAAATTTTCATATAGATTTTATAAAAATTTAATGATATTTTTATAATAAAAGTAATCATTATTTCGATTATTATTTGAAAATAATTTTTTTTCGAAAACATATTTTTCTACAAATTTATTCAGAAATGTTTGATTATTGTACAATTATTTTTAAAATAATTATTTTTTTAATTTTTTTAAAAAATATTCTTGTTTTCACTTTCAAAACAATAACAATTTTTATTTTACAACAACATGTGTAGTGAATTGTTGTTTTGAACTTACACAACACAAACCGTTTTTTCAACTCTAATGAATACTCCATGGATTAAAGATTACCATATATGTTATCAAGGTTATTTTTCAAGAACCTATTTTATTAATATTTGATAAATTCATTTATAATATATATATTATATCAAAATTTATTATTTAAAATATCATTTTAATTTGTTAAACATTTTTTCAATGTTAAAAGGATATGTTGTTAAATAAATGATCCAAGTGTTCATTAGAAGTAATAATTCATATAATATGACATCCTTTGATGTTATATATGATTAATGTTGATAATATTGAATTATACCACCATTTTAATTTCTTTAGATGTTTTCTATTTTTGTTAATGAAATTTTTTTAATCCTATTTGTAATCATCGGCTGCACTATGATCAATTGAATAATGTAAATGAAACATGTTATATTTAGATGGGTTATGATTTGATGATATGAAGGATGGTTTTAAAAAAATATGGCACACATAAGAATCATTATCATTATAATATGGATGGGGAATATATCTCCCTCAATATCATTCTATAAATCATTATATCATAAGAGATAATGATGGGAAAGAAGTTGATGGACTTGATCCACTATGTTAAACAGGTGAATCATTCTTCACTATGGTAAAGAGGTGTTCCCTAATCTACTATAATGATGTTATTGGTAGTTTAATTTCACATTTGAAATGGTTTTATATATATATCTTTGTGCCATAGATATATGACAATAGATTTTCATTTATAATGGACTTATGATGATTTTTATATCTTTTAGACAATGTTTATTGAAATTATATTATTTTGTTCCATTACTCTTGTTTATGGTCTATATAATGTTGGGTATGAACCTCATATGTCGTTTTCATGATCACATATAATTATTATTATCATACTATTTAATAAATAATATAATTATAGCTCCCATGATTACACATACTGATAATATAATCTCACCCTATCATATGATTCCTTTCCCTAGGTCTTGAATAATTGATTTGTGTTTGGAATTTTTTTTATGATTCCATAGGGGAAGATATTTATGGGATATATGAATATCATTAAAAAAAATATTTTTTTTCTAGTTTCGGAAGAAACCATACTGTGATGATCCTCAGGAATGTGTCTGTGTAATATATTTAATATTCATATAAAATAATTTCGTACTTATGTATGAAAAAGAGAGTCCTTATAAATAAAATTCCCTGAATAAAAATCCCTTAAAATCTAAATATTTGTGTATGACAGTTCATGTCATTTTTACTTATGGATGGGAAAAGCATAGATCTTTAAAAACAAGGATAATTTTTAAAAATTCATTAATCTATATATGTAATGTACTACGATCTATTGAATTAGGATCCTTATCTAATATAATCATCAAAATTGTATATTGAGACATATTGTTTTAGATTTTATGACAACATAAGATGAAAGATGGTTTCTGTGGTGTATTTAATTAATATAATAATTAATATATCTAATTAATCATTTAACATTATTTACTTACATAATTTACCAAACCATGTACCAACCGTGCATGCACTACTATCTCAAAACACGAAGATAAAAGAGTTTGGTTGAATAGTAATATAATCTATGTATTACCCATTATGAAAATAATTTTATAATAACACTTGAATATAAATTAAATTTGTTTGGTTTCAACTGATCATTCAAAAATATTTATATAAGGACAAATCCTTACAACATTACATAATCTTTAATTAAATGGATAATTCACATTTAGGATCTTTTCAGGTATATTTATTTAGAGAATTAGTCCATAACTATTACATTACATATCAAAAATTGCCAAGAAGAAGCTTCTACTTATTTATCATTTCATCATTAAATAGAAACTATTGAAAAAAAGAGTCATGTCTAGTTCTAGGATTTAGACCCCATGCTTTTTCCTTGATCCCATCCCTAACCCTATTAATCTTTAAGTCCTGTTAAAAACATTTCCAAACATGGGATGAGCATAAAAAATAATTAAGCATTATAATATAAGGAAATAAAACATTATTCCAAAAATAAATACAATGAAAAATCACATACCTCATGAAAGCATACAATTTATTAATAACACAAAGAAATCATAAATCATAATGGCAACTTTTTGAATCCATATCATACTTATAGTATATCTGTCAAAACAATATATTGAGTCACATTTTGAATACACATCACAGTATATTCCCTAAATGTATTAGGAGAAACATTAAAGTTTACCTACATCATGTATACCAATGAATTGGAAGACTATCTCGGGCTCACCGTCCCTATGTTTATCAAGGAACCACCCATATACGTAAATAATGCCCATGAAACCAAAAATATTCATAACACAAAAAAAACATTAAGGAAAGATAAAATTTCCACATTTCAATGAAAGTGTATCATTTAAATATATTGACATAACAAATAAATTATCAAAACCAGTATAAATACCAAAATATGTGAAATAATATATGGTATTTATTTTCCTTTTAAAAATATTACAGCTTGTTAAGCAAGCTATTGATCAAATAATACCAGTGGCGTTGGAAGAGGTCGTTGTAACTGTGTACATTAAAAGAAACATAATTTTTTTTCCTTTAGTAAAACAACCCATAGAAAAGTATTATATTTAAATGAAATGAAAAGTCAAAGGTGTTTGTAAACTATATAAAAGAAAGACATGTATAAAACAAAATACACCTCAATGAATGTAGATTTAGATGAAGTCCCTTACCTTAGGTCTGACTTGTCCCAATCGTTCATTAAACTCTAAAATAATAAAATAAAGTAAATTTCTAATTGCATAAAGAACGTTTTAATATTTATTATTCCTTTTGTATTACTTATTACAATTTTATACAGATTTTGTAATCATTTATGTTCATAATGTTCCTTTTGTCGATATTTGGTACTTGAGTCAAAAATGAACATCTTATAATTACAAGTAGTTTATGTAGTTGAACGCCAATTATCTCCAGAATGATAATAATTATGAAAATATCATATATATCATATATATATTATATATATTTATTTATAATAGTACCAAACATTTGGAGATAATAAATGAAATGCGCTATTCATGTAGATGGTAAGCCACACGTACGCAAGAACACTACTTTCATTTCTATATCATATTTAATGGAATGAAAACATAATGATACATAGATATATTATAATTATTATATAATATCTTATATAATTTCATTAACTATATCTTTTATACGTTCCATATATGGCATGAACGCGTCATACCACTTTGAGGGGCCAATAGTCCCCACTTCCTAAAATGAAATTATCGTATTTACCCCCTATGGAAACCATAAAGGTATTTTATAAAGGAAAAAAACAGAAGCATAGAAAAAATATTAATAAAATATATATCATATATAATTATATTTCTATCTTAATGGATACCTAGATAGGTGGTATGATAATATCGAACAATCATCGTTTCATGAGGCAGTAGTTCGCTGCCCCCAGAAAGAGTATGTTCATTACCCATTAGATCGAGGTGTGTGTAAGTGTAGTTCGAATCCACTTCATATCAATAAACTAGTATATTTATGATAAGGGTGTTATTATAAAAGAAAGGAATAAAAATTGTTTGGGGTTTGAATTAGTAAAATAAAGGAATGTTACTTAGAGAAGATGTTACCTTTAAATGTGGTATATCCCTTTGGTTTGAACCAAAAGGGTTACATTAATTGCCTTATGCCTAGGGGAATGATTCTTGCAGAACAATAGGGAAATATATAAATTAATTGGGTAGTGTTTGGATGAACCAATGGTATTGAGATGTTTGAGTAATGGGTTATATGTGATGGATTTTTATACGGGGGAGGAGGGGCTCTATAGTAATATTTGAAAATATTATTTTATTATATAATTATTTTTGGTTTTTAATGCTCCAAAACTTATTAAGGTCTAATATAAGAGTAATATTGTTCTAAATAATGTCATACAATAATAATTGGATAGGTTATGGGTATTTTTTAAATTTTTATATTCATATTTATTTAAATCATTCATTACTGAGGTAACACTGCATCATTATTGTGTCATAAATATTTTTATTTATTTTCTCGATAAAAATTAATAATAAAACTAATATGATGTAGGAAATATTTTTAGCTTTCATATTAATATTTATATTTTAATAGATAACATAAATAACCACATGTAAAAATTGATTTACTAAAAGATATATGTTTTTATCATTTTATGTCTTTTCTCTAAATTAATTAATATAAAGTGTCATTATCACACTTAAGTGGCCCCATGGGGTCCCAAAATTCACCCCAGGATGAAGATGGTCGAAAATGATTCAAGAAAAATGATTAATAAACATATTAGGGTAATTAAATATTATTATAATATTATTTTAACCCTAAATTAACCTATTTATCTTTTATCGTGATAAATAAGTGAAAAGATACTATTCACATGATTTTTTACCTTATTGAAACACATTTTATGTACTGATGAAAACCATTTATGTCGGATTTTAAAAATTAAATTCATAGACGGGGTAAAATTTCATTTAAATGAAAAAGTCGGTTTTTTACTACTACTGAGTGTTTTCAGTATTCATCAAAAAATTGAATTTTTTAATAAAAATAAAAAAATTCCGCATAAGCTATATTTGATATTTTGAATACAAAAATGAGGTCTATTTTAGAACATAAAAAATATATATGTTGTATGAATTAATTTAATATTAATTATCATTTTAAAAAAAGCATGTTTTTAAGAAATAATAACTATCAAAAGATTGATACTAGTTTATGTCCAATTTTAATGTGAAATTACTTTCAATGACAAATATTGGATTAAATGGTAAAAATATAATATAATTACACAATAAAACCAATTAAAAACATAATAAAACTATATAAATAAATTATATTAAAATGTAGTTTGAAATTAAAATACATTATTTTTCACTAATCATTAAAAAGTAAATTTTATCAGAAAAATACTAACAATTATCCCAATGTAAATTTTGATGTCCTGATTCTGAAGAAAAAATTTATTTTGTAAAATAGAACATTTAAAAGTTACCAAAATTATATGTAAAGAGGGTTCAACGTCAAAAAGTGGTAAATTGTCCGTTCAATGAATATTTGGGTATTTATGATTAAAATTAAATTCTATAACATTTTAAGCATCTAACAATTATTTGATAAATTTTAAAACAATTCCAAACATGTATAATCATATTGCATTTAGTTATTTTCCTTCCCACCAATAGAATGGCTAGGAGTTAACTACCAATTAAAATGAAATTATATTATTATTTTTCAATATCACTTCGCATTTTGTGAAACATTAGACTATGGAGAATCCCATTGTGGTGTCTCAGGTATTCCATCAAACATAGCATCCTCATAAAAGTAAAAATAATATTTAAATCTCAAATTTTAAGAAATATGAAAATTTAATATTTGTTATTTACCTGGGATGTTACATACTTCCCCCCTTTTGGAAATTTTGTATGCATAATGATTATTCACTATTCAAATAAGATGGAGTATTTATCCATTATAGATTTTTCAGATTCCCACTTTGACTCTTCAATTATATGTTTTTCCCACAAAACATTTAGCTGATTAATTACCTTATTCCGTAATACATTCTCTCTTTCGTCAAAAAATATGCACTGGTTGTTCATCATAAGAGAGATTCATTTCCAACTAAACTACCTCTGGGCTCATAACATGAGATGAATCCATCATATCATTTCTCAACATTGAAACATGATAAAAAAATTGTACCTGAGATAAATATGGAGGTAAATACACTATGTATAAAATTGATGTTTCATTCTCTTTGATTTTATATGGTCCAATGTTGCTTAAACTCAACTTTCCTTTCTTTCTAAAATCCATCACACTTTTCTAAGGAGAAACATTTATAAATACATGATCACCTACCTCAAAATAAATATCATTCCTTATGTTATTTTTGTATCATTTTTACCCTCTCTGAGTTTTTCTCATGTTCTTCTAAATCAACTAAACTTTTTCATCAATCTCTTATACCAATTAGGGTCCAATCAGTTACCTTTCACCAACATTATCCCAAAAAGTTAGATTTTGACACCACATCACATATAATGCATCAAATGGAGCCATATATATACTTGAATGAAAACTATTATTATATAAAAAATCATCCAATGAAATATGTTAGTCCCAACATCCATGGTAATCCAGTGAATAAGCATGTTGAATATCCTCCATGTTCTGAATTGTTCGTTCTGACTTCCCATCTGATTGGGGATTAAAAGATGTACTAATATTTAATTTAGTATCCAACGACTTCTGAAGGACATTCCAAAATATATAAGTAAACATGGGATCTCTATTATATAGAATGGAGAGGGTTACTACATTCAACATGACTATCTCTTTAACATATAATCGAGAATGTTAATATAGAGACAATGTATCTCTTATAGGAAGAAAATGAGCTTATTTAGTCAATCAATCAACAATAACCATGATTGAAATATTACCTTGAGATGTATTTGTTAATCCCACAATGAAGTCCCTGGATATAATTTACCATTTCTACTCTAGCACCGATAAATGCTGGAGCATCCATTTTTGGTAACTGCCACTCTGCATTATATTACTGTCAATTCAAACTCTTCACATTAAAATTAGACATATCTCTTTTCATTCCATCTAACTATTAAAAATCCCAAAGATCATTGTAAATCTTAGTAATTCAAGGATTAACTTAAAATAGAGAACTAATAGCTTACCATAATAAGTCTTTATTCGACTATGAATCACAAGGAACTCATAATCTCTTCCCAAACCACAAAATACGATCAATATTGATTTTAAATTTTGGAAACATAGCTTTCTAAACTATCTCAACATTTTTCTTTTTCTCCCGGTATACCTTTTACACATTCATTATTTTTTCTGATAGACATGATTTCACTGACACCTAAAACAAAATGTAGGTATTTCTTGAACCAACATCTTATATGCTAATGTTCTTCTAGTCTTTAATCAAAGGATCTTGTTCCCAATGTATCAAGTTAAATGTAGAATTACTTTTTGGACTCAAATCATATACCATTTTTATTTTCATTAATGGATGGTAATGAATTGGGTAATCACAATCCTCAATTAATTATATCCATCTCCTCAATCTCATGTTCAATTAATTCTGATTGAATATATACTTCCAACTTTTGTGGTGATTATATATTTCACATTTTACTCCATAAAAATTATGCCTCAAAATTTTTAAATAAAAAAACAATATCAGTTAATTATCAATAATTTATAGTGTAATTTTACTCATGAGGTTATAACTGATGTGAAGTATAATCAATTACCTGATCATTCTGCATAAAGACACAACATAGTCCTTTCTACGAAGTATCACTGTAGATATAATATCACCATTTCTAGAAGGAAGTGCCAAACTGGAGAATTCACCAATATTCTTTTCAATTAACGATAACAATCATCACATTATTTTTTCCAGATGAACATAACACCTTTTTGAATTAACATAGTCATTAGACTAGATAACCATGAAAAATTCTAAAATACCCCTATAATAACCTACTAAACTAATAAATCTATGGATCTCGGTAATATTTGTTGGTATTGGACATTCATCAACAACTATTGTTCTAGCATGATCAACAATTATGAAACGTTTTTAAACCGTGTGACCAAGGAATGAAAATTATTGTAACCAATACTCACATTTGCACAATTCCAATATAATTTCATAAATTTTATGGTTTTAAAGAAAAACATTAAATGACATTAATGGTCCTTTTTAATTTTTGAATAAACAAAAATACCATCATTGAACACAACACAAAACATATCCAAGAACTCAGAATATTCGATTCATAACAACCAAGAATATAGTAGGTGCATTGGTTATCCCAAAATGCATAACCACAAATTCATAATGGCTATTTATAGTACAAAACATGGTCTAACAAATATTTGCTTCCTTTAATTCAACTAATGGAACCTCGACATCAAATCAATATTTGAAAAATTCTAATCTCTCTATAGATAATCAAAAAAATCATTTATATGAGGCATGAGATACTTTTTCATAACAGTAATGTTATTCAATTCTCTATATTCATTGAAAGGTCTTATTGAACCATCAATATTTTTAACATATAAGATAGGAGAACCCCATGTTGATTTTCTAGGTCAAATGAAACCATTATATAATAACTCTGAAAATTTCTTCTATAACTGTAATAGTTCAATTTGAGCCATTACATAAGGGGGTTTTGAAATTGGCTTATCATCATGAACTAAGTAAACATTAAATTTGATTTCCGATCAGGTATAATACCATGAAAATCATTAAGAAAAAATTCAAGGTACACATTTACCACTTGAACATCATTAATATGATCAATTCCTTTGTTTTCAATAATATTAGCAAGTTAATCATCAATTTTTATCTTTTACTAGTTTTTCATCTTCCTAAGATGTTATCAAATGTAAGGGTTGGTTCATACAGAAACTGAAATTCATTCTGAATAGAAACGACATTAGATCTGTAGTTAATCTTAGCATGTTAAATATAAATCCAATACATACCCAAAAAAAACATCAAACTCTACTAGAGAAAAACTATAAGGGTTTTCGGTAGATTCTGTCCGCACACAAGGATAGGAAGGTTCATATAATTTCATTTTGTCTCATCATTTCCCCACTAGTTTTTACAATAATTTCAGGATTCATTTCTTGATATGTAATTCCCAATTCACTAGAAAACATATTAGAAATGAACTAATGTGTTATACCATGAATCACACAACACATTTGAATAATCTAAACTATCAAATAGTGTACCTAATACTACTTCATTTAATACCCCACCATATGCTGAAGATGTTTCAAAGGATTTCACCACACATTTCTGCATGTTGTCTGGTTGTTTTCCCTTAGTTTAGTTCCTTGTGGGACACATATTTTCATAATGACTCATTTCATTACACTTAAAAAAATTTACTGATTGTAAATAAGATTTTGCCTTCCCATTAACCTATTATTTTTAGTGAAATTTGGAGCCAAATGTCTCATTTTACCACATCGGTAGCACATACTAGAATTCCAAATACATTCCTCAGCATGATTTTTACCACAATTTTCAGAAGCTATAAATATATGAATCTTACAATCATACTTTTTTAAGAGTTATTCCCTTTTGTCTACCACCTAGACCTCTTATTCTATTATTTTTCAAATAACATCTAGTCATCATCAAACTCTATTTCCACCTAATCCAAACATTGAACAATTATTTCATAAATTATGACCTCATGAGAATCTATAACTCTTAGATACATGGTCATTAATTTTAAATAAATACTGTTGATTTTATTATCAAGATCTCGAATCAAATTTGGAGCATACCATTCCATTCGTGTGAATCATATTTCACAAGAAACCACTAAGTCATCCTCCAGCCTAAATTCAATGAATTGTATAACCATTCTAAGATGAACCACCTGAGGAAATTATTTTGCAAAAACATACCTTTAAATTTATCCCAATCAAGAGAATAAATCTCCTCACTATCCCTGATATTTTTCACCATCGACAACCACTGATCAGATTCACCTTCAAAAGGATAAATATCAAAACTAACCTTTTGATGTTCTTAACACACCATGACATGAATAATATTTTCCAGTGCTTTAATCTGAAATTCTTCTAGCTCATGGTGAGATGATTCTCTAAATTTTGGGGATGTCTCCTCATGAAATGCTCCAATACATACATCTTCTTTTTTGTTTGATCTAGATGATCTCATGTATGGATACCACCACAATTTATATCTTGAGTTAATTGTACAATCACCGCAACAAACTTTTCACTTAGGATTCCTTCCATCTTAGGTTACTGATTTGGAAGGTTGTCTTCCATTGGATGTCATCCCATAATACCACCCTTGTTTCCTATATGAAAAAACATTATGAGAACATAAAAATCTTAGGCAAAGAAACATGTAAGATATAAAATCTATATCATTTCAATCATACCATAAATTTATTTATGGACAATAATTTAACAATATTATATCTCATAAAGTTGTCTAAACATACCTCTGATACCAAATATAATGTCCCAACCATAAAAAATTACATAATCATGTATTAAAAAGAAAAGTCAGAGTTATGATCTTATTAGGTTTGTAGTATTAGAAAATTAGGCCTTAAATATTACATTATATCTCAAAAGTTACAAAGTAGATAGTTCTTAGTGGTTTCCATTTTTCTCATTAAATAAAAAATCTTCAAAAAAGGGTCATTCCTAGTTACATGTTTTAGACAACATTTCATTTCCATGATCCCATCCTTGAAACAAATCATATTTATGTCCTCTAAAAAACATTTCAAAACATGGGATGACAATAAAAAGATCATACATTGTTATAAGATAAAGAAATAAAAAATTATTCCATTAATATATATAATTAATAATCTCAAACATCATGAAAACATCAGATTTATGAGTAACACATATAATTCATAAATAATAAAGGTAATTTGTGGCATCCATATGAAACATAAATTGTATCTAGCATAGCTATATTTGGAGTCACATTTGGAATATCCATGACAATATATTCCAAAAATACCATAGGAGAAACATTAACATTTACCTCCATCACATTATGCAATGTATTTGAGAGCTATCTCAAGCTCACCCAACCTAGGTTTATCACATAACCACTCATATACATAAACAATTCCCGATAACCATAACATATTCATAACACATAAGCATCATAAAGGAATGATAATATTCCCACATTTAAATCACAATATATCATTTAAATATATTGACATAAGAAATCTATTATCAAAAACTTTTTCAATAATAAAATATGGAAAACATTATATGGAATTTATTATCCTTTTAAAAACATTATGACATGTTAATGATGTCTTATATCAAATAATACTCATGGTGGCGGAAAAATTCGTTGTCACCACTCTAGTTAAATGAAACATTCTTTATTTTTCATTTAGTAAAACACATTGTAGAAAAAGATTCTCTGTGAATGAAATGAATATTCAAAGTTGTTTTTACAACATATCATTGAAATTCATGTCTAAAATCAAATATGCCTCAACGAATTGAGATTGAGATGAAATTGCATACCTCGTTTTGGACATGACTCGTTCATTCTTAAACTCCTACATAATAAACAAATGTTAATTGTTATTACATAAGAAACTTTTCATGTTTATTCCATTTATATTACTTATTTTCATGTTATAAACATTTTTTAATCATTTATGTTTATAATGGTAATTTTTTCGATATTTGGTAATTGAGTCAAAAATGAATTTATTATAATTAGAAGTTGTTAATGTTGTCAAAGGTACATTATCTCTAGAATGTTATTCAATATTTTGATATCATATATATCATATATATCTAGTATATATATGTATTTATAATAGTACATAAAATTTTGAGATTAGAAATGAAATGCATCGTTCAGGGAGACATTATGTGGTACGTACACATGAACGCTACATTCAATTTTATTTCATATTTAATTGAATGAAAACATAATGATACATAGGTATATTATAATGCCAGATTAATATTATATATGATTTCATTAATTCCATCCTTTAAACATTCAATGTATGTAATGAAAGAGTCATATCACATTGAGGGTGCGGTTTTCCACACTTTCTAAAATGAAATTATAATTTTTACGCACAATTGAAACAATAAGGGAATTCTATAAATGAAAAATAAAGAAACATAAAAACAATATAAATATAATATATATAACATGTATATGTTGTTCCATCTTAATGGCCACCATAAGATATTGTAGGAGAACATTGAACCATGATCGTTTCGTGAGGCATTAGCTTGTCGTCCAAAGATATATTATATTCATTACCCATTAGATGAAGGTGTGTGTAAATGTAGTTTGAATCCTTCCAATACCAATAAAATTGTATATTTTGGATACTGGTTTGGTTTTAAAATTTAGCAAGAAAAAGAGTTTTTGAGGTTGGAAAAGTAAAATAATAGAAAATAATTTAAGATAAGATGTTACCTTTACATCAGGTATTTCCCTTTGGTTTGAACCAAAATGATTACTTGAATTTCCATATGCCTATGAGAAGGCTTCTAGGAAGAAGAGAGGGATGTAGGCAGATTTAATGGGAATATTTTGGAAGAGACAAGGGGCTGGAGATGTGTAAGTAATGGGTTAGAGGATATGGATTTATATAAGGGGGAGAGGGGCTCTTTAGGAATGATTGAAATGATTATTATTTTAATATATAATTATTTTCGGTCTGTAAATGCCCAAAAAAAATTAATGTGTAATATAAGATGACTCTTTTACGAAATATAACCATCCAATAAATTTTGGATCAGGATTTTATATTGTTTTTCTTTTTATATTCTTATTTATTTAAATCATTCATTAATTGGGAAAACATGAAGTCATTATTATTTCATAATTAATTTTATATATTTGATGTCAAAAAATTAAAAAAAATACCATGAGGTATGAAATATTTTTATCTTTCAATTGAATATTTATTGTCAATGAGAAATCTTATATATCCCCTTGTAAAAATTAATTTACTAAAATATATATATTTAGGTCATTTTTATAATCACATTAAATTAATTAATATAAAAGCTTTATTTTAACTCTTAAATGGCTACATGGGGTACCAAAATCAAGCCAATCATTCCCATGAACGGAAATGTATCAACCTATCAGATTAGGACACATTTCAGTGTAATTTAATATTATTATAATATTATTTCTACCCTGAATTACCTAATATACATTTAACTATGGTAAATAAAAGTCAAAACATATTATTCCCCAAAAACTATTTATATTTTGATTGAAACACAAATGACATATTAATAACAACCATTTATTTCATATTTTCTATTTTTAATTCATAGAAGCGGTATAATATCATTTAAATGAACAAGTCGGTTTTTTAGCTACTACTTAGTGTTTCCACTATTCAGAAAAAATGGATTTTTTCAGAAAAATACCAAAATTTTTCCTAAGAAATATTTGATATTCCAAATTTAAAAAAAGATATATATTTTACCAAATTAAAATCAAAGAATATGAATTAATTAATTTATGATTAATTCAAGTTGTCAAAACAAAAAGAATATTTTTAAGAAATTAAAACTATCAAAAGATTTAAACTTATTTATGTCGAATTTCAAAGTGAACTTACATCCAATTATACACATTATATTGAATGGTAAAAATATAATATAATTAATCATTAAAACTAATTAAATGTATAATCTTTCTATATGAAAAAATTAGATTTATTTATTTTTTGAATTAAAATACATTATTTTTTACTATTCAATAAAAAATTAATTTTATTAGAAAAATAAAAAAAATGATGAAATTAAATTTTGATTTCCTGATTCTAATGAATAATAATATTTTTTGAAATCGAACATATATATGTGACCAAAACTAGGTTTAAAGAGAGTTTTTTATCAAAAGCTGTTAAATCGACCATTAACAAAACATTAGATTATTTATTGTTAAAATTAGATTAATTCAAATTTTAAGACTATAACACTTCTTGGATAAATGTAAAATCATTTAAAATACATCTATAATCATATTGTAGTTCGTTCAATTCAGTCCCTCTAATACACCGGTTACGAGTTAACAACTATTTAAAATAATATTATATTGTCATATTTCAGTATTACTCATGATTCTGTGCAACATTAAACATTGGACAAACCCATTGTGGCGTGTAAGTTATGCCATCAAACATAGAATCCCATTTAAAGTTAAATTATTATTTAATTCAGAAATTTTAATAAATATGAAAATGCCTTATTCTTTATTTACCTAGGACGTTACAATTTCAGATCATATGAGACTTTATTATGTCGCTTCATGGTTTCCTTGGGAAACACATAGTTTCCTCTAACTGTATACAAATCAAGACATGAACATGTCACATAAAAAAATACAAATATCCCAAGAATTATCTATAGTAATCCAAAATTCTATATATTTAAAACATATAAAATAATTTATGTTATCGTAATCCTGGGAAGATACAACTATCAATTATTTTTGTATTGTTTTGAATCATTACTAAGAGTTCTAGAGATGAAACGAGTATGAATTGTACAAGGATACAATCATTAAAAATTCATATCATCTTTAGAAGGATATATATTATATATTAATCATTAAAACATTGGAAGACATATTGTGAGAATATTATAACGATTTTATATATGGGTGGGATCATCAACTTCTGCTAGTTGAAGTTACATAAATTAATAGCTTCGATTATCGAATATCGAAGGACCTTAACAATGGACTTTAAGGAACAATGTGAGGAAATCCATTTTCGATGATATATTTGTAGAATAAATGATTTTAATACTTCATCGTGATTATAATATATGAATGAAAACTAGATCAATTAAAAATTACAAAACAATATCTCAGAGATGATATAAGTGTTATAGTGAAAAATATAACGGAGATAAAGAGTAACCTGATGGAGATAATGTGTTATGTTGTTTACAATCATGAAAAAATATAATGAGGATTTGAAAAATGTTGATTATAATCCTTGTGTACATCAATATGTATGCAATAATTTATGATATTATGATTGAATCTTATCTTTTAGTGATTCTACTATCTCTTTCCCAAGCTCAAGTTCTGTTCCATTAATATTATTTGATGAGTAATACACCGAATCGTTTGAATAAACATAACATATTCACTCTACCTCTATAAAATGATCTTTCTTATGATATATAATATATATCTGGGATCATAGAGATTATTTTCTATAGAATATGTCTACTCATATAGTTATTGTTTTATTATATATATAATAATAAAAACTTTTGTAAATTTTCTAAAAATAATTTATAAAAATTTAATATATATAATTATAGGAGAATATTTCTAATTCATACAATTATTATAAAATTTTTAGAAATGTATATACATATATTTGAATGCATAAAGTTGATGATTTTTAAGAAATATTTTTTAGCACCATGTATTGTTATGTCATGTAATTAAATTAATTAGTTTATATAGTTTGTTATAATTATATATTTCAATAAAATTCAATAAACTAAATTATAATTATGAAAAAGGTTTTTACTAGTATAATAATGTCAGATAATATTTTTTATCTTAAAAATTTCTTTTCTCGAAATTTTATTAAACAATTTGTGATAGTGTATTATATTATTAATTATTATTTTATTATTTGAATCATAAAAAATATATTACATATTATGAATTATAAATAAATATTAGGTAATATGATCAATATAATTTCATCCATAATAAATATTTATAGTAGGAAAAATCAAATTAATATTACAAGTGTTCAGTGGGTTTATGAGATAGTTATACAAAGTGATAAGGTATATATAAGAACTAATTATTTAGAAAATATATATGTATAAGTAAATTTATATCACTAAATAATTTATTTTAAAAAGATTTACTTTCTGTGATTATTTCAAATAAAAGGAAAATATATTATTTTAAAGCATTTAATGTTTGCATGTGTGACACTCCCCTCACTAATTAAATAGTAATTATTCCCCTCACCATTAAAAAATCATTGGGAATTATAGATTTTATAGAAACTACAAAAATATCATCCCAAAATTGTAACCTAGATCATATAGGTCTTGGATCAACCAATAAATCATTTTATTAGGTCTTAACATGTATGTTAATGTAATAATTTCAAAGGAGAGTTTATCAACATAACAATTTACATTCATTTTCAATCGCAAAATTTAATGAATTTTTTTAAATGTTTATAGAAATAATAAATACTATAACATGACATGGTTATGTTTGTAGATATGTTGTATCCTTTTCCAATGTTCATGACTAGAATCAATAAATTTAAATGTGCAATGAAAATGAAATACTTAACCAAAAAAATATTGATTTCATTGGAGAATTATTAATGAAAGGTTGATAAGAGATTATAAATGAATAATATTTGGTAATATAAATATGAAAATTATTCATATATATATTTTTAATAATTTAATGGTTACTATAAATTATATAGGTCATGTATAAATAAATTTGTGAGTTGAGGTAAGGTTTTATGTCACAATTTCAAATTTTTATCAAAATTTTTATGTTTAAAATTTTATTGGTGAAATTTTATTATATTTATTTTATTTTAATATTTGTTGTGTTATTTTTTAATTTATCTATTCAATCATTGTAATTTTTTTACTAAATAGTTATAAACTATTTATTTCTCTAAAAAATTACATTATTTTTCATTTTTATTCTACAAAATTATTTTATTTCTATACTCACTATGAATTTTCAATAATTTTTTAATAATATAAGAAATCATTTAATGTCATTTCAAAAAATATTAATCATAATTATAATAATCAAAAATTTATCATTTATAATATTTTTAAAAAATTTATATTTGAGTTTATATAAAAAGTGTCAAAGAATAATATTTTAAACATTTATTGAATGAAATAATTTCCCCCCTCACATGGACATTATTAGTTTTTAATATTAAATAATTAGATTCCATGGTTTTTATAGATAAGACCCTATTATAATATATATAGGAATACTTTTAATTTATTAATTAATTTTTAATTTTTTTTAACATTCATAATATAATTCTAATGCATATATAAAATTTTATATTCAGGTATGACATCATCTTATATGCAATATTATATTTCACGATAAATATGAATTAATGATAACATATATGTTATTTCTCATGATTTATTGTGTTTAAAATGTATTAAAGATGTTATCGTGAAACCCAATTGATTATCTATGTTCAATTAAACAATGAGGACAGAATCAATTTTTTGTGCTCTAGTGGCCCACATAAATAAGAATTTCATTTTGTTATGGTTGCATAATATGTTATTTAGTGCCCTAAATAATTATTTCAATATTGAAATGTTAAGAGATTCTATGGAATGGAATAATTTTCCAACCCAATATAAGATGTGATTATTTTTACCATGAATTAATTGGGAATAGAGAGTGAATCCAATCCACTTTGGGATTATGTTCAATTTATAATGATTATCTTGATATTAAGCCTTCAGAATTGTATTTTTTATCAATGATAAATATTTTTTCAAACATTTATACTATGTTCTTTTAGTTATGATACAGTCTCATCAATCACAATTTTTTATTGATGATTCATCACTCTTATGAACAATTTAATTATTTTTAAAAATCATTTATCTATGATGATTGATTTATGTATTATAAATTATTTGGTATTTTCCAAAATGTTATGATACTTATCTCATATCCTTATGAATATAATTTTATCCGTTTTTGAATTCATTTGATTCCTACCATGTTTATTCTTATTAAGAATATATTTTTACCCTTCCATATATATTTTTTATATTCACAAGGTCGTGTAGAAAGGTATTGGGTACTATTTTTATAATAAGGGTACTATATTAAATGTACATTATGGGTTATATTTATTATATTTCTTTAAAAATATTATTATGTATCTCTTATTCATGTAAAATAATAGTTTATTGTTTTTGGGAATGATTCATTATATAATATATTATGATTTAAACTAAAAGGATGAAATATATAGGTATGTTATGGTAGAGTTTCATTAAAACTACACATCATTGGATCATGTTATTGTCTAAAAAATAATGTATGCTTGTCATCATTATATAAAATACAATTCTTAGACGAAACATGTTACACATTCATAATATAAGGGGAAAATACTATGAATTTTCTGAATCTCATTAAAAATAACATTTAATTCCATGGGTTCATTTATGATAAACTATGTATCATTCACTACAATGTAGTTATAGAAATTATTAAATTTTATGGTCTTAAGTTTTAACATTTCATTTTACATTAAAACATAATATTCATTATCAAAATCACTCAAACAATATTATAATTTCCACAAAATCTTTCTAAATATTGTTTTACTATATTTTCATCAATATAAATGTTATATCCACTATTAAAACATGTTTTTTAGATAATATATATAAAAATGAATTAATATATTTAAATTTTTTGGGATTTACAATCCCATATCCCATAACAAAAAACTATAAAATGAACAGTAATTATCATAGAACTAGTATTAAATATTGGATGAAATATTTTTTATAGGTATTATAGAATCACATGACTTTTAATATATGGTGTTCTCAATAAAGATTGTATAATAAAATTAAACATGTATTATATAAAATTAACAAAAACAATTCATAACATTATATACTATCACTAAAATATTTTTCTTCCATTATATAAACTTGTTTCTTTGATTAGTTTCTATGTTTATCCATTGATAACGTCTCCTATGATATTGATTAATATTTAAATGATTTTAATTTTTTTTATATTGTGTACGTAATATTATTTATTTTATTTACTATGATGTTGTTCATTCATAAAAAAATTCCATCCAATAATTTAAAATAATAAATATATTTTCTATGATATTAAATTATTTTATTACTCGAATATAAATTGTTTATTTCAATTATATCATTAGTATTGGTTACATATTTATTCATCACCAAATTTTTGTTGTTCAAATTTGATTTTATTTTATCAATTATTTAGTTCAAATAAATTATATCTTTTTTGTTATAGTTTTTGAAAGTACTGTGACTATGAATAGTACTATTATTTTCATTTTAAGGGGTGGTAAATAGTAGAAAATAACTATTTTAAAAAATTATTTGTTATTGTTAATAAATGCCTTACCTATTATAGTTATTTATAATAAACTAAATTATATAAACAAATATAGTATATAATTTAAAAAACTAAATAATAATAATATCATATTTATGAAACTCTTCGACCATTTAATGTGTAATAATACATATATTATTAATTCCATATATGTGTAAGTAAAACATCAATAGAACTAAGATCTCACAACCCCATAAAAATCAACATATTCCTCAAGTGAAATTTTTTATTTTATGCTAAATTAATTTTAATTATAATTTAAAAAAATTAAACATTCATTTATAAATTTCGAAAATTCTCTAACCATTTCATGATAATTTAAAAATATTTTCAGTTGTATTGTTATATCATCGGTATTTTGAGTCTATGTGTCATTGTATGGAAAATTAATTATCATATATTGTTACTTGTGTAAAATGATCAAAACATATGATATGAGATAGACATGTAATAAATCATCACACTCCTTAAAAAGGTTCAATAAATCATTGATGAAAATGTGAAAAAACTAAATATTATACTAAAATATTCCAGTGCACCATCAAAAATTACTACTATCAAATGCCTTGATATATTTTTTTTTTAAAAACAATATACATACATCCAGAGTGAATCATATTATGTTTGAGGATAAACTGAAATAAGTAAAAAAAAAATTTATATAAAATATTATAGGAATAGATAATTAAAAAATATTATATTTATCACACGTATCATATAAATAATTTTTGGTCTCATTATTATGGTCATTGATATTTGTAATCGATTCGATACTATATTAATCAATAATATTTTATTTTATCATTTTAAACAAACTATTATGCCACCACACTAAATTTATAGATTTTTAAAGAATAAAAAGAAAAAAATATCATAATAAATTAAAATTTCTATAAAATTGATAAAATTATTTATATTGTATGTATTTAAGTGAAATCTAGTTAATTAAACAAACATATCCAAAATTAAATTTCTTATAGAGTTATATATTCCCATTATCTACAACATTATTTTAGTATCTAAATTCATTGAGAAGTAGAAAAAAATATTTTAATAATTATTATTGTATATATTTGACCTATAAATAATTTAATACTATTTATTGTATTGTAAAATTCTATAGCATGGTTTATGTAATCAAAGGAATTAAATAGATATCCATTTTATAACCATCCTTTTAAAAATATGCACTTTTTAGTTAATATATCATTACGTTCACTCTATATATTATGTCAATAATAAATAAAAAACATTGAATTTTGTGGATATAGATTAAATGTATTCAATTTATATTTTATAACAAATTCTTGGATAATTTCTTGTTTAAAATAAAAAAATATGCATTATTTCTTATTGTAAATGAATTTTTATTACAATGTAATTTAAATTTAATATCTGTGAATAAACATATATTTTGGGTATCATTTTATAAATTTTATAAATATTTAAATAATATTAATTTTAAATTATAAAAAATGGTTGGTTTGTGATGTTTGCAAAAATATTTCATGTATAAAAAATCTAATCATGGAGAGATTTCAATAACTAATAATGTGGGATTTTACTAATCATCATTTTTCATTTTTCATTCCCTCATCATAAAACATTTAATATATTTTTATGTGTATCTAAAATTTTATTTTTTAGAAATATATTTTCTTGAATCTCATTATATAAACTCCAAAAATATTGATTGTTATTTTATATCAATATTTTTTTTCTGATTGAATATATTTCATCTTAAATTTTCCTATATTTTGAATATTTTTTCCTTTTAATGTATCAATGTATAAATGATAAAAAATACATTATAAAATTATATATATATACATATCAAATATAAATTTCTCATGGAGTAAACAAATTAAGAAAAAAACAACTATAATAACAACCATTTTTTTAACACATAATTGATATCTTATCATTTATTTCATTCATGGTATGATAATTATAATAAATATGTATTTATGAATTGAAATGCTGAGTTAATATTTTTATTTACCTTAAATTTATCACAAACTTATTATAATCCATTACCTTCATAGAATAATATGTTCTATACTTGTATTATAACACAACCATATGCGTCATGTGAATTATATGATTTATATGTGGTAAAAAAGTCCATATGAATCTTCTCTATGAAATAAAAACGGTAATGAAGTTGGAATAATGTTAAATAAGAAATTCACATCAATAAAAAACAAAACCTCGACAATGTGGACTTCAGTTGTAGCCCATAACACTGAGATTTCATCCATGGGAAATATATTAATGTTGAATGACTTTATTAATTAAAATATTAAATATATCATTTTCTATTCCATTATCCATGAATGGATTATAAAAAATAATGTTTAATGGTGTACAAATCATTTTATGGGAAAAATAAACAACACATGTGTTGATTTTTCCAATGTATTTAAGGTTATATATTTATTATTTGCATCACCTTGTTTTGTAATTATGATAGATGTTTTATGAAGAACATAAATCATTCATCAACTTATATAAATAATATTCTCAGTATATCATCATATAATAAATATATTACTTTATATTATTCATCATTTTTCTTTAAAATTTTTTATTTTTATCATAGTTTGTTTCATAAATATATCATTAAATAAACTATTTATTAATCATTTTAAAATATTTTTTTTAAATATCATATAATAATATGGATACATACAATATTTTAAATGGAACACAACACTTCATTAATTAATTTCATGTTTACATAAGGGATAATTAATTTTAATGAGATATTTTTTATATTCTTCATCATAATGAGGTATTATTTATATAAACAATTTATGGCGTCTTTATGGATATAAAAAAATTTAAAATAATATATATATATATATATATAATATCATTGTTTTTAATTTATATTTATATTAATATAATTATTTTCTATATATATATTTTTACCATTTTTATACTAGTTATGTATTTCTGAATGTTGAATAGAAATTATTGTGCTAATTATAGAAATTTGTTTCACTATAACTAAATTGATCTATTAATAATTATTTATCATTTAAGTAACTATTCATTATTGAAGACCATAAATTTTCTAAAAAATTCAATAAAAAAAATAAATCCTAAATTTGTTTTTCTATAATTGGAAAAATATTGTTAGTATGATTTTTAAATGATTTTTTATATTTAAAATTTCATACAAAAGAATATTATACATAAATTTAATGTAATGGATCATTGTAAAATATATTTTTTAAATTACCTGACACAAAAAATTACATTAAATTTTATATATTTTATAATATAAATAATCATATGATTGGTTGAATTATGTATTGGCTACTATTTTGGCTTTATGAGTGGAAATGGATTACGTTGTTTTTATTGAAATGGAATTATAACATTAGAAATATTTAATTGATATAATAGAACTATATGATAAAAAAATTCATTTTATTTGATCATCTTGTACCACATATTATGTATTTTATATTATTTTACACGTTAAAATAAGGATATTATATTAAATCTAGGTTATAGTATGTGAAAGCTTAGGAAATGTTAACAATATAAAATTCCTATTATTAGTCATGTTATGAATTCATAATTATTTGATAATTATAGAGCATAAAGATTATTTGAATTTATATGATTTCATAATAGATTATAATTTATCAGTTATATACAGACATAAAACTAACATTATTACCCCATTATATAAATAAGATATATTTAAAAAACAAATATACTTTACTGACATATTATTATAGAAGGCCTCTATGTTTTGAATTATCCCCACCATATGATGTTATGGGTCCTATTAATTAGTTATAATGTTGATCAATGTCTTATAACACTATTATGTTACCCCCACCCATACTTTCATCAACATTTTATTTACGATCAAAACTCTCTTATCAGGTGGGTCTCTGAACAGTTCACAGTCCACCTATTCTCCATAGAAGTATTATTATATTTTAGTTTATTTCACCATTTGAGAAAATTTCTTTGATGATATATCTCTAACAAACACCATTGATATTTCTATCCTTATCATAAATCAAAACCATATAATTTTTCATGTAGGGTGCTTCTTATCAAGTATTAGGGTGTTTTTTGATTATGATGCCTAGTATTTTGGAATTATTGTCTAGGATATTTCTAGGGATATCTATTTTTAATATGTTTCAATTAGTTCCTATTCACATGTAATATGAATCCACATTTTTACCCCATTATAAATAAGGGAATAGTTTTTTCAATTTTTTGGATATTTTGGTTGATGAATTACTAGCATCATGGAATGAATTTAACATGATTCATCACATTAAATCCATTGTGATTGATTTTTCTATTATTTTATATTATTATTTAAACATAATATATCCCGATATATTTTTTATTTCTTTCGGTACCTCACAGTCAGGTTATTTCATTATATTCAATTTCTATAGATGTATTTTCATTCTGGTCTACTTTGAGGGTATCTATATTCCTAGTTCATCTTAGGATGTATAATTGAAAATTTTATCAATCTAACATTATTAAAATGATTTGAATTGTACGAAAAATTATACAGTAGATGTTTAATAGTTGGAAATGACATCATTTAGTCTCCAAGTGCGCTAGTCTAGAGCATGGTGAATATGTGTTATTATATGTCAATTTTATCAGTAATCTAAATATGATATAGTTACACTTAATATTTTAATAGATTAATTTAGTGTAATTTTATTCTAGATATAAATAAGTTTCCGTAGACGATCAATAATATTATGTGTATATATCCATGATTGATTATGTGATGGATATGTAGTTTCTATATTTCATTGAATTTTTATTTAATATTGGAATAATGATGTTATTTATTCTCGATGGAGATTTTGGATTGAGTGGTGTTATATTTATGATAATGACAATAGCTCTCTCGTTAAAATGTTACTTTGAAGATAATTATTTTTATGTTTCCCCTTAAGGAATATATAGGAATAGAGGGTTTGTTCCAAT
Source organism: Viscum album (assembly GCA_963277665.1). Classification (NCBI taxonomy): domain Eukaryota; kingdom Viridiplantae; phylum Streptophyta; class Magnoliopsida; order Santalales; family Viscaceae; genus Viscum; species Viscum album. The sequence goes on along the minus strand of OY728142.1, from coordinate 1,216,638,906 downwards.
ATTAGTGTGTAAATTCAGGATAGCTATGTGCAATGGGATGAATAGAATCCTTTGGGATGTCTTCAGATATAATTTTTTATTTATATATGAATTCATAATTTATAATTTATAGTAGGTTATTAATTGTTCTATAGAGTATTAGTGGGTGTGGTTCATTTGGTGTATCTATTCTTCTACATTATGTCTTATAAATTGTTCAGAAAATAAAAAACATGGCTTAAGAAAATATATATAAATATATACATATATATATATATGTTGTAGTTTTTTCATATTCTATTATATTTATGAAATTAAAATATTAGTAAGTATTTGGTAATTATTATTTATTGAATTTAACATCTTCATGATGTTATATATTATAATGATAAATTTAAATATAAATTATTGTTTTTATGAGACAAGAATGTTGTTATTCATTTGAATATAAAACAAATGTTGGTCTTAAAGATATTTTATTTCCATTTGAATTGGATGTGTTATTATTTTTCCCATTAAAACTATACTTTTCAATTAAATTACTATAAAATTTGTATTCATGATTTCAATATTTAGTTACTGGTATTTTTGTGAATTAATTAATAATATATTAAGGTGTTAAATAATAATTTTTATGTTCATTCACACTCTATATGGTAAATGTAGATGAAAATAATTTATATTATATTTTCTTTTCAATTTATGTTTTTCATAATTTTAATGAAATGGTCTTGAAAAAATATAATCAAAATTTATATTTAAATATGTTTAATGACACATATAAATATCAATTAATTTTTTAAAAATATTTTTATTTATAATCATATTTCATTAAATAATAATTTATTAAATCCTAATTTAATATATAATTACAATTAAATAGATCGACTATACTAGAATATTTAATTTTTAAAACATAATTATTTAAATTTAAAATAATAAATTTCGATTTAATTTGACATTGGATAATAATGCTAAATTCATTTTATATAACAAAAATAAGAGTCAGTGTTAAACAAGAATAAATAATATATTAATATATACGAGTTTAGAATATTATCAAAAATAGATGAGAGAAATATAATAATTGAAAACACATAATATATATAAAATTTAATTTATTATATTCATATATGAATTGATATTGGATAATATTTTTACAATATACATAAACACATTTTAAAATTATAATAGGCAACTAATGTCATTTTAATTCAAAGTAATCTATTTATGTTTTAATTAGAATATGAAATTATATAAATTTTGGGATCATAAATTATATGATATTATTTAAAAAAACAATATATAAAAATAATATTACTAAAAATACAATTTTTATTTAATTATGAATATGAATGTACATACAGATGGTAACAAAAATCTCTCACAACCTAGAAAATATAATAATTCATGGACTCAATTATTTTAATGATATGAGATAATTAAAATATGTATTTTAATGATCATAAAAGATCTATTATATATGTTATATATATTATTTCGTTTTAAATATATGTAACATGAAATAAATAAATTATTTCTAATGATTGAGTGATGTTTGAAAAGTTAAAATTCATATATTAAATCAATCATTATGACATGTATTACGATAAATATTTATTAAAATAGTTATTGAAAATAATAATTAAAATTTATCAATTATATTTATTATAATGAATTAATTTTGAAAATAATTTAGATGTTAATTATAAAGAATTTGTATGCATTCCATATACAATTTTCAAGTGGGTAGAAAAAAAAATAAAAATCATATGGTTTTAAAATAGTTAATGTTATAATGTTTACATTAACTAGATTCATTAACGATTTATAATAATAAATGTTAAATTTATGTAATTATTAAAATATATCAATACAAATTTCATATGTTTTTACTAATTTCTAATGTTAAACAAAAATAGTATCACTCCAAATAACATTAAATTAAATTCAATAATAAAAATGATTTATAATATAAAAATATTAAATGTAAAACCATAGTTTCAAACATATTTAGATGTGGGTAGGTTTTTTATATTTCATATAATATATTTATTAGCCACATTACATTAAAAATAAACATTTACATTAAAAATTGAATAATTGGGAAAATGGCTTTAAATTTATACTGTATGAAGTGTCTCATTTTACCCTTCTAATAACACCTATAATGATCAATATATCCTATATATTATACCCAAAATCCTCTCCAAATATATATTTTCATGTATATAGTGATATACTATACCTCAAATTACTTTCCCTAATGTCTTTGGAAGTAATCCAAATCATGAAATAAAATTATAAAATAATTTAGGGGATATAAAATGTGAGGTGAGATACAAGGTAAAGGAATTCCTGACTAAATTTCATTCCATTGTGTTATATAATTTTATAATTTAAAATATTCTAATAAATTTTTCCATATTCTATGATCTAATTGTTTCATATTATATTTCCACTTTTTATGATGTAATATTTTTATATCACATAATCTCTTCCATCACATAATATCGTATTACATCTTATGGTCTTAGTAAATGCGTATGTTTTAAGAATTAATATAATTATTTTCATATATTTTAATCAAATAATTATTCAATTTTTCGTATTAATTTTATTTCTTAAATTCATATTGAATATATATATATATTTCAACATTTTCATTCATTTTCCACTCACCATCTAACTCATTAAAAATAATTTTAAATTCATTATTCAATTTAGAGTAAAATTTAAATTCTTGGTTTTATATGTTTAAATATATATGTTTATGTTTTTATAAAAGATATTTTTTTAAAACATTACATGATAATGTATTATCATATTTTATAACTCATTAAATTAATATGAAATAACTTATTCTATATAGATTTTTTTTCCAAAACAACAATGGATTTGATTCTATTTAAGGGAAAATGAAAGGATAATAATGAATATAATGTTCTTTGAAAAATTAATGTTTTTAACAGTAATTTTAATATTAATTTTGACCATATAAAATGAATTTCTTTGAGAAATGAATTAAATTTCATAAATTCATATGAGTTTATATAAATTCAATGTATATTAATTAGAAGAAACCTTTTATATGGGTTTTCATGTATTTCAAATGTCTAAATTGTATTATATAATTTTATTCCCATAAAAATGAGTTATATTATCATTCAATGTTATCAAATTAATTATACATTCATTATGAATGATTAGTAATATTAATATTTTATATTTGTTTATATTGAATTATTTATTGAATAAATATTGCGTATAATTTATATCTTTAGTTTAGTATAATTAATTTATCGCTTGAGGAAATTGTATGGGTTTAATTACATAATTAATTTATTTTATTTAGTAAAACATATTTCATAAATGGCCTTCATATTGAATATTTTTTTAATAATTTTTGGAAAACATCTAATTATTTTATGGTTATGTTTAGGATATTAAATGTGGTTTTAATGGAGGTTGTAGATACATTTTAATTTTATATTTTTCTTTTTATGAAAGAAATTTAAATGGAATTTAAAATGTTTTTGAATAATATTTCTTTTCGTTTGAATCAATTAAAAAATTTAGATACCCTTATTAGATAATATATTATTTGATTTTGATTTAAATAAATATATTTTTATATAAGATAAGTGGATTTGATGAAACAATAAATTATTGTGGTATTTATAACATTTAGTTTAGTATATTACATCACGTTGTTGAAGATAGTTGATATGATGATTTTGGGGATAACATTTATTTATGGTCTATAAATATTATTTTGTTTAGAATCTAATGAGGTTTATTTTGATGATTACTTGAGTCAATTTATATTCATTATGTGAGGATTCGTTATTGTATGTAATGTAAGTGTCACCACCCATCCCATAGTAGCTCATTCCATGCCTCTCCCTTGCTCTCCTCCAATAGGCCAGGGGATGATGACTAGCACTCAGTAGGTATATCCCAAAATTGGGAAGCATTATTCAAAAATTAATATACAAACACACACATCTCCAAGCCAAAATAATGAAATGTAAAAACCTCTACGTAAAAAATGCATGCATACAAATATGATCTCACAATAGCATACAATGTGAAGTAAAGTAAAGTAATTAGGTCTAGAATACAAGACCACCACACAGAGTCTAGTAACAGAAGTCCACCTTCATGGAAAAATACATCAGAACTAGTTTTTAAAAGACACAAAAACGCACCACTGTATGTTATGACTCACTAATAATTGTTTGATACTGGTCCACCTTGGACTCAATCTAATGTTTGATCATCTACAACATGTGGGAAAACCCCATGGAGTGGTGAGTATTATAATTCACATTAGGAAACCATCAATACACAATGTAATAGAACATAGGAATGTAAAATCATATTTTCCAAGGTATATGTCCATATCACTTACAAAAACAATATCCATATATACTCAAGACATACACCACACCATCAGGGTATAATAACTTGTTTCTTGCCCTAGGATTCTTCTTGATGTATGTTCGATCTTGTAGAAATGACCCCATGAGATATTATTTCATTGTAGACCTTCAACGGAGAGGTCTATCTCATTTGTTCCCCTCCAAAAGAAAACATAGTAGTCATGAAATACTATGATACAAAGAGAGGGTGTCGCACATAGAACTGATTAAGGGACACCTCGGATCACACACAGTCTCACAAGGGGATACCCTGTACCAATTTTTGATAATCCCATTATGTAGGGGAACAAACGCTTACATGCTTGGGGATACTCTAGATCCTACTGATATGGACTACGTTATAGAGGACTATTACCGTACTCAAGAGGGTTACACAATTACATAGACTCTACTATGGGTGATAAAGGATTACACCACTTTTTCTGTGAGGGATACCATACACTATCTAAGACACATCCTCTATAGGGGACTACAGTCTTGTTATGTGGATATAATGTAGTAATGAACCCTCGAGGGAAAGACCAATGTAACAATATCATCATATAAAGGTCTATGCATGGATAATTAGGAGCCTTAAAAACTCTTGATTCTAGTAAACTATGTTTCACATGTGGTACATGGAATAATAAAATATCCCAAGTCATTCACATGTAGAATAACCTACCACATCATGTAGTAACCATGTACACATTGTGTAGTTTGAGTACGTGGTGTGTAGATATACACATTTCTCTACTCTTGTCACATAGACCTGTATCTGTACTGAAGATGTTTCCATGTAACAGTCTATGAATAACAATCCTTTTCTATTTCAATGTCAAAAACGTGCCATTTATCCATGTATTTTTACATGTGTCTGTGTACTATCTGGATCACATACCGAGTCATCCAAGGTGGGTCACATGTCGTGTGACAGTTGTCACATGTTGTGTGGTCCTTTAGTCCAGCCAAACCCTAAAACCACATACATGGGGCCCCACACCCAATGTAATCATAGATTACACACCATGTTCTTCTTGATTTTCCAGAACTATACTTCCCCCTCCACACATCATGATGGGTTCTCTACCTTTGATCCTGTAATCGACTCACCAAGAAATTGAATATCCATGTTCATCCATGCCTCTCCATTGATAAAAAATGTGTACCTTATTTGGATTGTCATGGGAATCAGCTCAAAACACAATTCATTATTTTTTATCAATGAATGATGAGGATCCAAAAATTGAGAATCATATATCATATGACTCACTCTGTACCCATCCATGCAAATTATCATGTAATGTTTATCCCAACTCTATGATATCAAATAGATTCAATAGGAAACATGTACTCAAAGATAAATTGATTATGAATATTTGATTCCAAGTACATACAAATATTTCCCTTATCAATCAATGAATAGGAGGAGAAAATAAAATAAAAAAATTAGATGTACAAACATTGATCGATTTTATTACCAATCTAGATTAATTTTTTATGAAAATCAATGAATATATTTAGAATTAATTATCCCAATTAACCCCACAACAAACCCATCTAGTATGGAACTAGATATGCATAAAAATTTGTTCATTTATTTTATTGTGATGATCATATAAATTATGATTTAAGAATTAAATAATTTATTACATTATGTACCTTGATTTAGATCGCTCAATGATAAAGAATGGTTGTCATGTTATTTTTATATTCAAGGTCCTTCGAATTTGATTTGAGTCACTTAACGATCTATGATATGTTGTCACCTCCTAAGAGATAATCCTTAATTATCTATATTTAATGGATGTCTAAGGATTACAAGATTATGACGCAACCCTAGAAATTCACCATTATAATGTTTTTAATTATTTTCAGCCTTTACATCAAAAAAAGATTTTATTAAATTTTATTATTCCCATTACATACCATGAAATATTTTACACAATCAACTTGTGTTGACTAATTTTATGTCACACGTAGTGTAAATCCTCCATTATGAGATCAAATAGTCACTCATATTTTTGATCTGGGACGCCGTTTATGATTTTTCAAACTATTTCAGGAAATGTGTCTGCGAGTAATATTAAAAATTTATTTTTTTTCAATATTATGCTGGACACAACGAGATTCATAATTTCACACCATATCAGTTCCAGGTATTTAAATCATTACATATCATATCATAATATAACACAAAGAGTAATAAAAGACTTTGTATTCTCCCAACTATGGTGCTTTACATCCCTAAAATCCAAAACAAGGACTAATTGATTAAATGAGGTCACTGATAATGAATATGAGCATTCCTCTCCCATGTTATTTGATGAAATTCTTGTGCCTCTACCGAACAGTCACTGGTGGAATAAATTACCCACAAAATATCATATCCTTCCAATCCCCAATTTTTATTGGGTACTCAGTAAATTTCACTACCTCCTACATTTCCAGCCCAACTTAGTCGATGATGTGTGGTGGGACATGACTATAATTACATTGTTGAAACACATGGACGACATTGTTTCCCAGGTCTATTTGTTGTGATAGAGATGGGTGATATTCCACATTTCCAACTCGATGAAGTATTTTGAATGTGATGATGATATTTTGGGGATAGATTTCTACCTATGTCAAATCACAACAATCATAATCAAAGTGATACTCGATGGAACAAATGGTATCCTTCCATGAACTCTAAAGCCCTCCACCACTAATTTTTATAAAAGATTTACTAGATCAATGAAATCTTCATACTTTCTTGGATGATATTTACATTCTCTATAGTGGCTCACACCAACTCTAGGTCCATTAGTGGTGGCTCACCTAGGCCAGTCTAGCAAATATCTAACCTATAGGGTCCCCAATAAAAATCCTCGAATTGCACCATACCAATGGTGGAGTGATTGATATTGTCATTTCAAACCCCACCAGTGGTATGTAATCCTCCAATTTGTTTCCAATGTATAACTTTCATGCCCATAGTGTGTCATATAGAACTTGAATACACCGCTCATACTAGCCATCCATTTGTTGGTGAAACACTATTGTCAAGCATAACTGGGTCTAAATTGCCTCATGTAACCCCTTTAACAACTGATATGTAAATTGATCATAATTATTTAAAAAAATAATTGATACAACTCCATGGATTTGATATATCTATTTAACATATAAGAGTGCAAAGATACCTAATGAACTATTCTTTTCGAAAAGTAGGAAGTTTGAAAACATGGTCAGTCAGTCAAACATCACCCATATAGACTCATGTACCAGATATGTACATTGAAAAAACATCAGGAATTCCATTTCTATCCCACCCACATTCATTCTATCAAATTAAGGGGCTGGTCTGAGTCTTCTAGAACCTGGTGATCAGACATCACCTGTAGCCAGATAATGCATTGAGAGACCAAATCTGCAAATCCTTTAATAATATGTAGCCACCAAAACTGACATCAGTGGTCTTGGTACATCTTCTCCACACATACATGTACCAAAAAATGTTGAATTATGAAACACTCTCAAAACCTCCTACCGCAATTTCACTTGTACTACATTCCACCTTTACAATGAATGGTGTGGTCCCCACCTATGTAATATCCATCAAGAGTACTCCTTGGGGACATATATGGATGTATTCTCTTAGAGTCAGTATCCCAAAGATGTGCCTCCCTAACTCTAGATAATATTGGAGGTGTTAAAACCATCAACTATAGGTAAGAATCTCCATATCCATCTACAAAAGATCAACTAAATAAGGCCCACTATTCTATTGTCTCATTCTATAATTGATTTCTAGATGTCCCTGTGTATGAACCTACCTCCATGTTCCCCTTCATGATATTCTATAAAAGATAAAATTTATGTCATTGGAGGAACATTATCCATAACATGTGACTCATTTTTGGAACATTTTGAAAGATGATATACCTGATATTATATTTATCGTACTAGATGATAAACTTCTCACCCTCCAGGAAGTGTTCCAAAAAATTCAATGTGAATAATAACGGTGCAATATCATTATCATGGGAAACATAATTGTACTCATTCATTATTAAATGGAATTTTTTACATGTACTCATTACTTTATACTATATTAGGATACAATAGAGTCCAATGCCTCATGAATCACAGAATATCACGTACTTGATGCCTTCCTCTTTTATCAATAGAATGGGATCACTCAACATTCTGTCCCTCAAATCGTAAAATCACTGATGTCAGTTCTCTTTCCACATGAAATGATTGATCATCCATTCCAAAGCATTCATGGGTGATGGTATTTCCGAGAAGTTTGGTAAAAACCTCTTATACGACCCTACAAATTCATGGAATCTTTTCTTATTGGTAACACTCATGGTTGTCTCCCATGCAAGAACTACATCAATCTTCAAAGGACCCACTATAACACTCGCATCTGAGATGACATATCTTAGAAAATGGACCACTATAATCCAAATCAAGCAGTTTGAGAGATTCCTGTATTCTTAGTGCTCTATGAGTGACTCCAAGACCATCCCCAAGTGTCTCGCATTCTCCTCCTAGTATGTTGAGTATAGTAGGATTTCATTAATGAAGACCACTATGAACTGGTATATGTAAAGCTAACATATCTATTTCATGATTCACTTGAACACTATTGGGGTCTTCATCATGCCAAATGGAGTTTCCTTGTTCTCATAGATCTCGTAACATCATATGAAGGACATATTCATAATATCCTCATCCCATACTCGCAACAAGTGATAAAATGATATATGGTAGATCATTGAGAACCATCATTCCCCTCTGATGTTATCATAGAGGTCGTCGATCCTTCATAGTAGAAACATGTTCTACATGGTCACCAAGATTATGCTCTATAAATCCACACATATCCTCAACCTCATGTATTCCTTCTTTTCAAACACAACTATGGCTTCCCCGGATGAAACACTGTGTCTCATGAATCCCTTCAACTTCATGGCGTCTAACTATATTATAATATCATGATTCTATACTATAGACATCTGATATGTTGGTGTAGATTTTATGGATTCCCCCACAGTGTAGATAAATATAGAATTCCATCTCCATTCATATAATTATTCCTAGATCATTTTCAGTAAATACACAATCATTCCCCACAACCAATGTAGAAAATTGTTGACTCATATAAAAAAATATTCCAAGGGTGAGGATTGACAAATGAATAGTAATAGAACACGCCCCCTTATATGTGATTCTATCATGTCATACTCAGGTTTTCGTTTAACCTTAATGGGGAAAACAATTTTGAACACTGTGGACAGAACACACTCTGCTCATAAAACAACCAATTTCTACCTTAACTGTGGATAAAAAGTCCCTACCATGAATGAATCTCTAAGGCCTCTATGAATCTTCCATGTGGTCCCAACCAAAAATAGCATCCCCAAGAGTTAGTTTACAATGTGGACACCAATGTTTCATTATTGAGTCTCCCCTAATAAGAGTATCCATTCATATTGTTCCATTCAACGATTCAACTGGAATCATTGTGTCATAAAGAAGGTTTTTGGAATGAAATAAATGATAAGAACCATTTTTTATAAAAAAATATAGCTAAGGCTAAAAACACATTTCATACCTTCATCAATCCCTATAGCTCTCTTTTCATAAACTGCAATCACCATTAGCTTCTATCGTCCCTTCTGTCCTGCTCCCTAAGCCCGGTGTGGACGACATAAGGATGGTGGTGGTAATATGTTGAACCTATGAACAAATATTAATTCCCTACATTCCATTTACCATGTATTCGTCACTATGGTCCACCCAAATCATATCAATTCATCTGCCTCTATAGCCCTTCAATCATCTCTCGAATAGTTGTACTTCGAGTCTGGAAATCTCATGTCAGATTTCCCCGACCGTCTCATTAGTAACACCGCATGTCCCTAGGATGACTCAAGCCACCCTAGGAGACATGAACCATTATCCAAGAGTCCTATGATCAACCCTAGACATTTTTGAACCTCTTGGATCTCTATGACTACCATATGTAACCAACTATTATGGGCTACCCTACCTGGTTCCCTCAAATATCTCCCACTACCATTGTATGCTTCACATAAAAAATCTATACAAGTAGGGAATTCGAAGGTACCCAGTCATTAGTAGAAATTATATGGAATACTAGGGATGAAATTTTATCTTGGCATAATTCATTATCGATGGTTCGATTCCTGGAGAACTAATCGGTACCATGTCATTGGAGTAGTAATAAAGGCATATAAACTTCTCTAAATACATTTCCATGGTTATACTACACTGATGCAGTTGTCGATGCTCATGTAGGCATTCCAATTGAAACATGTCAGGAATGAAATCCATTATAAAGTGATTCTTAAGTTCTATCTAGGGGAAAATGTTATTGTCATGTGATTGAGTCACCAAGGGCCACCACCACCCCACATCGCAATGAAAAAGGCTCATTATAAGGAATGGAATATGATTGGAAGGTTTAGTCATAATGAGAGATATACAGGTGACTTCCTGTAGCTAATCTGAGGCCATCTTAGGGTCTGGATCACCATTAATACATAGAGGTCACTGCCTTCGGAACTCATGCAACACACATAGCCTAAGTGCCTCCTCGGATTGTAGTTCTGGTAATATCGGTATTTTGATGATTATTACTATATCTTGTAAACCACATGGAGGTTCTATCTACGGTACCACATCATGTACCGATTCCTTGTTACTAAGAAGACCATCATCATGATCACACAATTGAACTCATGAGATATCTATCTATCTCTATATATATGAAGGAATCCTGAAATTAAACTATATGTACCAAAGTCAGTATAGTATATATTGTGAGCAACCTAATGAAGGACATGAAAAACACATCCAATACTATATGATTCAAATACTATTATATCATTACACCCAATGTTCTCATGTACTATGGTGGCAATCATTTGACTAGAGTACGAGATTATGTATACATTGGTAACTCCTCTATGATTACAGTCCCTAGTATGAGAGAAGATCTGGAACCATGTAAAAATGTATCCCTAAACCAACCTCATAGACTCCAGATACTAATGTGCAACCAAGCCTACCTCTGATACCACTAAGTATAGACCCATCCAATATGGGCCCATTCCAAGACTACCCCATGTCGGTTTCCATCAATTCATAGACTATTGACTAGTATAGAGTATGAATATCCCACAAATGGGAGGAATTATCCTAATATACAGACACAGACACAGACACACACACATCTAGCCCACAAATGTTGATATGTAAAATCCACTAAGTAAACAATGAAAGTATTCATAAATTCTCTCACAATAAAGTATGAAATGATGTAAAGTAATGTAAATATAGCCAACATACAAGACCAACACGTTGTCTCTTATAACACAAGTCCAACCTGAATGAAAAATGTACTAGGAGATTAATTTAAACGATGAAATAATGCAACATGGTCTGTCCTATTTCACTAAAATCATTCTGGTCCTACTCAACATAGGAATCCATCCATAGGATTATCATATACACATGACATTACATGTTTAGGAAATGCTCGTGAAGGATTGAGTATAACAATGATAAGTAGGACACCCTAATGCCATAGGAAAATGAATGAAAATAAATTAATGAATACTCTAAATAGGAATATATCTACATCACATATAATGATAATATCCAAATATACTCAAGAGATAAACTATGCCATCATGTGGTCATAACCAGATTCTAGAAACAAGATTATGCTCGGAGAATGCTTGTTATAGGAGAACACACTCCTTGAGCAATGATTTCATCAAAGACAATTGACAAAGAGGTTTGCATCATTTGGTCCTCTATCAAATAAAACTCTTTGTTCATGAAATTATAAAATTCATAGAGAGGTTTTCACTCCAATAACTTACTATGGGACACCAAAGATCGCACACATACTCACTCGGGGATACCTCACACACAGTCTGGATCAACCCTCTATGTAGGGGATAGAACCCAGACACACTTGGGGATAATAAAAACACTTCTAATATGAATCTCTATATCGGAGACCAATTCCATTCCCAAGAGGTTACATGACTCCACAAACTCCACCATGAGAAATAGAGGATCTCAATCATTTGTCAGGAAGGGATATCATACTATATCAGAGATGAAACCTCTAGAGAGGACTAAAATCAAGTGATGTGGATGTAATAAATTACTGACCCCTTGAGGAAAGGACAAAGGGAGTTCTATTAAATTGTACTAGTCAAAACATGTAAAAATAAGTTCCTATATAACTTTTGATGAGAGTACACGGTGTGTCGTAGGGGTACATGATGTGTTCTACTACACTGAATATATCTCCTGAGGAAAAACCTCTCATTACATGTAGTATCAATGTACATGGAGTGTAGTATGATCAAATAATGTCTAGTGACACATTGTTCTATGCCCATGTCGACTAGACATGTCAATAAACCGATGTCATTTCCTTTTTTTGATCTATGTATATAGAGCATTGTCTGTGTCTATGTACACGACATGCAATATAGAAATGTACTATTACACATGTCCATGTACTCTCAAGAGTACATGCCGAGATATCCAAGGATGGTAACTCATCAGGTTATAGTGGTCACACATCTTGTGATCTTTAACACTGACCAAATGATAGCACCATAGCTAGGGCCCCAAATGTCATGTAATCCCTTAAAAACATGCTGTGTTTTTTTCAAAATTTCGAAATAACTATTCATCCGATGTGCAACTCGACCGGTGATTGGCCTTTGATCTAGTAATCAATTCACCATGAAATCGAATATCCATGGTCTTCCATGACTCAACATCACTGATAAATAAATTCCATATCTTTATCTCCTTAGGAATCATATGAATTTTTTTTCTATGTTTCATGCTGAAGAATACGGAATCAGGAATCCTCCATGACCAGTTCGCTCTATCTTCATCTTTGAACCTCCTTCATGTCATGTGAGTCATTAACATATGATTTTAGATTGTCACACCAGGAAATTGGATCAAAATGAAAAATTATTGGGATTATTTGAGTCCTAATCTGAATAAATAATTCCCATGATGAATTATTAATGTAATACCCCATGTAAATAAAGAATATGACATTTTCATATTTATCCATATTTGTAAATAAAATATTGATATGACATTAAAGGGGACTCTATGCTCGATGGCGTACCCAACACGCAACAACGAGTTTCTTGGGAATCTTACGTTGCACTCTAATGATACAATAATATTATTTTAAATGGTAGTTAACATGTAGCCATTGTAATGGCTGGAATGGATATAAATAACTAAAATATGAATATAAATGTTTTTAAATGTTTTTACATTTATCCAATAAAAGATAAAGGCTTATAATACGGAAAGAATTCAATTTTAGGCGTATATGTCCTAGTTTTCCCTAAAGGTTCACTTGTCGCCTTTTGATGGAGAACCGTCATTAAATATAGTTTTGTTCACTCTTAAACATTCTTTTGGACCAAATAAAACTCTGATTAAGAATCGGGACATCAAATTTTACATTGTGTAATTTTTTGGTTTTTTTTCCGATAAAGTTCATTTTTTAATGAATAGTGTAAAATGTTGTGTTTTAATTCAAAACCTCTTTTTAATCTAATTTATTTATATGATTAGATAATATTTTGAATTGGTTTTAAAGTGAAATTAGAAAATATTTTTACCATTGAATCCAATAGTGGTCGTTGGAATTAATTTCACTTTGAAATCGGACTTCAACTAGTGTCAATCTTTTGATACTTATTGTTTCATAAAAACACGCTATTTGTCATGACAGTGGAAATTAATTATTAAATTAATTAATGTGACTTATATGATTTCAATTTTGTAAAACTGACTTCATTTTTGAATTCAGAATATCAAATATATCTTAGGGTGAATTTTTAGGATTTTTCTAAAAAACATCAATTTTTGATGAATAGTGAAACCACTAAGTGGTACTTATAAAAACTGATTTTTCCGTTTAAATGGAATTTTCCCATATATGTGTTTTGAATTTCAAAAATCCGACATACATGGTTGTCATTAAGAAGTAAAATGTGGTTTAATGGGATAAAAATAATTTTCTGGTGAATAGTAACTTATTAAGTTTTTAATCGTGATTAGTGGTAATTAGTGTAGTTTAAGGTAAAAATAATGCTGTAATAAAATGAGATGAGCTTGACACATGTCTTAACCTCATTGGTTGTGTCATGTCCGACCAAGACAAGCCATGGGTCAACTTGGGGACCCCATGGAGCCACATTAGTTGGAAAATGACAATAATATATTTTTATTTAATGTTAAAATTAAATTGACACAAACATGAGTTGTTTTACTAATACAGTTTTTAAGTAAGGTTACACAAGTCCAAATTTTGATTATAAATAGTCATTGGAAAGATAATAAGATTTACTACATCATAGTATTTTTTTATAATTTTTAGACATTAAATATGTTAAATTATTTACGACATAATAATGATGTAGTGATGACATCATTAATTTATGATTTAAGTAAAATGGAAAGATAATGTAAAATCTATGAACTAAAATTGTCCAAAACATATTGTATGGGTGGATTTCGAACCCTTATCACCTTATACACGAATTATATCAATGTGGGACCTTTTAAAACCGAAACACATTTTCAAATAAAGTAATATTTCTTACTTTCCAAAAGTGCCCCTCCCCTCCTCTTATAAAAGGCCCCCACCTCTACCTCTTTTCACACACTCATGAAGCCTTTGTCTCGGCCAACCCCTGCCCATTTACTCTCTCTACATCCCTCTCCTCATCCTAGAGGATTCCCATTGGGCAGAATCCTTTCAAAGGAAGCCTTTAGGCTCAAATCAAAAGGAGTTACACTTTTAAAGGTAATTCTTTCTCTCATGTTCATTTGTTTTATTTTGCTTCTCCAACCCCCTAAAATCTTTTTATTTATTTTTTTTTGTAACAACACCAGTATCTTCAATATACTAGGATGTTGTTATAAGATTTATTCGAGCTACACTCTCACACAACTACATCAAATGGTTAAAGAACATACGGTTTCCGTGGATGGTGAAATTCTGCCACCCGAAACGATGATTGTTCAATACTCATTTAACACCTTCAAATGTGGCCATTATGATGTCACTATTTTTATATATGATATATAACATGTTTATGTCTTCCTTATGCTACTGTATTTTTCATTTTTGTCTTACCTTTATGGCTTCCATTATGGGTATACGCGATATCTTCATTTAAGGAAGTGCGGACTACCGCCCCCTCAAAGTGATTTGATTCGTTAAATACCATATGTGGGATGTATAAAGGATGGAAATATGATATTATATATGATATTATACTGGAATTATAATATACCTATATATCATTATTATTCCATTCTATAAAATACGAAATAGAAATGAAAGTAGCGTTCATGCGTACGTACGGCTTACCGTCTCCATGAACGGTGCATTTCATTTCTTACCTCTAAACGATTATGTAATGTTATAAATGCATGAATGTACTGGATATATATGACATATATGATATCTACATCATGAATAAAATTCTGTATATAATAAACATTTGGCCACATGAACAACATGTAATTGTAAGAAGTCCACTTTCGACTTAAGAACCAAATATCGGCAAAACAAATATTATTAACTTAAATGATTACATAATGTTTATGACATGGTAATAAGTGGTATAAAAGGAATAATGAACTTGAAAAAGGTTCTTAAGGAAGTAGAAATTAACTCAAGTTTATTATGCAGGAGATTAAAGAACGATCGAGTCAAGTCGGACCCGAGGTAAGGGATCCTACACCTCTCTTTCTTTTAAGTACACTCTTTTATGTCATTCCTTTTAAGCTCATATTTATTATGATTGGGATGTTATTTTATATTAACCCTATTTTAATTTTTATGTTCATATGATTAGAGACCCTATTTCCTTTCATCAATCCATTTTGGAAGTTTTGAGTGGTGCTGTTAGGCTGCCGAATTTTCGTAAGGGATTTTTCATCTCACTTTTTATTCCCATGAGATTTATGCTACATTTTCCACAAATTCCATTGAGTGGTGTATGTACTGCCCATTATTCTACTATTTGTTTAATATAATTTCATTTATGAGTATTTACATCAATTATCTATTGTATTTCTTTCATGGGGTGTATGTTTTGAAAGATACCCAAGTCGGTAAGGGAAGCTTTCACCCTCCAATTTTTTTAAAATACTTTTTTGTTGGGTCTTTTAATTTGCATATTTTTATGTTGGGATATGTTCTCATATATCCTTATTGATGTAAATTTTATGTCCAAGTGATGAGATACACTTTTTATCTCTCATCAACTCATTTTGATGTGATGTCGTTAGGCTATCAAGGGAACTTTTTAACCCAATTTCGATTTCTTTGGGTTCAACATGTAGTCATTGAATATGTCATCCATTGAATATGTGTGAATGACATTTTATTTTTTTACACATAATATCCACTTATATTGTGTGTATTTATATTTGTCACACATATTTTTGAGATTTATTTGTCCTTAAGTTAAGGATACCTTCTTTATAAGGGATTTCATCACATTTGACATTTCTATTGAGGGTTCATTGTTGTTATGCACCAATTCAATCTTATATAATGTATATACTGTCCTTTGGTGTATTATATCATGAATCCATTTATTATCATGATATTATTAAGTTCTGACTAAATGTTATTCCTCAATTATTGTATTCAAGTGTCTCTAATTTTGGTAAAACCGCTTTAACCAAAATATCGTTTTAAATGTTTTAATTATTTGTTCTTATTAATATCCATGTTTTCAAAATGGTTTTAAGGATTTATTTATATGGATATTAATGGTTTAAAATTTTATGCTTCAAGGTGGTATGGGACACTTTGATTCAAAAATCTCTTTATTAAATGTTTTAAATGGTTTTGGAAATGGTTTCTTTTTTAATGGATTCAATATTTCAATATACTAAAATGTTATATTGTGATTGAAATGTGGAAATGTTATGTTTCCTTTATTCATGTTTTATGTGACACATTTATGTTATGGTTCTTGGGCATTGTTATGAAAACGGGTGGTTCCGTGATAAACTAAGGGCGGGTGAGCCCGTTATAGATCTCCAATGCATTGGGTAACGCGAAGGAGTGAAACGTTAAGGTTTATCCGGAGAGATTTAGGGAATATACTGTGATGGGTATTCCAAACGTAACCAAGAGGGTTACTCCCCACGTAAGAATGTTATGAATGCCTCAAGTTACCTTGATGTCTTATGTTTTCTATGATTTATTCATGGTTTGATGAGGTATGTTAAAGTGCCTATGTTTTATTGGTAAAGTATGATTTCATTCTTACGTATATATGAACTCATGTTTCCTTTCCATATTTTTTTATAACCCTTACTGAGCTTTTTATGCTCATCCCATGTTTTTGAAATGTTTTTCACAGGTCAAGGGAAAGGTACATGATGTGACGATAGTGTCAAGTATGTGTCAAGAAAGAATCCGTGTTTTATTTTAAATAGGTTTCCATTGATGGGAAGAATGAATATTGTCTTTTATGTAACCACTTTGTTTAAATGTGGAATGTAATGCAAGTTTCATGATCTAATTCTCTAAAACTCTAAACCGGAAAAGATCCTCAATGTGTAATCTTGTAATAACTCAAGATTAAGTAAGGTTTAAGGCTGGGGCCATATAGTTGGTATCAATGGTCGGTTTAGATAACTTTAGAGGTTAGGGTATTCTTTAAGCATAAGTGACATTACCATAATGGTTAGGATTTCAGAAAGAGTCCTAGTTTTAGATAAAGTGAATGAGTAAGTATATCTTAGTGTTTATCTTACTCATTAGTAAATGATGGTTTTTTGATATACTCACACTGACCTTTTTGGTTTTAGTAAATGGGTGGATCTAGCAGGCACCAAAGTAACAGTGGATGTGAAGGAAACTGTGACAGTTTTTTGAGAAAACAACTGATTGATATGGGAGCTGCAATGAGAACTCTTGTGATTATCCTCAACCAACTATCTGGAGTCATGATTGACCACCTAAACCTTGGAGATTTCTCTAAGACGTCATATATTCAAGAAACAAATCCCTACGGAAGTACAAGTAATAATCATAAAGGTAAGTGTGTTCAAAAACCTATGTGTCAAAGATGTGGAAAGAAACACCTAGGAAAGTGTTTCAAAGGGACAGAAATATGCTATAGATGTGGAAATGAAGGTCATAAAGTAAGAACCTGCCATGGAAAAAGGAAGCATCCAGTTGACTCGAGGAAAGGGAACGAAGTTCTTTCTGAGGGATCAATTGAATGTTTTAAATGTGGTGTGCATGGTCATTATGCAAACACATGTCCTATGAAGAAGTTTCGTGAATGGGGTCACCAAGAGCGTACCAATATTCTTTTACCAATACCTAATGCCATTCCGATTGAGGATGAAGAAACTGACAATGACCAATCAAAGGTATGTACTATTTCATGACTATTGTTTTCCTATTTTGGAATCTTAGGATATGATTGATGATTTTGTTTGTAGGAAAGAGGTATTTCGGAATAAGTTGTAATGGAATGGATAATGGATCATGAAGAATGTTGAATGAGTAAGATGTCAACATATAAGGGATTCAAGATTTATGGTGAAATTCTTAAGAGTATTAAGTCTCTTTTGATGATGGGGTTACATTAGAAGACTTTTTATATTATGTGTAACCCTGATGTTTAATATAGGCAAATTTTTTTCAAGTAATAGTTATCTTTTCTTTTGTGGACATAGTTATAAAGAACCATTTGGGTTTATATGATCCTTACTTTTGAGGTAATTATGGGTTATTATATGATATGCTGGAAAATGAAAAGCATGAGATAAACTTGAGGTTAAAATATGTTATGATAATTTTTGATGATTTTATCTCTTTTGGGGAATGTTTTAAGAATTATATAGTTTTTGAAAAAGGACAACACACAGACCGTGTAACAACCCGTCGCGTCGGACAAAGCTGCGGGAATCGAACCCACAACCAAAGTGCGACTGGTATTTATCACCTACCACTGGACTACGTCAAGTCCCTGGTTAGTTTGACTGATTATTTTTAGTTATATGATTTTATGAATTAAGAGTAATTTGATTTTGGGTTATTTATGAAAATGATTAAACAATCATAGAGGATATGTGATTAGGTTAATTACTTTTCAATATGAAACTTTAGGAGAAACTAATGTTGTTTGGAGATAAATGTTACGATTTAACTTGGAAGATTGCGTGATTAATCCTTAAAATGTTTGGGTTTCAATCGTAGATTGGTTTACTTTGAGGAATATTTATGGACAAATTGATTATAGAATGGTCCTCGTTGAACTTTGGGTTTTGTTGGAAAAATTTTGGAGATTAAGAATAGATTTTCTTTTTATAAAGGGTTATCCTTTTCTGGATTATCTGATCTTGTACTATCCTTTTGGTTTTGGTTTTGGTTAAAGCCTATAGAAATGGGAATTATATAGTTCTCTTTTGTGGATTAGGTGATTCTCTGGAAGTTGATTATAGTACTCTTAATGCGAACAAGTCTCCCTAAATACTCGTCTTTTGGAAAAAATATGAGTTTGATTAAGGAATCTAGTAAAATTTGAAAGTCAACATGATAAGTGATTATTTTTCCTTATGAATAAATTCCTCAATAAAAAGTAACTTAAAACAAAAATGTTGTCTATTAACTTTTCCTACTGGGGAACCCAACACCGTTTAACCCATCACAAGTTTGTGATTTTCTCATTGTTAACTTTCTCCTAAACATGTTTTCTATCACTCTCCATCAGAACATGACCCTATGTTTTCTCCTCCATGTCCATGTTTTCCTACATGGATTCCTAGTATGGGTTAACTCGGGTGACCTTTGTACTTATCTTCCTTTATTTTAAAGTGGTTGTTTTACCGACTCTTGTTCCGATCTGGGACTTTCAAGGATGTTTCCAAGCGCAATTTTAGAATTGCGAGGACGCAATTCCCAAAAGGGGGGAAGGATGTAACACCCCAGGTAAATAAAGAATATGAAATTTTCATATTTATCCATATTTGTAAATAAAATATTTATATGACTTTAAAGGGGACTCTATGCTCGATGGCGTACCCAACACACAACAACGAGTTTCTTGAGAATCTTACGTTGCACTCTAATGATAAAATAATATTATTTTAAATGGTAGTTAACATGTAGCCGTTGTAATGGCTGGAATGGATATAAATAACTAAAATATGATTATATATGTTTTTAAATGTTTTTACATTTATCCAATAAAATATAAAGGCTTAAAATACAGAAAGAATTCAATTTTAGGCGTATATGCCCTAGTTTTCCCTAAAGGTTCACTTGTCGCCTTTTGATGGAGAACCGTCATTAAATATAGTTTTGTTCACTCTTAAACATTCTTTTGGACCAAATAAAACTCTAATTAAGAATCGGGACATCAAATTTTACTTTGTTTATTTTTTTGGTTTTTTTTCCGATAAAGTTCATTTTTTAATGAATAGTGTAAAATGTTGTGTTTTAATTCAAAAACTCTTTTTAATATAATTTATTTATATGATTAGATAATATTTTGAATTGGTTTTAAAGTGAAATTAGAAAATATTTTTACCATTGAATCCAATAGTGGTCGTTGGAATTAATTTCACTTTGAAATCGGACTTAAACTAGTGTCAATCTTTTGATACTTATTGTTTCATAAAAACACGCTATTTGTCATGACAGCGGAAATTAATTATTAAATTAATTAATGTGACTTATATATTTTGAATTTTGTAAAACTGACTTCATTTTTGAATTCAGAATATCAAATATATCTTAGGGTGAATTTTTAGGATTTTTCTAAAAAACTTCAATTTTTGATGAATAGTGAAACCACTAAGTGGTACTTATAAAAAATGATTTTTCCATTTAAATGGAAGTTTTCCATCTTTGTGTTTTGAATTTCAAAAATCCGACATACATGGTTGTCATTAAGAATTAAAATGTGGTTCAATGGGATAAAAATAATTTTTTGGTGAATAATAACTTATTAAGTTTTTAATCACGATTAGTGGTAATTAGTGTAGTTTAAGGTAAAAATAATGCTTTAATAAAATGAGATGAGCTTGAAACATGTCTTAACCTCATTGGTTGTGTCATGTACGACCAAGAAAAGCCATGGGTAAACTTTGGGACCCCATGGAGCCACTTTAGTTGGAAAATGACAATAATATATTTTTATTTAATGTTAAAATTAAATTGACACAAACATGAGTTGTTTTACTAAAACAGTTTTTAATTAAGGTTACACAAGTCCAAATTTTGATTATAAATAGTAATTGGAAAGATAATAAGATTTCCTACATCATAGTATTTTTTTATAATTTTTAGACATTAAATAAATTAAATTATTTACGACATAATAATGATGAAGTGATGACATCATTAATTGACGATTTAAATAAAATGGAAAGATAATGTAAAATCTATGAACTAAAAATGTCCAAAACTTATTGGATGGGTGGATTTAGAACCCTTATCACCTTATCCAAGAATTATATCAATGTGGGACCTTTTAAAACCGAAACACATTTTCATATAAAGTAATATTTCTTACATTCCAAAAGTGTCCCTCCCCTCCTCTTATAAAAGGCCCCCATCTCTACCTCTTTTCACACACTCATCAAGCCTTTGGATCGGCCAACCCCTGCCCATTTACTCTCTCTCCATCCCTCTCCTCATCCTAGAGGATTCCATTTGGGAAGAATCCTTTCAAAGGAAGCCTTTAGGCTCAAATCAAAAGGAGTTACACTTTTAAAGGTAATTCTTTCTCTCATGTTCATTTGTTTTATTTTGCTTCTCCAACCCCCTAAACTCTTTTTTTTGTAACAACACCAGTATCTTCAATATACTAGGATGTTGTTATAAGATTTATTCGATCTACACTCTCACACAACTACATCAAATGGTTAAAGAACATACGGTTTCCGTGGATGGTGAAATTCTACCTCCCGAAACGATGATTGTTCAATACTCATTTAACACCTTCAAAGGTGTTCATTATGATGTCACTATTTTTATATATGATATATAATATGTTTATGTCTTCCTTATGCTTCTGTATTTTTCATTTTTTTCTTACCTTTATGGCTTCCATTATGGGTATACGCGATATCTTCATTTAAGGAAGTGCGGACTACCGCCCCCTTAAAGTGATTTGATTCGTTAAATACCATATGTGGGATGTATAAAGGATGGAAATATGATATTATATATGATATTATACTGTAATTATAATATACCTTTATATCATTATTATTCCATTCTATAAAATACGAAATAGAAATGAAAGTAGCGTTCATGCGTACGTACGACTTACCGTCTCCATGAACGGTGCATTTCATTTCTTACCTCTAAACGATTATGTAATGTTATAAATGCATGAATGTACTGGATATATATGACATATATGATATCTACATCATGAATAAAATTCTGGATATAATAAACATTTGGCCACACGAACAACATGTAATTGTAAGAAGTCCACTTTCGACTTAAGAACCAAATATCGGCAAAACAAATATTATTAACTTAAATGATTACATAATGTTTATGACATGGTAATAAGTGGTATAAAAGGAATAATGAACTTGAAAAAGGTTCTTAAGGAAGTAGAAATTAACTCAAGTTTATTATTCATGAGATTAAAGAACGATCGAGTCAAGGCGGACCCGAGGTAAGGGATCCTACACCTCTCTTTCTTTTAAGTACACTCTTTTATGTCATTCCTTTTAAGCTCATATTTATTATGATTGGGATGTTCTTTTATATTACCCCTATTTTAATTATTATGTTCATATGATGAGAGACCCTATTTCCTTTCATCAATCCATTTTGGAAGTTTTGAGTGGCGCCGTTAGGCTGCCGAATTTTCGTAAGGGATTTTTCATCTCACTTTTTATTCCCATGAGATTTATGCTACATTTTCCACAAATTCCATTGAGTGGTGTATGTACTGCCCATTATTCTACTATTTGTGTAATATAATTTCATTTATGAGTATTTACATCAATTATCTATTGTCTTTATTTCATGGGGTGTATGTTTTGAAAGATACCCAAGTCGGTAAGGGAAGCTTTCACCCTCCTCTTTTTTTAAAAGACTTTTTTGTTGGGTCTTTTAATTTGCATATTTTTATGTTGGGATATGTTCTCATATATCCTTATTGATGTAAATTTTTTGTCCAAGTGATGAGATACACTTTTTATCTCTCATCAAATCATTTTGATGTGATGTCGTTAGGCTGTCAATGGAACTTTTTAACCCAATTTCAATTTCTTTGGGTTCAACATGTAGTCATTGAATATGTCATCCATTGAATATGTGTGAATGAAATTTTATTGTTTTACACTTAATATCCACTAATATTTTGTGTATTTATATTTGTCACACATATTTTTGAGATTTATTTGTCCTTAATTTAAGGATACCTTCTTTATAAGGGATTTCATCACATTTGACATTTCTATTGAGGGTTCATTGTTGTTATGCACCAATTCACTCTTATATGATGTGTATACTGTCCTTTGGAGTATTATATCATGAATCCATTTATTATCATGATATTATTATGTTCGGACTAAATTTTATTCCTCAATTATTGTATTCAAGTGTCTCTAATTTTGGTAAAACCCCTTTAACCAAAATATTGTTTTAAATGTTTTAATTATTTGTTCTTATTAATATCCATGTTTTCAAAATGGTTTTAAGGATTTATTTATATGGATATTAATGGTTTAAAATTTTAATCTTCAAGGTGGTATGGGACACTTTGATTCCAAAATATCTTTATTAAATGTTTTAAATGGTTTTGGAAATGGTTTCTTTTTGAATGGATTCAATATTTCAATATACTAAAATGTTATATTGTGATTGAAATGTGGAAATGTTATGTTTCCTTTATGCATGTTTTATGTGACACATTTATGTTATGGTTCTTGGGAATTGTTATGAAAATGGGTGGTTCCGTGATAAACTAAGGGCGGGTGAGCCCGTTATAGCTCTCCAATGCATTGGGTAACACGAAGGAGTGAAACGTTAAGGTTTCTCCGAAGAGATTTAGGGAATATACTGTGATGGGTATTCCAAACGTAACCAAGAGGGTTACTCCCCACGTAAAAATGTTATGAATGCCTCAAGTTACCTTGATGTCTTATGTTTTCTATGATTTATTCATGGTTTGATGAGGTATGTTAAAGTGCCTATGTTTTATGGGTAAATTATGATTTCATTCTTATGTATATATGAACTCATGTTTCCTTTCCATATTTTTTTACAACCCTTACTGAGCTTTTTATGCTCATCCCAAGTTTTTGAAATGTTTTTCACAGGTCAAGGGAAAGGTACATGATGTGACGATAGTGTCAAGGATGTGTCAAGAAAGAATCCGTGTTTTATTTTAAATAGGTTTCCATTGATGGGATGAATGAATATTGTCTTTTATGTAACCACTTTGTTTAAATGTGGAATGTAATGCAAGTTTCATGATCTAATTCTCTAAAACACTAAACCTGAAAAGATCCTCAATGTGTAATCTTGTAATAACTCAAGATTAAGTAAGGTTTAAGGATGGGGCCTTATAATTAAGTAGGGGAGAAATGAACATAAAAAATCTATAGGAGAAATGCTCAATAGATGTTTGATTCCATATATATTATTTTTAATAAGAAAATAAATTTTGATATTAAGAAATAGATCTTCCAATTTACACTGTAATTATGTCTTCCTTCACGGTGATAAATTCTCAAATCATTTCATTTGTCAATTGATTCACAATCATCATAGAAACTTTGAACACAAAATCAATCAATTTAAACATATTACCTACCTCGATTCAGATTTCTCACATGAGATGAATAGTCCCTACATTGTTTCCATAGGAAAGGTCCATCGAATTCGAGGTTTATTGGTCAATAATCCACGATATGTCACCGTAGCATGAGAGAGAAACCCCAAGGATATCTCTTCAATTGTACACAAAGGGTTCCAAGGTCATGTGAATAACCCTGGAAATTCTACGTATTAATAATTTTATTGATTTTCACCCACTATGTCAACAAAATAGTTTTAACAAATTATTTTATTCCAATTATGACATGCAACATATTTTTAAAAAATAAATGGTATTGACTGATGTTATGATGTTTCAAGGGTAATGTCATCATGCTGATCTCAGAGGTTCCTAATGACTTTTGACCGTGGAACCCTTTTGTGAGTTAATCCAATTTTTCTGGTAAACCAGGTTCATTTGTTATTAACAAGTTTAATATTTTTTAATCACTAATTTCTGGGACACTGGGCATCATAATGACATGATGTCTCAATCATTTTTTATATATATTTCGATAGAATTCCCAAAAATAGTACAGAAAAAATTATCAGATGTTAGAGTATGTTTAACTAATGATATCATTCATTGAATTTATGATTTACAAGGATAAGATATCAGGAGAATAATATTTTATATAATCATTTTTTAGTTTAGAAGATACAATTTTTACTTATACTAACAATTTTTCCTATTTATAGATGATTAGAAATAGGTGTAATAACTCGTTAATACATTATATATTTATAACAATTATCATTTAGATATCCTTTTAGTAATTTTAAGGTTTGAAAATATACCAAAATTATGGAAAATATTTTTTATTTTATATTTGATGAAATGATAAATTATTCTTGATCATTAATAATTTAAAACAATAAAAAAAAATTTAGTGGAAGAAAATAAACATACAAAATTCTAAGGTTAAAAATAATTTTTTTTTATAATTCGAGTATATCGATTTCCGTAAAAATTATAACTTAATGATACACCACTTCCATGAACATATGAAATGGGTGAGTAAATAAATCAATTCATATATGTAAATAATTTTACAAACTATTGAGGTATTCTTATAGAATATAATATAAAATAATGATTATTCCAAAATTATAAATAGACATAAGTTGATTAAAAAAATTAATGAAAATATGAATATATTTAAACTAAATAGTAACTAGGGAATTTCATTTTCGTAACATATAAATTAATGAATTGAATATAATATAAATCAAATATTATTTTCTATTTTGTTAATAAATTAAAATTTGTTGGATTTAATTTTATAAGGGTTTGAATTTTAAAATTGTGTTACTTTTAAATATATAACAATATAATATTTCCCTAATAAGTATATTATTCATTCAACATTTTTTGAGTAATATTTAATTTTAATTTTATATATATTTTCCTCATGATATATTATATGATAAAATATCAATAAAATTATCAAAAAAAATATTGTATTAAATTTATAGAAAAATTAACGGGTTTTTAAGGTTGAATATATTCATTTCACAATATTTATTATCCTTTAATATTTTTAAATTAATTATTTTTTATATATTTTATAAATAAATATTTATTTTATTGAGAAAATTCATATTGATTTTTATTAGTCTTTAATATTTCAAATAATTTTCCTAGTTTATGAAACTTGTACAAGATTATTCTTTTTAAAAAATTTCTTAAATTAACTTATAAATATATAATTTCTATAAATAATTTTTTTTATTTTAGAATTTATTATCTTCATGTAAAGGCCAAGAATATTCATAATATTTCCTTTTTATTCTAGGATTTCTAATAATTGAGAAGTGTATATAATTATTTTATATGTGGTTTTAGATTATAGTTTTAAATAATTTGTATAAACTATAAGATTTATTACATTATTATAAAATTATTTATGTTGTTTTTTATGTAATTATTTATTTTTGGATGTGTTTTTTATTTATAGAGAGACTAATAAAATCAGTTTATAAATATTTATTATATTTTTAATTAAAAATGTAATATTATTAAGAATATATTTCCCCTATTCCTGATTCTTATGTTATATAATTACTTGTTGGTGTTTCTATAGATTTTGAAATGGTATCATAACTTCTTAAAACATTATAGAGTGTTGAGAGATTTATTTTAAATAGTGTGTTAACACATAAACACTTATTAATTATTTTATATATGTAATATATTTTTTTCCAGGAATTCATAATGGTTGATGTGTTTTATCATGAAAAATATAAAGAAATAAATTGATTTCACAATTTTATATAATGGTTGTACAAACTTGTATAATGGTCAGACAACTTATTCCATCATCTTGTATGTGTGTGCGAGTGTTTTTATTCAATATAGAAGGTAAGTACCATGCGTTAATTAAAGATTTTTGGGTATTCATAATCTAGTATAAAGGTATTGTTAACTTTGTTTATGAAAAATAATTCTTCCTTCATTTTGTTAGGGTAATATTGAATTTCTAATACCCATATAATGGTAACTAAATGTGTAATTATAAAACCAAATTAACCATACATAGTGCATGCATTTTGTAAATTCGTATCATTTTTCATATGTTTTCCAATATTCATTCCCCAATCAATGTGTAACATGAATATAATGTTAATTTTTGATGAGATATTGAAATTTGACAAACATAAACCAATTATAGTTTTTAAATTAAATATTTATTCATTCATAAATATTGAATATTTAACACATAATTAAATATATTTTAAGGAATCCATTGGATAAAACTATCATTTGATTGGAATAAATGATAGGTTTTTTATGAAATATATACAGAAATATATTATTTATACATTAAAATTAAACATTTATTCTGAAATTTTATCACGTGTTCTCCATCTAGTCTAGGGGATTCATGCTTGAACATTTTTTTTGTAGAGGGGCATCTAGAAATTTAATTGATCTCATCTCATGTTTCTATATGTACTCACACCATCCTGGTATTTCTCATATATTGGGCATAACCTGAAAATAAAATCATTTAAATAAAAGGGTTCTGTGTATTTTTCTTGTTCTTTTAAAAATATTAACCAATCATGGATTCTCTTCCATGAATAAATTAATTTAATGTTACTAAATAATATAATAATTTTATAATCTCATGATTAATGGATATTGATGCATATGATAAATTTCTTTATGAATGATATAAATATGATAATATTTTATTTATAATGAATAATTATTGGATATGAAATAATAATATTATAATATCCAATAAATTATTACTATTTTTCATGAATTCATAGATTATTTGTAATAACTTCAGGAAAATATTCATAGTTTAAAATTTCCATTCTAAAAGAAAACATGTGATAATATATGAATGAATTGGGATATAAGGGTATTAATCACATATATTTTATTATATTATTAAGTATAAAATAATAGTATTGCTTTATATATATAGGTACAAGGAGACATTTTTATCTCATGTAGATGTATGTTAAAATATTATTATTCCACATATATTCTATAAAAATGTAAAATAATTACATTAATGTTTACAAATATTAAATAAAAATAGTATAATTTACATAATTTTCATTATGTGGAATATATAGAATACATTCCCATGTCATTTAAAATATTTTAAAAGTAAAAAAGTCCATGTTTTGTAATTTTCAGTTGTATATTTACAATATTTTCATAGTATAGAATATTCAGTGGAAAATGATTATCACATGGTGATTGTTTATTAATATTGATTTAATCCAACAAATCAATGTCATAAATTGAATAATGTTGTGAAATGTTGTATAAATAATTTTTAAATAATGTTTCTATTACTTCCACAAATCCATTTAGAAATATTATTTTTTTTCATTTGGATAATTATGGTTATATTAGTTTTAGGGAATCACATTTTGAAATATATATTTATTATTAATTAAAATTACTGAAAAAATATTTTTTATCAAATTTTCACAATCAATAAGTTAATAGTATCTAATAATTTATAATATTACTATATGAAATGAAAAAACTACATGATTTAGTGTTTTTATAATTATTATGGAAATTATCTAGGAGATAGAAATAAATAAGTTTTTTCTATACACAACATTTGTTAATAAAAAATTATATCATGTTGTAGAGTAAAATAACATAATAAATTATTAATGATTTTTTATAAATCATGATCATATTGATTTGAAATGTTAAATCTCACATGTAAGCATTGAATAATATTTTACATTGTATAATTAAATTAATTTCATGTAAATTGTGATTAGATGTGTCACGACCCATCCCTAGGGGCCTGTGCCTTGACTACATGAAGCTCGCCTTCCATAGGACAGGGGCTGACGACTAACACCAAAGGCATAATTCCCTAAAACGGGGAAGGCATTGGCTTTAGAACTTGTAACACACCCAAAATAATGCACAAAAATAGATGAAACACCATGTAGACTGTATAAAAAGTAGATCATAAAGTAAAAGTGGTTAGAATACAAGACCAACTGGAATGTAAAAGTACAACTGAAATGCAATACATCTAAAGAAATATAAAAGGTACCTGGTGGATCGTCCTCCGAGGTTCCTACCTAAATGGTAGGTATAGATCTTCTCCTCAACAGTCCACGTCTGTCCATATCCTCCGTGTAACAACAAGCCGTAAGGCCCACATCTGTATACCGTCTAGTCCAGGTACTCTTAGCCTCAGTTAGCACTATTTGTCTTCTACATCCAACACAACATGGTACAGGCATAGCCTGTTCAGGGGTGAGTATAACGATACTCTGTAGGGACCCCGAGACCCACAATGTCTCACAATATCTAAAAATGATAAACTACAAAGTATTAAATCAATAGATAACCCTAAATAGGTATATTCATATAAATATACTAATTTTCATAAGTAATTCATCTCCATTATGAGGAAAACACAAAAGTACTGACTTAGATAAAAATTGATTTTATTCACATTATTGAAACCTCGTATGTGGGAAAATATTTCTCAATTGAGTACAATGGTCCTTATGGGACACCATACATGCATCCCACTAACCTTGGATTACTGAAGTATACCTCATGTCGAGTACCATGGGTCTGCCGCATCACACAGAGGCACTCCCCACTGTGGGTCTGCTGCCACACCCATGCGCTCCACCTTGTAGACTTCTGAGGTACTCCTCTTGTCGAGTACAATGGGTTAGCCTCATCACACAAATCATGATCTCCACTGTGGGGTTCTCACCAAATACAGGCGCTCCCCACTAGGATAGTTGAGTCTCTCTGAGTCAAATGGTCAGCAGTCATCAGGTCTCAGACAGCTTGTAGGTCTTTTCACTCTACTCACTTTTCAGTGGAAGGATCCTCTCCACGAGCAATTGGTCGATACTCCAACTATCTCCATGTCACAGGAAGAATTGTCTCAAATTTCTGCCATCTCATATGGGTCTCAAAGCAACATATGGTGCGTCAATCGGACGCCCGGTCTGTGAATTATTATCTTTTTAGTTCAACGGGCCTGGTTTGATTCGTGCACGATCCAACCTGACCGTATTTCAACTCTACCCGATATTTCTGTGGGGTAAACTCAAAAGGACCATCATGCTACAAGATTACCAGTGTCGCTGACGGTTCGTCAAACAGATGTCCGGTGCCAATGATATGGCCAATTGAAATAAAATGGTCATAGTGGGCCCAGGTTCGGTCCGACCTGGCCCGACCTAGCAGGGACCGACCCAGTTTGGGTCGGCCTGGCTAGTACCATTGGGTCTAGATCGGGCCATTGGGTGGGCCAGCCCGTTGGGTTTGGCACGACCCACTGGGCGTTACCCAGTGGGCCATGAGGTCACAGACCAGTCATGAGGGCGCAGACCATCCATGGATGGCGTGAGGGCGGTTCGGCCCAAAGGGCACTTTGTGGGAGACCCATCCCAGAGGGCGTGGTGAGAGCACGGTGCGGTTCGGACCGAGTGCAACGAGGGGCGCTGGGCGGTTCATCCCGGGTGCCACGAGGGGTGCTGGAGGCCAGCTGGGCCAAGGCGCGGGAGGGATGCCCGGTCGGGGCACCAAGAGGGGTGCGGGAGGCCGGCGCGGCCAGCTCCCCTCATGGGGCATCGGAGGATGGCTCGGCCGGGGCGCCATAAGGGGAATGGGAGGTTGGCTCATCCGGGGTGCCATGAGGGCATGGGATAGGCTGGGGGATCAGGAGGCTGGAAGACTATGCTGCCGGGGCAGCTCGGCCTGCCCCGCTACGGCGCGACCTGAATGGCGGAGACCGCGGGGGTGGATCTTCCAGGGTGCCGTGAGGGGGCGCGGTAGGTGGCGGTTCGAAGCACCATGAGGGAGGCACATGTCTATAAGGTTGTGGGTGTCCTGGTTGTTGACTTTGTCACCTTCATCGTCTTTGTTGCCGTCCTCGGTTTCGATGAACACTGCAAATGACAATGGTAAAGGGGTCATGAAATGTTGGATTGGTCTGAACCCCCCGTGTTTAGCGTTGAAACTTTTGGCTCACAAGAATGAAACCCAACAAACCCTTTTTCCCCTACCTTGTTTTTTGTTCGTCGACAGAGTCGTGGGGAAGAAGTCGTAGTTGTCATCATTCGTCGCGTCTGCCACACACCTTCAATCCCAAGACCGTGTATTGGTTTGTTGACGACGATGAGGAGGGATGGTCAGTCATCGAAGACTTCCCACTTTGGTTTCTTATACAAGGTGCATCCAAGGATGATGTCGAAGAAGCTCCTAACCAGCGTTCTTCGTGGAGGAAGCGTTCTTCATTGGATAAATGTTTTCCCAAGAGCTCCTCCAATCCCCAATTCCACCCTAGTGAATGGTGTACCAAAAAAACAGATTAAACCATCTATTATTTTGTTGGAAATAATTAAAAAATCCTAATTAATTAAGGTGGGTTGCATAATAAATTAAGGGAGGTGGTGGCACCATTAAAGGGTAGGAAGTCTAGAGGTTGTCCCTCATTAATGAGGGGAGTTGAGAGTTTCTCACAATTAAATGGGGGCTTTAGTCCCAGGTGGTCCTCACCACCAGAACCTCTCTTTGGAGGTTAGGTTCGGGTGGGCTTCACCACCATAACCTCACATGATAGGTTATGGTCGGGTGGTCCCCACACTTCAACTCCCACATGGGTGGTTAAAAAAAATAAAAAAATATAAAAGCTTATATTATTTTGTTATTTCCACGTAAAACTGAAAAACTAAATTCCACCGTTGGCCAACTATCATCGAGGTGAACATATTCTTAAGAGAATAAAGTCACTACGAGTTCTATGGTACCCTCAGATTTAAATTCCATGCACCAGTTCAAATGTTTCAAAACAACGCTCGTTTGTTTACTGAACATACCTAAAACAAAATTAAGAAAATTATTGTCAGCCATCCTCGACCTATGTCAGTTGAGGATAGGATTTTTTAAGTGAAACATGCCCTAACGAACCCAAAATTACTCTCATATTTTCAATCCATGTTACTATATTGAAGTGATAAATTTTATTATAAAATTATTCTCACTTAATTATTTCATTTTTGGACAAAAACTAACTTTCTCTAGTGGCCCGTCCCGGCCAAAGTAAGTATCTTCATAAAGAAAGAATACCCTCATGAGTTCAGCATTGGTCTCAGATTTTAAATCTGACTCACCATTTTTGATTTATAATAATATTAAAATAAAGTACATAATTTAATTTCTTTATTTATGATTATTCCATTTTTGGGTTTTCTAAGAGGAGGCATGTGCTGACTAATCTTAAGTCTGTCTTATGGTAAACCTGCCATCCTGAGCACAACAGTGCACTCGTATTTCTAATCTGAGTACCCTTTTAAGAGTTATTTGACTTATTTTAGGAAAACATCTTACAATCATTAACTTAATCATAACAAAACTTTGACGGATCATTCCGGGCACTCCGGGACTCGAAATCATGCGCCGTCATTTTTCGCGGACTTGTAAAATTCCCATCTAAAAAAAAATCATGGGCATTCTGAATATTTACACAGTGTGTCTATTGTCACCACATGAGCATTAAAATTTTGTTGGTTATTTAAAATTTATTATTTTTTTGGTGTTGATTAGTATGACCAACTACATATAATAAAATAATCAAATAATGACAGATGATTTATTAAAAAATATACTTATGAATGAGTATAAAAATTAATAGTAATCGTTGATTTTTTTTTCTGATATTGAATTATTTCATGAAACATATTTTGGGACTTTTAGCTACTTATAGTTATTATCATATGTTCCGTATGACAAATATATTATTTGTAATAAACTAAATTATTCAATATGGAAATAAATTTGTATTTTGTTAAAAAAAATATATTCAAGAGATGAGGGACCCTGTTATATATTAAGGAATTATAAATTCATTAACATTCGACGATAAAATTAAATAAATATTATGTGTGGTAGATCACATTTGATATGCATGTCTGATCTATGGATTTATAACCCTTGTCTGATTTGTTGATATCCATGTGTAGTTGGAATTATATAATGACTGATGGATAAAGATTCTCCTCGATATTGTTTTACTTGTGCTGGTGGCACGAGGTCCTACTTATGATATTAATTGTGGCATTGGGTCAAAATGGGAATCTATTGGAACAAGATGTTGAATGTTATATAATGAGAAATGGTGTGGGACACTGTGGTGGTTGAAAAAATTTTAGTTCATTGAATTCACATTGTTTTTTTATCTTAGAATGATGAATAAATGACGGGATATTGGATGATTGTAATTTATTTTATTAATTTAAAATTTTAGAATGATCTTTGATGCAATTAAATATATATAAATATTATATGGGTTATATTTCAATAATAACTAGTGAAATAAAATGCTTAATAAATTATAATTATTTAATGAAACAAAGGGGCTGGTATCTGATAGTTACTTCTAATGAATCATTTATAATTACAATCATAAAATTAATAAATTCATTATGACATTGATTACAAGATAGATAATTTAATCCCAAAAATAAAGTAAATTTAAATAAGGAGAAATACATTAATTAATACTGAACATGATTGTATAATATTTTTTGATATCTATTCCTTTACAGTTGAAAACCGTTTTTCATAGAGATTATTAATACAATTGATTGAACGTAAACATTATATCCCAAATTATAGTTGTGTACTGTAATTATATATATTTTATGAGTTAGTATGAAACCAACATGTGGGATGAAAAACAAACAATCAATAGTTATTAAGGTGTTGTCCCCAATTTCCAGGTTGTTGAAGATATATCTTCATGACTATCCCCTCTCCACCACTCTCTCATATTATATAGTAGTATTTATATATACACTCAGATTCATCAATGCTCCCTCATTCCTATATAATGAATTAATCTATTGATCGAGGATATTTTTCATTATTATATTCTTCATATGGTATTTGAATGATCATTAATGGGTTTTTGTGAATGAGTTGTGATAAATTGATCTATAGTATAGAATAAATAATTTATGGAGGATTCCAGAAGTAAGAAATGTTTATACACAGAGTATGTGGATGTGATTATGTGATACATGGGGGTGCATGGAGTGATATGGATAGATAGGATTTTTCATTATAGATTATTTTTAGAATATATAATGGATCAGGATGGTTGAAATTAATGTGTGTGAGTGTAAAAATAGTACTAAAACTATTATGGGATACCCATATATATATAATTATGTGGTTATATTTGTGTTTTTAAATTAATGATCCATGGTAATGATGATAAATTAATTATTTACATATTTATACGATGATTTTGTTTATTTTATTTACTCATTAGGCATTAGAATTATTCATTTCCATTTTTAATGAGTTGTATTCAAGAGGATGCTACAATATATACATTTTATAATTACCCTATATATATATTCTTGCAATTAATCATGTTATCAGGAGGTGGTTGGAGATCAATCTAGATATTACTATTTTGATGATATGTTCAGGTGATGTTGGATATTAATGTACACAAACAAGGATTATCCATTTAGTATTTTGTTATTAGTCATGTCTAGTTATGTATAATATTACATAATGTATTGGGTGTTCTTCTTTATTTACAATGATCATGATTTCATTGTTCTTTTTCTCTTCTAATATCATACAATTATAAAATTATGATGTTAATTACTCTATTATGTGTGATTATAAACACTCAGTACCAGTCTCAAATCAATGATCTATTAATGGATAGTGTTGCGAATTATTAACAATATTAATTTCTTCCAAATCCAAAAGGGATACCATTAGAAGGATGGGGACATGATAGAGTGGTATTAACAGTGATTATTATAATATATGAAATAATATAGATTCTGAACCAGTAAGGATACATGGTGTGGTAGGTAATGTTTACCTCCATGTATTAGTACATGTTATAGAAAAATGATATATTCTTGGTAATAGGATGTTATGGACTCATGTAATCTAGTTCTATGACCATTAAGATTGTTATAAATAATAATTTCAATGAAACATTATAAATGGTACATAGCATGGTAATGATGATTTATCATTTTTTAATTCTCTTGTGTTATAATCATGACACTAAATGTGAAAAAGATAAAAATAAATCAATTACAAATGAAAAAAAATTAAAATGGGGTTGGAATCCATAAATTTATTTTCCTATTTTAATTTGGTTCTTGGTCAATGTTGCTATCAAAAATAAATTAAAATAAATAACTACATAGTGGAGGTTGATGATGAAATGTCTCTATGTAGGATAATATGATAGTTTAGAACTACTATATGTTGATGTCATATGGCTCTAATTTGGATCATGGAATTGGGAATTATTTGGAATAGGTTATGAAAACCTTTGTTTTAAATAAAACATGCTGAAATCATTGGATTACATTGGTTGTGACAGTTATATGTGGTATATAATAATAGTTTATTATCTTGTTTCTCATGGTCAATAAGGAGTTGAAATACTATGGGGGAAGAATTATGATAAACATTAAAGAATAATCATGTTCAAAAACAAGAAAAGTGTATTTTTA
Source organism: Viscum album (assembly GCA_963277665.1). NCBI lineage: Eukaryota > Viridiplantae > Streptophyta > Magnoliopsida > Santalales > Viscaceae > Viscum > Viscum album. Next base: position 1,216,602,552 of record OY728142.1, on the reverse strand, counting down.
TATGACAATGTTTTCATTCTGGTTTGAATTTTTATATCATTTAATTGTTATGTGTTGAGTAATTTGATATTTATTTTTGATCCTTGGACAATTAAATTATTTTCTACATTAACTGAATTATAAGTATTAACATCATTTAATAACTCTTATCATCTGGGAATGTGTTATATGATGCCTCAAAATTTTTATGATTGAAAAAAAACCTATAAAATACATAATCCATTAATTTTTACTCTCTCAATTATAGTCTTATGATCCACACATAATTTACCTCATATAAATTATGTACTACTGATCATTTTCTACATTTTGGGATGTAGATATGGTGTAGTGAAAGAGTTTCTCTAACCATATTCATATTATTTTATATAACTCTCATCAAGCTCAGTTTTGTGATGATATAATATATTGGATATATTAAAAACATCATATATATCATATATTATTTTCTTGGTCCAAATGTTATGGATATTTCTTGTGATGAATTGTGTTCTGTTATATCATCAAAATTTTAATAATAATATATTAAACTTATTAGATGTGATATGTTCTTTGTTTAACATCTAGACCATTGGTTTCATTTGTTTTTATTTAATTAATGATGATGTATATTTTTGTTGATGTTAGTGTTGAGTGTATAATAGAAGACCATGGTTTATTTGTTTCAGTTTACTTCTAGTCTTATTCATGGTTTTCATGAATGATATTGGGATAATGGTTAAAGGTGGTGAGTTTGTGACTTCAATTGCGTCTCTATATTGTGTTTAAATCATTAAAGGATATATGTTTGGAATTCCCAAGTGTTTGGGGGATTCATTACAGTGTTTTTGGGAAATTTTTTAGGTCACATTGTTTGAGAACAGTTTTCCAAAACAGTGCGTCATAAAATTTCAATGTTGTAGATGTTTTCAAGAGGCATTTTCATGGTTCCTGCATTATTTCGAAAATAGTACTGAAAACCCCTAAAGACTAATATATGATTAACAAATTTGGACATAGAGATCCATTTTATGTGATTCCACCACCCAAAATTAATCCAAGCCTATTGGGTATCTACCAAAGGAATTTCCCCCTTCATTCACTATCATTTTAGACAACTTATTGGGAGATTTATCACCAATGTTCTGTGGATCTTAATAAAATCATCCCCATTCATCTTCTCCACTTTCCCCACTCTCACCAATTAATCTCAAGTGGCATGGTTCTTGTTTGGCCAAACCCTAATGTTAAGGGTTTGATTGTGGGTGATATTTTATTGTATTTATGTCATGTGGATCATCTATGGGGATCTATTATTACTCTACATGATGTTTTATCCCATTCACACATGGTTTGGGGATGGTGAATCCATCATTTTCTCCCTGAAATGAACTTTTTAAAAATTCATGTTTAAAATTGATTTTTAATAGGTATTTTTACATCTACCTTATCTATATATGTAAATGATTGTTTTTAATTGATTTATTTTCTTAAAAATGTCATTATATGGTGGTTTTTTTAAAACACATGGGTATAATGCACCTAGGTTGATAATTTTATTTTATTTCCTTCTTATAAACTGACATTGTGGATTTATATGAAATGTTTAGCTTTCAATAAGTGGTGATGGTAGTTTCCTATTTCTAACATGGTTTCAAATTTATGGGTTTTTGAGGTGGTGGAATGGTTAATGTGATAAAATGTCTTTGAAAGGGGTTTATGGTTTCATGGGGGGTGGTTATGTACTTGTAGTAAAATAAACGGTTGTATTGGGTTTCATTGAATGTAGTGACATATAAATAGTTGTTTTAATTTCTCTTAATCAATATTGGTGTGCCATTGGTTGCGGGTATATCCGTGGGAATATTAGGGGCATACATGGATGTGCTCTCAAATGATGATGGAACTCAATAAATGGTGGTATCTCTAATCCTTGGTTTCATAAATGTTTTTTATCAATAAAATAATGTAGATTACCTTGTGTGATTCCTAATTTATTATTTAAATGAGATATTATAAATTCTTTCTTCTTGTTTTTTGGATATAATGGTTTTAATGTATTATATAATGATCGGCCATTTGGCATTGAAATGTGTTTTGGGTGGGTGTTTTGATTATAAGACCCCATTTGGCATTGTAAAAATTAACATGGTTTTTGTGTGACGTATTGGTAAATTTTTTGACATTTTGAGTTAATTTCCCATTTGGAAAATCCTCTTAAACGATGGTTTTTCTTCAAATCATTTGAAGGGCTCGTGTTATGGAATTTTTTGTGCCTGGTTGGAATCCTATAATGTTTTATAAAATATTTTGAATGTTTAATTGTATATCAGAATGTTTGAAAACGTGTTTTATGAAATGTATATTCTTGTACAAGTGGAACAATAATAGGATGGATTTCCATCATGGGTTCAAATATACTGTTTTTCATGTATTGGATACGCAACTACCATGTTGATAGCTGAAATGAGTCATTTGTGCATTGGCCTCATAGTAACACAGAATTATAATTACCACCATGGTTTCATGGATGTGTTTTAGATGATCTACTGATGGTTTCTTACCATCCCCGATTAGATGTCCTTGTCCCTTAGGTAGATATAGAGGGTAAGAGGGAATTTACACTACATTTTTTGTGAGGGAAATCATTGGGTATAAACAACTGTGATTCACCATATGCCTAAATGTGGTTCAAAACAGACTATGACTAGGGGTTATCTCAGGATGTTTAGGATCACCCATGTCAATTAATCATATTTATTATTTACATTGTTCATTATTATATTCAAGACTGTACTTCTCACCTATTCTGTTTAGCACTACTATGGTTTTACTTGTTTTTATTCTACTTATAAAATTGTATTTGGTTTGAGAAAGGGTAGTTTCTATGCATTGGGATCTGAAAAGGGAAAATTATTTCATTTTATTAAAATGTGAAAAACTTTTATAATTTAATTTGAAAATAAAATCCTTGGAATATTTTTTAGGACTGAAAAAACATGGTTTTAGTGATTGATCTTGTTATCCATACAAATCATGTCGGTGAAAACACATATTTTATCATCTCAATTTCCCTTTTAGAATTTGCTCAAAATTCGTGGTAGGTTCTCATTATGGATAATGCTGAGTCTTGTGTTTGGAGGTGACCAAAAGGTGACATGGAGATTGTGTGGAAGCAATCTAGTTTTATTCCTTTTTTTCAATCTTCATAGTTGTATTTTTTATTTGAACCAACTACATATTTATTTGAGATTCAGTTTTAAGTTATTATATGATTTTAGTATGTTCTATTTATTTATATAGTCATGACTATTTTTTGAACCTAAATCCAAAACACTTTTATGATTTGTTTAAAAATATTATTTTTTATCCCGGGGGATCATGAACGCACCACATGGAATGCCGCAATCCAGCTCAGGTGACAAGTTCAGGGATAAACCATGTTAGTTCTTGAAAAGTTGGGTTGTTAGTAGGTTCTTTTTTTATGTTTCTAGTAGAAGGATATTTTTTTTACTCGATAGGTAAGAATGGGATGGGTTTTATTAACATTTTCTCATTCTAAACCTCGAGTTACCGTGGGTAGCTGACAATTTGAGACTTTTTTCATTATTTTGGATTGAGGGTTGATAATATAGGAGAACATGTGTCAAGTTGTGATCTCACATGGAGTAGTGATCCATGTAGAGTCCAATAACACATTTCTAGGTCATCTTAGTGTGATGGTTGAAATGCAGAAATTCCAACTACCATGTCTCCATGTTAGGCATTGACACTAGTCCCTCCTTATTGTATTTTGCAACATGTTACGTTATGTTCTTTTCCTAGTTAGTTTGAGTTGGGTTTTTGAAAATAAAATGGGATTTAAAATGGAATAAATGATTCTTTTGATTTTTTTTATTAATAAATTGTGTATTATTATAATAAATTAATATTTACTCAGTCTAATTTTTTATTTAATTTTTTAGTTTTTTTATTTCACTAATACTCTATACCTAAATGTTCATGTGAATTTAAAATTTTTAAAATCTATAATCTTTGAAAAAAGTTACATTTAAAAAAAATTGTGATACTAGTTGTAATGTATAACAATATTTATTGGTATTCTCCACAATTATATCAACATTGGAAAAATATCTATGTGAATTTGGTAAACACTGGTATATGATATGACAATATTTATTAGACATGATAATATCCAAAATCATTTAGTTGTATTGATGTATCAAAATTATTTTCAAAATTAAAATAAATAGTGATTTGAAAATAACCAAAAAAAAAATTGGGATAAATGATTAATTTGTGGTTTCCATGGGAAAAAAATTGTTTTAGTTCAAAATTTAATATTCCATCCCATCCCAACATAATTACAATCTTTATGGTCTTCTAGTATGAAAACAAAAAATAATTTACACATTTTAAAAATAAAATAGTCTATTGTATAAAATATTGGATACTTCCTAAAAAACAATCACTGAGTGATAGGGTTTCTTACATCCACTTTTTCCTCTAACCACTTGAATTATTTTTTTCTATATATTTTTGGACCTTCTGGTATAGAGTTCAATTCAATGGGGTTAGGTAAGGAAAACATTAAACAACATTACTATTAATATTACAACTGTAAATATAAATATTTTTTCTTGTACAAATTTTCAGAGTTAATATTTATTAAAAAAATATATTCAAATAAAAAGTAAATTTATCATTCGAAAAAATTATATAATTGTTAAAACTAGTGGTTCAAAAATAATATAAATTTTTGGGATAACTATAGGAATGAAAAAACCAATTCATTAGTGAATCAAGAAATGAAATACTAGTTATTAATATGTTTTAAAAAGTATAATCCATAATTGGAAGAAAATTGATTTCCACATTAAAAAATATAAAACAAATTCACAACAAATTGAAGTATATTGAGGAAAATTATTTGACAAACCTATATGCCTTAAAAAAATATCCTGAAATTTTTTACTACTACCGAGTTTCTTAATTATTAATTATCCAAGAAATTTTATTTTCGTTGAGATTCACAAAAAATATCATATAGATATTCCATTCATAACAGATTTGAAACAAATTCCTAAATAATAATTTATTACATGTATTTGGGGAAAATTAAATTGGAATAGTATTATATAATTTGTTTAATAATGTTTTTTTATATTTTCCATTAAAATAAAATCATTTAAATTTTTGAAAGACCTAATAAACTTGTTCATTATATAAATAATTAAACTTATTATAAAATAAAATATCTTTAATGAAATTATTGTTTTTTAATCATTTTCTAAACTTGTTATTTCTGTCAACTATGAATTAGAATGTTTATATAAGCCATAATATCTTATTTACATAATTTGTGGACAAGTCATTCCTATAAATGTGATTATCGGTTATTTATATGAATGTATAGTCTTTTTTTCACTAATTATTTAATTAATTATATCGAGTGGGATAAGAAGGAATCAATCAATTTTTTGTATTTTTTTTCTTATATATGGGTGTCCTTTATTAATTTATGTTATGGAATATATTTTTATATACTATTTATATAGATGTGGGATAAATTAGATTTAAATATAATATGAATAAAAATAAAATTGAAGACTATTAGATAAGGATGCTATTGAGGATGTATCATTCAATGAAATTAAAGAAGATATATTTGATAATTTTTTGGAAATCATTATGAATATTATAATGTTAAGTCATGAAAAATTTTCCATTGGTAATATTTAATTATAAATTTTGATAAAATATAATTCTTGATTGGGTGATGCAACTTGTAGTTACTAAATACCATTGGTTTTTTTCATCATCAAGAAGTTTTCATTATTATTTGTAACTTATCCACTACTACTATTGAAATTCGTATAATTATTTATATATTTCATTATTTATGTCAAGTTTTTGTTTTAAATTGTACATCATGTGGTAGAAAATGAATTTCATTAATCTGTAATAAACATACATGATTGATACATAATATGTTTTTGAGAATTCTCTTATATTTATAGACCACGGTTTAGATGGTTTTAATTTGATTTATTTGTTTTTAATAACTCTATGTTGTTGGATAGAAATGATATCGTTCCTAATTCTTTATATTACTTTCTCATTATTATTTTGACCTTTTGGGAGAGATAAATTTGATTGTTTTGATACAATAATAGTGGTATATAACAATTTTGATTAAAAAATAATTGTGAATTTATCGATTAATTTACTATATAATATATTCTAAGGATTTCCATACAATAATATTAATATTAAAAAATTATTAATAACTAATAAACAAAAAATAATAACCTCTTTTTATTAGTATATTATGTTTTATATATTCTATTCTTATGTAGATCCAATATCCTAACTTACATGTAATATATTGTATTACCCCAATCATTAATGTGATTAGTGAATTTTTAATAATAAAATACAAATGTATTGGAATTTTTTAATAAAAAACACGAATATACTATTAAATTAAATAAATCATAAGTAGATAGTCAATTTTAAAAATAAATATCATAGTTTTAATATGTAACATTTTATCAACAATAAAATAGATCAGATTTCATTTCTTATAGAATATATTTAATGAATTAAATTATGAAATTTCATTAGAAAACTTTGAACAAAACTATAATATATTTTAAAAATTATAAAAAATGTATTCTTATAAAATTATATCAAAACATTTCAGTAAATTGAAGAATATTTTGATGAAATAATTATATGTAGTGTAAATTATGTATATGAAGAAAATAACTATATGTTGAAACATTGAAAAATAAAAACAAACACATCCCATAATAAAATTTTAAAGAACAAAAAATTACTATGTGGAAATTACTTGTACAATATTAATTTTATTGTGTTCCACATTCAACAATTTTTGAATTCACCAGATTGTTTTGAATTACAATTATAGTGGAAACCAAATAAAATAAAGATAGTATATATATAAAACTATCACATATAGTTATACATTCAAATGTATATAAAATATATATTATATGAAATTTACCTTTCTTCCACTTTACTACAAGACTAATCACAATAAAATCTACTGTGACATGTTCTTATTCTCTCATCACCTATACATATCTAGGATAGACCTATCAAAACATCCTCTTATTAGATGGAATTTGATACATCAACCTTGGATTATCGTTATATATGTCACGACCCATCATTGGGGCCCGTGTTGTGACTACCCCAAGCCTGCCTTCCATAGGCCATGGGATAGAGACTAGCATCAAAGGCCTACATCTCCATAAAAAGGGTAGGAATTGACTTTATGAAACGTAAACACACACAAATAGAGTACAAGAAGAAGCAACACTGAGTAATGCAGTATAACAAATGTGCTGGAAGTACAAGGGGATGGAAATACAAGGCCAACAGAATGGTACAACTACAACTGAATGAATGTACAACTGAACAGACAAACAATTGAATGGTGAAGCAGCTCCTGGATCGTCCTCCGGGTTCCTACCTGAAGGGTAGGTATATATTTCCTCCTCATCACTCTGTGTCTATCGTTTCACTCTGTGTGCCATCATGCGGAGTGTTCACCTTTGGGTATTGTCCAGTCCTCGTACACTCTACCTCGGTCAGTGCTGTCTGTTGACTACATCCAACACAACTAGTTGCGGGAATAGCCCGTGCAGGGGTGAGTATAACGATACTTAGTAGGGACCCCGAGACCCTCATGGTATCACTAAAATACAACAAGTATAAACCAAAAATAATGATCTCAATAGATAACTTTTACTTAGGTATATGCCCATACATATACCTATGTTATCAAGTAACCAATCTCAACCATGAGGAAAACACAAAGTCATTGACTCTGCTCAAACAAGGATTTTCATTTACAATGTCGAAAACATGGCTACTAGAGAACTACTACTCTATCGAGCTCAGCAGTCCTTTCAATACTCCGAGGTGCGACTCACAAACCTTAGACAGAGGTACTCTTCCTATCGATTATCATCGATATTCCACCCCAACATAGTAGTGCTCCTCGCCATGGGTCTGCCACCCCAACATAATAGCACTCCCCCTAACAGCCTACAGAGGTACTCCTTATATCATGTACCATGGTTCTTCCACCCCTACATAGTAGCACTCCTCGCCATGGGTCTACGGCCCCTATACAATAGCATTCCCCACATGGCTAGTCAAGTCACTCCGAAACGAATCAGACATGCAGTCATCAGGTCTTAGCCAGCTACTATGTCATTGAACTCCATATGTTGGTCTCTAAAAGGATCCAATCCACGAGCTACTGGTTTATACTCCAACATTCACTTAATTTAAGGTGGACGTTGTATCAAAGGACCGCCTCGTCATAGGGGTCTCAACACAACAGACGGCGCGTCAATCGGACTCACGGTCTGTGTGTTATTAGCCTTTAAATCCAGGGGCCCAGTTGGTTTCCTGTACAAACTAACCCAGCCGTATCCCACTATACCCCAAACTCCCATGGGTTATACTCAAAGAAAGCATTTCTCAAAGATATTACCAGCACCGGTAACGGTTCTTCAAACGGACGTCTGGTCTAAAAGTAATTAGCTTTTCCGTTCCGTGGGCCCGGTTGGTTTTAAAGCTAAAACCAACATGACCATACACCAACTACGTCCAAACCTAAAGTGGAGTATGCCAAAAGAACCTTCTCATCAAAATGAAACCAACATAGTGGACGACACATCAATCGGATGTCCAGTAATTATGTTATAAGTGCTTCCACTCCGAGGGACTGGTTGGTTTTGGGTTCGAACCAACCCGGCCATACCCAAAACTTCGCTGAAACCATGAGTGTATTATACCAAAACAACTGTCTCAATACAAGGATTTATACGCAACAGACGGTGCATCGATCGGAGGTCCGTAGGTAATTTTATTGGCATTTAAACTAATCTAGTCTGAAAGGGGGGGGGGGGGGGTCTTGGCCCGTTCCGACCCTGCCCAACCCACCCTAGGTCGGCCCAAACCTGGTCGACCCGATCAAGGTCCCGGTCCGGATGCATGGTCCGCCCAGGCCTGGCCGAGGGGGGGGGGGGTGCTTTCTCATCCAGTGTTCGAGTGGAAAGGGAACGATCTACCCCAGCTAGTGTGGTAGTAAGCCACGCCCCTCCATCTCCAGAACGACAAAGTCGTTCCAGTCTTCCTCCACCGTCGCGGCTCAGCTATAGCGGACTGCTACGGCGGCGCGCCACCGCCACCTTCCGCGGACCACCAGATGCACTCTGGTGCTCTATTTCGTCAACCATCTGCGCCTACGGCTCTCCCGGGACCCATGCTTCACTGTGACAACGTCAAATCGCCGTTGCGGCCCTATTTCTTTACCGCCCGTCAATATGCACATCAAGAACGATACGACGATGGGTCTGTACATGTTCGTTAGTATGTACCCACCGCGTTAGTGATTCAAAAAGTAATTAATCATAAATTAATTCCCGTGATTGAGGGTATAAATCAAACATACAAAAATATACAAAAACAACCCCTACATATCAAAGACGTCGCACGTCGTCGAACCGTGGAAGACGAATGTCACGGTGGTCCGACATTGAAGAAGAACGGTGTCAATTCCATTGACGTCAGAGGAAGTGTCGTCGTCGTTGGTGACGTTCCCCCACAGCAGTGTCTCCTCCCTTGATATGGAGGAAGAATAAGAAAATGCACGTCGTTGGTTACTTCACATTCTTCGTTGGAGTTATTCTTCGTCGAAGGTTGGTGTTCATCGTCGTAGAAGAACACTTACATGTAAATCCTATCAACAGCTCTCCCACCAATAATTTACAATCCCAAAATAATAAAAAGGTTTTCGACTCTTGTTAAAACAATTTCCAACCAATTCAAAACAATTCAAAAATGAATTGTTGTCATATAGTTTAAATAATTATGAGATTAATTAATTCATGGGGTGGGGTGGCACAATCAATCGGTGGAAGGTGGAGAGGCTCCACATAATCAATGAGGGGCAGTAGTCAAAGAATGAAATGCAAGGGAGTTAAAGGGGGTTTCAAGGGAGTTGAAAGGTTGGGGATCGTGTAGGCCCCACCATAGAATTATGCACTCATGGGAAGTTATGTGGGGGTGGGCCCCACCATTAACATCCCCATGTAGGATTTAACCACCATGGTGAATAAAATTTTTCTATACAATTTTACATAACATTTTAACTAATCCCCAAATTATAACTTTCAACCCGCATAAAACACAAATGTAGTAAAGATCCCCTTAATCAATTACCCATGCTACCAGTTCATTGGTGCCCTGGGATTTCAATTCCAAGCACCAATTTAAATGATAGAAAAACCCGCACGTACATCTACTGAATGTACATGAAAAAAACATCAGATATTGTTTCCGGGAACACCGAGCCTCAGAATCATGTTCCGCCAGAAGGTACAGACTGGTAAAATTCCAAAGAATTAAGAAAAGAAATTTATGTTGAAATTTCGGGTCATTATATTACTCCCACCTCAGTGTTTTACATCCCTGAAAATCTACAACACACACTAGGGAAACTAAAGGGGTGAGCACGCATTTGAGCCTTTTTCTCTCATGTGATCCACTGGAGGATCCTGTGCTGCCAGTGAATTCCCACCAGAGGAATCAACCATCCATGTAGGAACCACTCCAGTCGATCCCCAATCTCTACTTTAACCTCCGTGAATATTTCCCCTTCATCGATATCCAGCTTCCCATGGTCGATGATGACGGATAGGTCATGCACGCATCTCCTCAGCTGAGATACATGAATGACGTCCTGCACCCATTGCAACTGAGGTGGAAGGGATATGCGGTAAGCCAGCTCTCATACTCAGATGAGGACCTAGAAAGGTCCAAAGGAACGTGGAGATAAATTTACACCCCAGCCAATTCTCCATAGACGTTGTCAAGGAGAGACTCGTAAAAAAATGTGGTCTTCATCCTCGAACTCCAGTGGTCTCCATCTCTTATCAGCAAAAGACTTCTGTTTTCTTTGTGCAGTCTTCATCCGCTCCTGGATGATCTGCACATTCTCCATCGTAGCCTACACAATCTCTGGTCCTTCAAGAGTTACTCTGATTTCCCCTTTTTCCAAAAAGGGAAATACGGTCTCATCCTATGGATGAACCACGTACTTTGCCTAATATAGTCAATCATTACATGAACGGTACAATTCCTGTCTTGGATGAATTAGGAAGACCTCGAAGCAACTACTAATAGATCCAACAGTCACCCTCGCCTCCAATGATTGAGTCACACTATTGGAATCAGTGTGTGGTCATTAGGTCTCCTCCAGTAGGAATCTCTAAAGTGATGTTCAAGTCAATAGTTTTAACCGAAACCTATCAGTATCAACAATACAAAGAGGAAAATAAAGTAACCATCACAATGATAAGTGTATTTTATTACTGCATCTCATATTACAAAGACACATAACAACCATAAACAAAAACAACATGGAAACTTGAAGAACCAATAACAATGTCCTCCATGCCTGGAACTATTCCCGCTCATGTCCACCTACTTCCGGAGCTCCCTAGTCATATGTTTCAACTTCCTGAAGATGTGCTCTCCCATATCCACATGTTCCCAATGGTTGGGGTGGACCTCTTAGTTGTGGTGGTGGTGGAAACACCTCTACGCATTGCACACCACCGACTATACAACCAGCTACTCTGCCTCGGTCTGGTATGTTACTTTTCTTCCAACTGCTCATCTGCAGTATAGGTCAGGCAGTCTCGAGCCATGTTACCATGCCTGCCGCATGCATAGAACTTTCTGCTCTTCGTTTAGCAGGCTTTGGTTCTTGTGCCTCGCCCAAATGAACCTGTATCCCGAGGTCGACCACCTGTTGGCCTAGTCAGATTAGACTTCTGTGTCATCTGTCTACTTCCGGCTGCAGAAGACTCTCCTAAGGTCGGAAATCCTTACAGAGGGAGAAATATCTCCTGAGCCCGCATAGAGAATAGAGTAACTGGTATAAACTCCACCCTAAAACACCCTCGATGTTTCCCCAAGTGATGGTCGACTCGTTGTAAAATTAGAGAATCTGGATCCCCCACCTCTCAGATGCTCCCAAAAAGATACTAACAACTAGGTACACCATGATGTCAGCGGGTGTCCCAGCTTTGTGGAATGATCGTGCTACAAACTCTAGCCTATACCCAGCCGTATGAAAATCTGGCTCGCCTCGACACCTCAAAGCCCTCTTTCGCTGGAACTCATGCAACACACTCAAGGGGCGTGCATTCTCTACTGCTGGGGCTAGTGATAATGACAACCCAGCGGGTAATGGTACCGCTGGTTCCTCTGATATGATGGGGCCCTACACTGGGGCCATGCTGCTCGGTGGGCTACTATCATTCTCTCTTCTCAGAACCCATACTGAGTGGCTGGGTGAAGACATCCTGAAAGAAACAGACGTGACACAGTCAAAAGACTATACCTGGTGAGCTAACCTGGTTTGAGCTGACTTAAAGAAAACTTTTGAAAACTCACACGTAATCAGTGTTTTCGGGTACTAAGTCAGAAATCAGTTGTTAGCGTCCTGATCTATGGATATGTAGGCCGAGGCACCTACACTGGACTCCCTGAACTGAAAATCACACTCAGTACACTTAACAGTATTTCTTCACAGAAAATAAAATATTAGAGTCCTATGTTCTACGGTAGAACCGACTCCTCTGATACCAATTTTCCACGACCCGTCCTCGGGGCCCGTGTCATGACTACCCCAATCTCGTCTTCTATAGGCTAGGGGATGGAGACTAGCACCAAAGGTGTAAATCTTGATAAAAAGGGAAGGCATTGCCTTTATGAAATGTAAACACACACAATAGGAGTACAAGCGAATGCAACACTAAGTAAAGCAGTATAAAAAATGTGATGAATGTACAAGGGGCTAGAAATACAATCCCAACCGAAAGGTACAAGTACAACTGAATGAAAGTACAACTGAGTAGACAATCAATGGAATGGTGTATCAATTCATGGATCATCCTCCGGGTTCCTACCTGAAGTGAAGGTACATATGTCCTCCTCAGCACTCCACATCTATCGGTCAGCTCTATGTGCCGTATTGCCGAGTGTTCACCTCCAGGTAATGTCCAATCCTCATACACTCATCCTTGGTCAGCATTGTCCGTCGTCTACATCCAACACAATGAGGTGTGGCATAACCCGTGTAGGGGTGAGTATAACGATAGTCAGTAGGGACACCAAGACCCACATGGTCTCAATAAAATCCAACAAGGATAAACCAAAAAGAAAGATCTGAACAGATAACCTTTACATGGGTATATGCTCATACATATACATATGTTATCAAGTAACCCATCTCAATAATGAGGAAAACAAAAAGGTCATTAACATAGCTCAAACCAGGATTTTCATTCAGGATGTCAAAAACACGGCTGCTGAAAAACTCCTCCTCTGTCAAGCACTGTAGTCCTGTCATGACTTCTAGAGGATACTCACAAACCATAGAATACTAATGTACTCCTCATGTCGAGTACCGTGGGTCTTCCACCCCAACACAGTAGTTCTCCCTGCCATGGGTCTACAGCCCAAACATAGTAGCGCTCCCCCAAATAGCCTACAGAGGTACTTCATCGGTTGTGTACCGTGGGTCCGCCGACCATACACAATAGCGCTCCCAACAATGGGACTACTGCACCTACATAGTTGTGTTCCCCACTGGGATAGTCAAGTCACTCCGAAACGAATCAGACAAGCAGTCATCAGGTCTCATCCAGCTACTAGGTCTCTGAACATCGTATGATCATCTCCAGGAGGATCCTCTCCATGAACTATTGTGTGATACTCTAAGTTTCATGTAATATCACATGGAAGTATCTCAAAGGAACGCCTCATCATAGGGGTCTCAACGCAATAGAAGGTACATCAATCGGACGATCGGTCTGTGAGTTATTAGCGTTTTTATTCCGAGGGCCCGGTTAGTTTCGTGTAAGAACCAACCTGACCATATCTCAATTGTACCCCGAACTCCCATGCGGACTACTCAATGGAACCATTTCTCAAAGAGATTACCAGCACTGCTGACGGTTAGTCAAACAGACGCCGGGTCTGAATGTTGTTGGCTTTTTCTTCCAGGGGCCCGATTGGTTTTAAGCTAAAACCTACCTGACCGTACTACAACTGTTTTCAAACCTCAACTGGCGTATTCCAAAAGTACCATCTCATCAAAATGAAACCGACATAGTTGACGACACATCAATTTTATGTCAGGTCCTTAATTTATAAGTGTTTCCACTCTGAGGGCCGGATTGGTTTCGGGTTCGAACCAACCGGCCATACCAAAACATCGTCAAAACCATGACTGTAATATACCGAAACGACCATCTCGATCCAAGGATTAATAATCAATTATAGGTGAATCTATCGGAGATCTATAGATGATGTTATTGGAGATTAAACGAATCTAGTCTGAAAAAATGGTGGTCTGGGCCCGGTCCGACCTGGTCCAAACCACCCTGGGTCGGCCGGAACCTGGTCAACCCGTCTCGGGTCCCGGTCTGTCGTGGTTGGGCACGACCTGACTCGGTGGGGTGCAGCCTGGCCTAGCTGGCCCGACTCGGTGGGGTGCGGTCGTGGATCAACCGAGGCAGATAGCTCCAGCAGCGCGGCCACGTTGGCGGTGCCGCCTTACACGGACCACCGATCGCGCTCCGGTGGTCCGTTTTTCCCACCATCTGCTCCTGCGGCTCTCCCGCTACACGCTCTTCGCTACGACGGATTCAAATTGCTTTTGCTGCCCCGTTTCATCATCGCCCATCAATATTCACATCATGAAAGACACATCGATGTTTTCGGACTTGTTCGTTTGTCCGTACCCACCGCGTTAGTGATTCGAATAATAATTAATCATAAAAGAATCCCCATTCTTGAGGGTATAAATCAAACATACGAAAATATAAAAAACAACCCCTACCTCACAAAGACATCGCACATCGTCGAACCGCGGAAGAATTGCATCACGGTCGTCGGACTTCACGGAAGAATGGTGTGGATTCCATTGACATCAGAGGAAGAGCCGTCATTGTTGGCGATGTTCTCCCGCGTCGGTGTCTCCTCCCTTAATGCGGAGGAGGAAGAAGAAAAGGCACATCGTTGGTGACATTGTGTTCTTCATCAGAGTCGTTCTGTGTCGAATGGTGGTGTTCTTCAGCGGAGAAGAATACTTCCTTCTAAATCCTCTCAAGAGCTCTCCCACCAAAAATTTTTTATCCCAAAATAAGAAAAAGGATTTCCCCTCTTTTTAAAATAATTTCCAACCAATTCAAAAAAATTAAAAAATGAATTGTTGGAACATAGATTAAATAATGAGGAGATTAATTAATTTATGGGGTGGACTGGAAAAATAAATGGGTGGAAGGTGGGGAGGCTCCACATAAAAAATGAGGGGGAGTTGTCAAAGAATTAAATGCAAGGGAGTTAAAGGAGGATTCAAGGGAGATGAAAGGTTAGGGATCGTGTGGGCCCCACCATACAAATATCCACACATGGGAAGTTATGTGGGGGTGAGACCCACCATTATCTTAATCATGTAGGATTTAACCAACATGGTGAATAGAGTTGTTCTAAACAATTTTATTTAACATTTTAACTAGTCAACAAATTTTAACATTCAACCCGCATAAAACACAATTGCGCTAAAGATACCCTTAATAAATTACCTCCACTAAGAGTTAATCAGTGCCCTTGGATTTCAATTCCATGCACCGGTTTAAAAGATATAAAAACTTGCATGTACGTTTACTAAATGTACCCGAAAAAAATATCAGAAATTGATTCTAGGCACACCGGGCCTCGTAATCGAGTGTCGTTAGAAGCTACAGATTCATAATATTCCAAAAAATTATGAAAACAAATTCCTTGAAATTTATGGGACTTTACAATATATATAATGTAACCTGAAATATAGTGCACCTAACCTTACACCATAGGTTTTTAACTAAATGGTGAGATCTTAATCCATAAATTAGTATCACTACACAATTGAATCAGAGTCATAACAATGTATAAATAATAAAATATAAATCCTAAACCATAGAGTTTGCATAAAATAATTGAAAAAAATTATATATCCAAATTTGGTTCTATCATATAAAACTATGATCCTAATTAAACATATATAAATCAATAAAATTATCACATGTAATGCAAAATAAAAATTTACCTACTACAGTCCCCTAGAATCTTCCCAATCATCAAAATCCATCAAAATGCTACAATGTTGTATATATTGTGATATTTAATGAAAGGAAAATATATTTTATGGATGAAAACAAACATTATATTACATGTTTCGGGAAGTACATATCAGTACTCTAACACTATGTGTCTCAAGTATACACCAGCTCATTCTTGAATGCACAATGAAATAAACAAGTCACATAAGATCCACGAACAATATATGATAACATGCTACCAAAACCACGTAATGATCAAGAAAACATGTTTTTTCTATTGAACCACAAACCCATATCATAACTTATTCAATGGTATACTTTAATTTACATATCATCTCTTTTCATCATAAATGTGTTCCAACCAATACATAAGGACATGAAGTAGGTTATCATATTGTAAAAACATATACCGACCAGTTAATTGTATGGTCCTCGGATCATTCTCCCATATTACATTATGAATTAGTACCAACTGATGTAAATTACATGGATTTTACTATTCAATCATAGTTGAGACTATATAATTGACATTATATCACATCTTGACCCTATAAAAACCATGTTATCCCTTACATTAAATCATACATCACAAAGCATTCTAAACCCTACATCACTGATGGGTGTCCAATCATTTTATCGATAATTAATGTTATTCTTATTTCACATATGATATTAATAACAAAATCATCCCTATACAAACAATCTCACACATGTATGATTACTAATTATAAAAAAACATATCACACATAGATGGAAAAAACTTCATAGAAATCTATGAAAACATATAACAATTATCCCACCACATCCATGTCACTAATGGAGGGGAATGGACATCGGATCACCTCACTTGTATAACATTAAATATGATCATTAAAAAGAAATATTATCATGATGTGTCCCATCTGACACCTCAACACATATATGCATACATCTAAACTATAACATATCTTCATAACTCATATCTTAATTCCCATCACTGAACCCATTAGGTACTTCAAACACATCTAGGTATCATTTCAACTATACCAACTCATATATTTCTACCATAATTGGAAACTCATCCATTAGGGTTATCCTCACATTTATCTCAAGGAACGAATATAAATTACTTTGTAGTCCCCACATGTATCCTGGACTATCTAAAATTGGACAATATATATCCCTATCATTATTGAACTACTGAATCCAAATTGCATGCCCCTATCAACTCCATTTACCATTACCAATATCCAGTATCATATCTCATAAGGGAGATATTGTTTATTTTCACTCAGAGTAAATCACTATCTATTATAGAAAATATATTCTTGATGAACTTATACTAGTTAGAATGATAAAAGATTAAATTAACAATTACCAAATGAGTCACTCGTTACATGTGAGAATTATTTACCTGCCACCAATCATAAACGGACATAATCATCCCTATACCATCTATCTATTCACAGGGAATATCTTATAGTATACACATATGTTGTCATATAATCCATAATCATATGAGGTGTCCTAATAAATCAATCAACAAACCCAAAACTAACAACTTATTCTTTGTGATAAAATAAAATAATTGAGCATCAAAAAAGAAAATATCTCTGGATTAGGTTCTCAAACACACACTATAAACTTCTACCCATGGTTGTATCAGTGAATACAAATGTTTTATCATTGTGTTTATTTAGTATGGTACTGTATTGTTTTTTATATAAGAGTTTATACATGTCTCAGTTACTAAAATGTTTTAACTTTTTATGATTTTAAAGGGGAACACCGTTAACCATCCTGGTTTGAAAAATCATGTTGAAACAGTTTGATTAGTTATTTCATGAGATAGTTCTATATTGTTTAGTTATTTATTGATTGATATATCATGATGGATCATAGGAGTATCTTTGTACAGTGTTTGGTGACTTCATTGTGAAGAAATGGTTTTCAAATTGTATTTAAACTATTCACCATTACCAAAGAAGGACAGGTGTCTTCTCAAAAAATATTTTATTTTTTCGTTATATTTTTTCAATCAAAAAATCTTCTTCCCTAACTTCCTATATTATCCACCATGCATCGAACTATCCATCATATTGAATACCTAACCCGAGGCTCCCCCTATACATATCATATACATCATAACCCCCCCCACACACACACATGGCCTCCACCCCAATCACATTATCATTCCTACAATTTGGCACCGAAATATGAACCCCCTACTTGATTGAACCTTCTTAAATAGTGTACCCTCAAAATCCTGGGTTTTATAAAAATTTCTAATATATTATTTTTCTTATCAACATAGGATGATCTCAACTCTACATATTCTTTCTTATTCATTTGATTTTTCATTTTATAATAATTATTACAATTTTTATAAATCCTAGGTGTTATAGGTTGGATGATTCTTTATCATCATTTTCAATTCACGGTTCATGTGCATCTTTTCATCCCAATTTTTATATCTTCCACTAATGTGTCATATTATTTCATGACATAGGATATTTTATTGAGTTGAGGTAGGTTATCCCATCTATAAGAATTAAATATTGCATCCCTTTATTGGATGATGTTTTAAATGATTTATTTTATTAATTATTCCTATGAATGATTGTTAAATTAGGTAGGATAAAACATTCAAGGTTATTTTTTTATAAATCATGTACATATCATTTTAACTAGAAAAATAAATTACATATATTCTAAAAGTGATTAATTAGTTAATAAAAATAAATTAAAATAAAATGATAGATTTTTACTCAATTTTCGTTTTAAAGTAAGTAAAATGAATCATTTGAGACGTTAATTATTTATTTCTAAATTAAATAAATTTTTTAAATATTGGTAATCAAATTAATATTATTTTATCATCATTCAAAAATATTTTAAATAATTTTTTATAGAATTTTGAAATTTAAAATACAAACAGGTTCATTATTTAGTATTTTTTAATGGAAATGTGTCTTATATAAATTTATCCTAATATATTTATATATACAATGGTTTAAATCATATATACAATAAAACACAATGATGTATATATATATGTGTGTGTGTGTGTGTATGTGTGTGTGTTTGAATTCACATTTTTATATGAGATTTTCTGTAATGAGATAAATAGTTATATATATATATAAATATATATGTTTAAGTCTACATGAGTACAACTGAAAAATATGTTCTTCCATTTGAGTTTTAGAAACAAAATTTAATGGACCATTTTTCACAGTTAAGTGATATGTGTGTTTATGTGTGTGTGTGTTATATCATACTGAACCATGTTTGCAATTGATTATCAACTATTATTCCCCCTGGGAATTATTTTTATGTTATATTATATGGGGATATCTAGTCAATGTTATTTCATTAGTTTTTCTATATGTGAGGGAAATTTATTTTTCATCCTATATGATTCTTCTATTAATAATTGATTATTTTTTCTTCATGTTACTGGATATAGGTTTTTTTTTCTTTTCACACCCATGAATTGTGTTTAGTCATGGTATATAAGGTTGAAATGTGGGAGTCTATTTATACAATTCAACATAAAGTCTCATACAAACAGTTTCCCATCTTTTTCGTAATAGGGCCAAATAAGTTGTGATATTATGATGTGCGTGGGTTCACTCTAGTTAGATGTAATTTTTTGGATGAAACATAACCCCAACATGGTTTTATGTGTTTAGTAAACTCTTTGACCTTTTCACATTATGCCATAGGTAGATCCCATGACATTGATTAGTTTTGTTGATAGTTTTAATTAGATTAACCCCTCATCTTTTTTGATACCAATGACTACTTGATATTTATGGAACATGATTTCATAAAATTCATCATTTGTGATGTAGATATTACAGCATTTATTTCTATAATTCCATACATATTCTTGTTTTATGTATTAATTGTTTTATAAAAATTTATTAAAACAATTTCAAAGGATTTATTAATTGATAAGAAAAAAGGGTAATACTGTTATGCTATTTAAGTAACAGTTTTAACTTATATAAAAAAAATATTGATTATGAAACAATATTTATCTTTTATAGGTATAGAATGTATTTATATATATGAAATATAGTTTACATATTTTTTCAATGGATATTACAAATTAGATATGTTTTATATCATTTATAGAAGATGTGTGGTTTCTCATTGGATTTACATTTTTGATTTAGCTCAATCATATCTATAAAATATATTATTGGTATTCATTTGTATTTAGATAATCTTGGGAGGGTTTATTCATACAAGACTAGTAATTTATGTTTTTATAATAATTCTATGGTGATTATTACAATCATCGAGCATTTAAGATTTATAAAATTTATAGAATGTGTAATTTTATATGATATACCTTTTAAAATTATATTGTTATTAGTTTCTATATATTGACGCGAGCAATATCTATTACTGGATGATAAATAGAAATATGGAAGAGATTTTTTTTCATTTCTGGGGATTTAACATTGTATTGGTTATCATGATTTTATTCATGAATATATTTTATTCATCAGAATATATTTGTTGTAATATTAATGTAACAAATTTTTGATATAAATAATTATGATGATGTTTTGAAGTTGTTTTAGAGAAATTTTCATAGATTTCAGGTGAAATATTTCTCATGTAGTGTTTCATCTATTCATAGGAACTTGTTATTTCCCATGTTGATTTGAATTTCCCTTTAGGCCCCATCATGGTTTAGATAAGGCATTCAGTTGAAGGTTGTTTTTGGCTAGTTGACAATGCTCCTGGTATCTATATTTATTCCCAATCCCATGAAATAAAAATTACAAGAACATTGATGTATAAAATGAATATAACATTATATTAAATGGAAAACCAAAATCATTAATAGTGTAACATTCCTTCAATAAAAATTGTGTCCTTTACAATTATTTTATATACTTAAACCATGCTTATATAACAACATGATAATCTATTAGACTCTATAATAACATAATAATTATTTCTAAAATATTATAATTGTTTATCAAAATAGTTACAAATGACTATTAATCCAAAAACTTATTATGAATAAACACTTCCATAAAACCCCTCATAATGACATGTGATTAATAAACTACAAGCTCCTCTAGCCATCTCAAAGAAAATCCACGATGACTATGAATGTTTCAAAAATGCTCCATTGAAAGGATCCCCCATTACGTATCCTAAAATAATCCCATTATCGAGGATTTTAATAAGGAACCAAACAAATAATGGCACTTGAATTACCCACCATGGTTGCTTATAAAATATTCCTAAAATATTTCCCTCTAAAAGTGGATCAATGTAGGTGAGTGGGATTGGAGATATTATCATAAAAAGACATACCATCATCCATTTTTTACAATATCCCCTTCATCACCAACCACAAATATAGAAAGGTATCACTATTAAAAATAGCCTCCCATGATGAACTTATGTGGTAAAATAGTGGTTCGTGGTATGATCCTCCCAAATTCATGACATAATCATGGTGTTACTAGTGGTTATTGTGAAAATTGTTATTGCATGAATGTATATTAAATGGCATCTTGGCCTTTATAGAGAGAATCCACCTACCATGAATACGTTAAAGAGAAATTTACATTGAATATAGGTTATTATACCACAGAAAACCATCTTTATTTTGTGACCAATCTATATTATATTGTAAAGTGCTGTAGGAAATAGAAATGAAAAATCCACCTCCCCTAAAATGATATAAAAAATCCCCAGGAAACCAAAACACAAAATAGGCCTGATTCCACATAAATAACTATCTCAATGATATTTTTCCCATACTAGATTACATATATATATATAAATTCATGAACAATCCTCCTAAATTGTGTAAAAATAAAAAATAATATCAATAGAATGACATATCCATATATGGTTCCTTACAAACATCCCCACCATGGAGGTTTGTATCCTTATAATCATTTTAAAGAACTCTATGAAAAAAAATAATTTAAAAAGTCATTAAATCATAAAAAGGATTCAAATATTCTATTATAGAATGCATAATACACTACCAGTGTGGATCCACACAAACAAAAGCACAATATTTAAAAAAATTGGCCCAATCACATGACAAATAATATAAAATCTTGATTATACTGACCACAACCCAATGCCTAAAAAATATGTGTCCATATTCAATTGATTGAAAGGAATATATTTCCCCTAGTAATACTCCACACACTATGTGGGATTTTGAACATTTGTGCTCACCACCATAGGAATAACAGATATATAATTCTTTTCTAGTAGCGGACTAACACTATAAAAAATTTTTGAATAATTGGACCAATGATGTTTCCAACAAAAAATATTTTATTTTATGTGAAAACCCTATTCATACCCCCTATAGATAAAATATCGAAAAAAATTCATGTATACATTATCATGATTGAACCCAAAAATTACTCTAACTATCATAATCTCAGTATGAGCTATTATTCCACCCATATCTAACATATTCTCCAATCATCACCAGTTTATCCAGAGTTTAGTTTCATTTTTACAATGTATATAACACTATAAATTAATCACAATTATATTATTTACAAATTGTCCAGATCATATCGTATCATACCAAATATCTATTAACTAGTTTAACCTTGACTGTTAACTAACCAGTCTCATTAACTACATTATGATTATTACATGATATTATTTCTCCCATGATTTATGAAACTATCTTTACTGTAGGAGTGACATTATCAATTCCATTCCAACCGTTTAATTGATATCCATATATCTTGATTATTCCACTATCAAATTCAATAATTATAATTTAATGTCCCTATCATTCCTGATAACCAACACAAACCACAATATACCCTCTTTTCATAGATAAATGTTAATAATATCCTTAATATCAATAAGAAAACACTCAAAAGGGGGTCACGTCCCAAAACAATCAATGTGAACTCCATTTTATATATTTCATTAAGAGTCTATGAGATCATCGACTCAAATATATATCATTATCATGCCACCTAGAAAATAATCTTTTTTTGGAATAGAACCATCTATTATCATGTTTGTGTGTTTATCAATACTAGAAAAAACGAAATTTGTAAAACCATGACACAAATTATTCCCAATGGTCCCAAACGTGTCATGTCCACTGACATGAAAAATAGATGGGCAAAGCACACACCCAAGGAACACATACCCTCATACAGTGAAAAAATTCCCTTGGAAAGAAACACCATCACATACTCTCCTCCACATGTATAGAGACCCACCATGTACCCTCTCATAGGTTCCCACATTTGGTATACGATAATATCAACAATACCCCCACTACAGTCCACTCCCATACATCCCAATCACACACCCTCAAACAAAATGCCAAAAGAAATGTACTATGGATCTACGCCTCACATGATTGTCTTATTAACCATGATCCTAACCCATATTAGTCTTATAATGATTCAATATATCATAACCAAATGTCACTTATTTATACAGGAATGTTCAATTGATTTCACAAATAAAATTTCAAGGTTCGTATTTGATTAGTGTCATTGGAGACTATTTACATAATAATATGATTTAATGAAATGTATTTAGAATATAAAAGGACGTTATGTACTTATTAAAATATTTATAAACACAATTTAGTTAAAATCACTAATCAGATGTTCAGAAAATTAAACATAAGAAATGATGATCTAATATGCAAAAAATTGGTAAGAATGAGAGTTATAATTATATGATCGTATGAATGTATATGATAATAATAAGGGTATGGTATCAAGAATATAACATAAAAATTTAAAACCATTCATGTTATAAATTGTAAACTTGAGTCACAGAATAAATCATTATCATTATCCAATACAAGAATAAAAATGTTTTAAAAAATGAATAACTAAGTATCTTTAATCTCATGTAATAAAAGTGCAATACAAAAAAAGGTATAGACACCATTAAATTTTACATGGTTAAATAGATAATCAATTACCCATAATGTATCAACACTAATCACCTATTTATCATTATAGATATAAGTCATTGTTGTATTTCCCACTTTAGATCAATCATATCTATAAATATCACATTTTTGTCTCACTGGATGTAAATATTCATCCCATTTATTAGAGGGAGATATAGGTACCACTTATAACATAATGAAAATAATACCTATATGTACCAAAATGCCTTCAATCATTCTTTATATTATAATAAATGAAAATAAAAGAGATTCATTAAAAATTCATTAAATTAGAATCAATGAAAGGAATTGGGTTTCTAAAAACATTCAATCATAGAATTAATCATGGAAATTAAATGGGACTTATAAATAAAACATCATGATAAAAATAAAAAATAGAGTGTAAAAATAATAATGGTATATTTGGACAATATCCATGTAAATTTTATGATACATCATTGTATCCAATATTTGATAGAAAATGATTTATAATGAGAATCATTTGAAAATATCCATGCGGGAAGAAAAAATTCATTGAAAATTGAATTTTTTAGTTTTTTAAATTCACGATTTAATTTGGGAATCCATTTCATTGAATATATACTTCAATATATATGAATTATTATTTAATGATAATAATTTCCACGATGGATGGAAATTTTCTTCATGTCATAAATGGTAATGTAACTATTCGTTTTACATATTTCATAAATTAAAAAAATGAAATCATAGGAAAATGACAAGAAGATTAATTTTAGATTAATTTGATAAAATTTTATATTGTGTAATTAAATAAATATTAAATAATTTGAAAAATGTTTAAAAAAAATAAAAACATTTTTAGAGTACATGGACATGGATGAACATTTTTTTTCAAGAAATGATATAATTTTTTTTTCATATAACCATTATTTTGGTATATTTAATATTATAATAGATTAAAATGAAGGAGAAATGTTTCTTATTTAAATTAAGACATGATAAGAATGTACATGGATTTATTTAATGGTATATAATTATTTTTTTCATTGGATTTTGAATTGAAAGAAATCATGATAAACAATAAGATTGTGACATAATACCATTAACACATTGATATATAATAATTAAAAGACCCATTAAAAAATAGAATAAAATATATTATTATGTTTCATTAAATTAAGAATAATCAAGGTATAACATGTCAAATAAAACGTAGATACTCTTCATTAAATAAGACAGGTTCATAATTTAATTTATTTTTCAAAGATGGAATGTTGATACAAAAATTCCTTCCCTAGATTCTTGATATTGTTCACAAAAATTTGAGACTCATATATGGTAAATTTGGGTGTATTTTAATCCATTACATTGCCATAACAATATTTATAATAGCATATATGTTTTTATGACATGTTGTTACCCTTTTATTAATAAATCCTCCATTAAAATATCATTTTGGCTAATACAGGCTTCATTTTTTTTGAATGATTTTCATTTTGTATAATTTGTAATTTGATTTTGATAACAGTAGAATTATGACCACAATATTATTAATAATATAGATATATTATAAATTAATTATACATGTGTTTTTATTAATCCATTAAATTTATAAATAAGAAGTTAATTATATCATTCATGGACATGGTAGGCCGTACGTAGATAAAAACATTGTTTCCATTTTCATGATTAATTAAATAAAATAAATTTAAATAATATATTTATTTTAATGAATAAATCTTAATGTCTAAATATCATATATATTAATTAAACCTATCCATAAGTTATACCATGTAAAGAGTAAATAATTTCATCACCTCACGAGGTTGTAGTACACTATACACGTTAGCGATGTTATTATATTCCAGTGAAATTAAATTTTTTATGTTAGATTTGATATTATAAATCAATAATTATTATTATGTAATATTTAAAATATAAAATTTTCAAATATATCATTATATCCAATCATGATAGTTAGGGATTGAAAATTAACTACATTTATTTGTAATTCTATAGTTTTTTTTAGGTATGATAAATAAATTTGTTCTCCAACAGATGAAAGATGAAATGGATGTAGGTAATATAATTTAAATAGGAAAATATCATCATATTAGATATTTTTATTTTGTTATATCATAATTATTAGAGGAATTTTCAGAGGTGGAATAATAAATAAAACCAAAACACATGTTTTATAATTTAACCACATATTCAGAGAACATCTTTATGTTTATGCGTGAAGAAGTATTATGATGTGTTACAAATAAAATTAAGACCTATGAGAAGTATTTTGGGAACAAATGATGATATTTGGGTAGGTATTAGATGATAAAAAGATTATGGATGTGTGAATAGTAGAGGGGGTGCCTTTTACCAGTGGATGATAGGATACACTCTGAATTTCTAAAATTGAAAAGAAATAGACACCTTTTAGACATTCAAAAATGATCAAAAATGGATCATAATAGAACTTTAAATGATTTTAATTCTAAATATTTATTTATTATGGATGTTTCAAAATACACTATACCAATTTAATACATCTATTTTCATTTTTAAACAATAATTAATCGTATTTTATCCATAACCATTATAATTTTTTATTTATCATTTTACAATTTATTATTAAAAAATTGATGTTTTACACATTATTTAACAAAAATTATGATGATTCTTAATATGAAATCCTTTATTTAAAAATGTTATTAATATATGTGTAAAATCATTTTTTAAAATTAAACTCAATGGTATGATGAAAGGGATGTTTACCAAAGATAAAATTTTCAAAATAAGAGAAAGATTTTATAAAAAACCAATAAGAAATAAATTAAAATTGAATAAAATAAATTAATAAATATATTTCATAAATAATATTATTTTCAAAACAATATTAAAATAAAATTTATCTTTTAGAAACATAAAATGATTAGGCAGTTTAAAATAAAAGATGCTATTTTTTGTATACATCAAAAATAAATATTTAAATAATATTACCAAAAAACTAAATTGTTTTTAATATTTAAATTTAGATTAAAAAAAATGAAGTCCAAATTATTTTAATATTTTTTTCTAAATATAAATATTAAATTTTATTGATTATAAAAATATCAATATAATTTTTTTATGAAAACTTATTATATTTTTTCATAAATACATTACATAATATACATTACATAATTTTAAATATATTTTATATTTTTCTAAACAATTTATAAATAATATAAATAATTTATTAATTCATATTAACAATTCTAAATTTAACAGCTAGGTTATATCAATCAATTATAGAATACAATACTAATAATATATTATTCTTTTTTAATACATGGTGTTATGTATAATGTATGATATCAAAGAAGTTCAATTTATTCAAGATAATATTACATAATCTCTCACAGTGTTACATTATACTACAAGTAAATTTAATACCCCATTAATATTAAATCAGTTTGGTAGAAAAAACGTGGATACATCTACTTTATTACATACCTATGTTTTTATGTAGCTTTCTCAAGTTGGTGGTGTAGCCAGTGAAAATTGACTATGTGAGTGGCCTCATATTTTTGAAATTTATCTCTATGGTATTGAATCTTGATATGTTGTTCAACATAATAAGTATCATTGTCTTGGGATATAACCTCTAAATTTAGTACATGTGAATGATATGGTATGAACATTATTAAAAGAGATAAATGGAACACATCATGGAATTGAGAGTGATTAGATGCATGTCCATCTTTATAATATACCTCAACAATCTAAAAATGTATTAAAAATGGACTAATTTACCAAGGGTTTAGTTTTCCCATAATTTAAAATATATTTATCATTTTCTATATATATATTCTTATAAACACTTCTACACCAATAATAAATTTCATATCTGGTATGTGATTCACATAATTAATTTTCTACCAAAATTGTGTAATGATTAAATGTTGTTGACTAGATCTAACCATATGACATTTATCAATCCAAATATATTCCCTATAACATTTTTTCTCCATCTTCAAACCATTATGTTGGAGTTATACACTTATTTCCAATGATTGATTCTTATATATCCCTCAGTATGGTCGATTATAATCTATTGTTCAATGAAACATAACCTATAAGAGGGTGTTAGTCCCAACCATATTTGAAATCCATTTAAATGGACATTAATTTTTTCTCTTGGTTTGAATTGTTTTATCAAATGGACCATCTATCTGATGATGAAATGTTTTATTAATACAAACATATGTATGCTAGTCTTAGAGAAAACTCTATAATAAGAATGAGGTAAACCATAAATCCAAACCATGTAAAATAGAATGTGGTACTACATGAAACAATTCCACTTCATTAATGTGTAATTAAAAATGTTGATCTAAGGAAAAATATATATATAAAATTAAATGTTATAAATTTGTACGTATATTTTCTATAACCCACATATATTTATTCCATTTATTCGTTTTGGTTAGTTCGGCGTCAAAATATATTCTGATGTTTACCCATAATCATTTTGGTTTGGATAATGGTTAAAACATCCACATATAATATTATCTCTCATCCATATCATGGTGAAATACCAAAAAAAAAAATATTTAATATATCACATCATTTCATTCCACTATATATAATCATTCAAATCAATATACATCTTCATACTTCCTTGGAGAATAGAAAATGAAGAATAATAAACCACTTATAATAATTCCTTATTTAAATCAATTATATAAGGAAAACTTATATGTTTCCGAAACAAATAATTTATTCATAATACAATTTTAACTCTATGATATTTCTCACTGTCCTATTTAAATCAACATCATCCCTAAACATATCATTAATTTATATATTGATACATGGTCAGACAAACATTTTAGGAGGATAATATTTCTACCATTCCATTAGAATTTCTGGATCCATTATTTAAAAATAAAAAATATTTGATTTATTGTGACCCTCATCATTAATAAGAATGCTATATTATTATAAAATAATTCCCTTTACACATTGTTATCTTCTTCAGTGTGTTAATTTATAGACCAATCGTCATATTTAATCAACTATAACCTTCTTCAAGGGTTCGTGTTAATGTCTGTATATGTCAATTTATAATTTAATATTTTTTATCAGTAAATATATCTCACATTTCACTATGAAGATAATTCCACTATATATTTAATTATAAAATCACTTCATCTGATGAATATTCATGGGTGGGGTAATTTCACTCATTATCTTTCAAGTATCCTAAGGAATAAGATAAATATGTGACATTCATCATGATAACACATCCCAATCCCTTCTTGGGTGAATTAATATATATTGAATACCATTATATACTATAGGGAAATGATTATACCCATGTGTTTAATAATATTCTCTTCAATTATGATATATATACCTCATGTTCAACCATCTAGAGGAATAATTATCCATTTAGAGTTAACATGGTGGTTGGATTAGATAGTCATGATAAATTCTCAAAAAAAATCAAAATATCAATCTAAACCATGAAAAAATCCGAGCATCATTCGCACAGTTGGTCTCTTCCCAAAATCAGTAGAACATCCTTTGTTGGTTCCATGAATATACTATCTATTGTGATAATATGAAAAATCAATAGAACCTTTTATAGACAATATTAAAATACAAAAACTATTTTATACTGTTTCTCATTACATATGGTCATCCATAAAATTCTCATGTTATGTTCATTTTAAAAATTTATCTATGAATATATAAGTAAATAATATAGAATTTCTAACAAAATGATAATGGAAATTTATAAATACTTTATTAATTCTATATATGATGGAAATATGATAATTAGTAATTCCAAATTTTATCACCATATACTCATTGTCTCCATACCATGCTCTCAATGATGTATTGAGTATATCCTATTATAATAACCCTAAAATTATTATATTCTGAATAAAGGTAATTATTATAAAAAATTGAGCTACTAGATAATGACAGAATAATTCATCAAAACTCATTAGAGGATACATTTTCTTGATCATGATATTTTTCATCTTTTGAAAATAAATTCAGAGTCTTATTAATCCATCCTTATTCTTAAAATAATTAAATAGGTCCACACAAAGGTAAAACAAATTGTTGAATGATTACCATATCATGGTTCTCATGGAGTTTGTTCTTTAATTAATGAAACATTATTATTAAATTCTATATGGAGTCATTGAAATTTGTTTAATTGTAAAAAATAGTTTTACCGACAAGTCAACTACATTATTTGATGGAAGACTAGGGAACTCTTCCAGAAAGGCATCAACAAATAACGGTAAACTATGAATGTCCTCAATCTATAGTTTCTTCCTATATTTATTGTAAAAATATACATCATTGATAGCGATTAAATACCAAAATGGATAAATAATTTCAATTATAATTTTATATTCA
Organism: Viscum album; assembly: GCA_963277665.1. NCBI lineage: Eukaryota > Viridiplantae > Streptophyta > Magnoliopsida > Santalales > Viscaceae > Viscum > Viscum album. The sequence goes on along the minus strand of OY728142.1, from coordinate 1,216,572,027 downwards.
CCCTCACTTAAAAAAATCGCACGAGATCATTTAGAAAATGAAATAATACATCCTTCAATCACCAATTGATATGGTGTAAAAATATACACTAATAGACCATGAAAAAATCAATTCAATATCATCTAATTGAATAATCAAATTATTTACATGAATCACATTCCCACAAACATCAATTCTATATAAACTGTAGACATGTGATCAAACTATCATACCATTGCGAGTATTTTCACTAACTCAACATCAAATCAATGGAATTTTAATTCAATACCCTATGTGAATTAATTGGATATAAAATTTTGGGAAATTATTGAATTAAATAATATATTTTACTATCCGTATTGTATCACCGGTTAAACATTCACCACCCAATGCTCATAATTAGCACAAGTTGTCATAAAATTATGATATTTTTATTTTTTAAAAATTATTATGAGGATACTGATGATTATTGTTAAGAAACATCAGATTAATATAGTATAAGGAATATGTAATTAATCCTTGAATTTAAATCATTGGAATGTGGGGAGGGGCTTTGGGTGAATAAGTTTTTTTAATAATATTTTTCATTGCAATATCAATCACATTCATCGCATTTTGATATTCAAGAGATTTATGAACCCCCCATATCCACATATAATAAACCCTAATGTTCAATTCACACAATTACCTTGTTGTTGTATCCCACATTTATGGAATGTTTATGGGGTAATTTATTTCGAAGGTATGATTTACTTTTGATTTCATTAGACATAATTATTGATTTCTTATAAATTCCTTGAGAGTGGTAGTAATATACAATTTTATAATTAAACATATGTTCACATTAGATAATTTCATCATTGATAGTAATGTATTTTAGTGTTTGAAGCATTAAATTACATGATTTCAATTTTCCAAAGTATATATAAATTTTTCTTTTTTTTATTCTATTTATATTAGTTATATACATTGATGTCTTTGTTAAATTACCCGCATGGGAAGTGATATATTCGAAATACATATTTGAACACTCAATGAATTCCATCAACTTATAATTTTATAGTATAAAAGGGATTTACATATATAAAAATATCCCCATAAATGTTTCACATTATAGAAATCTATTTTATTCCACTTTATATATATTCATAACAAGGTTCTACCATTTAACGTTCTAAGAATTCAAAGGATAAACAACTAGAAATACCATTTCATATTTCGAGCACTGGATGAAGGAAAACATTTTCTCAATGGTGTTTATCCATTATTCATCCAAAAATGTTTCAAAATAACCAATAATAGAGGGTAAATGTGTTCTCATGAAGAATTATGATGATTTCTGTTACCTCCATTGATTATTTTGATGATCACCCTGATTTATCATATGATAGAGTAGTATGATTACATAAAATTGAGTTCTACATCCCATATAATATAGAGAAAGATTTCTAATGGGGGAAATTAATTAATTATACATATAATTCTCATTTTAACGGTTTTTTCAGCTTCAAACCATTTATTGTATACAAATATATTATCTTTAGAATAACTAAATATAGTGGTAGAAAAAATTATTGTGAAGAATAATTCTTAAGTATTGTTAATCTATACATAGTTGGTTAAATCTCGGAAAACATTATTTTAAGATAGGATTTATTTGATAATCATATTATAATATCATTCATGATGTTTTATAATGAAAATTTAAATTAACCAATCAAATCCCCCAAGAGTGTCATAATAGGTGCGAAGAAAAACCCAATGTCATTTACCAAAAAATTATTATGTTAATTTCAGTTTTCCTATTTCATAGTTATTACCCCAAGGTACATCTTTTTTATAACAAAAAACAATATTACTATATATATAGTGATTTAAATATAAATATATCACTCATTATATTCGTTACTGAATCATTAGGTTATCAAACTATACATATTCTATGACAAATTATTATCCTTGAATATTTATCATCCTAATTTCAAAAGGTTATCTAAACATTTATCTAATAATAACTCTAATGTAATGTGTTAATCATTTAAAAAAAATAACATCATTTTAGAATAAAATTCAATACATTTTATATATACATGCACATGTTTTATATTGGTTTACTGTATTGGGAGACATGTCACAAAATGATAAAATTTAATGATATATCTTCAACATCACAAATAAAGATCAACCAATAATATAATGTAAAAAACATACAATTCACAAAACCATTTATCTTAATATGGTGAAAGGAATAAAAAGAAAGTGGTTTGATAAAAATTTTATTCAGGGTATGCATAAGAGATTTAATTCTATGATTATATAAAATAATAAGATAATAATAAGGGAATGTGATCATGAATATAACATACAATGTTCATAGCCAGCCCATAATAGATCAGATACATGAGTCATCTAGTAAATAATTATCATTCCAATACACATTACATATAAGATAGTGATATTGTAAAGTCCCATGATTTTGAACTTAGATAAAATACGAATGTTTACAAATTTTTTATCAATTGTTAGTTTTTTTAACTTGAGCTCTGGAATTTTATTCCCAGTATTCGAACACCTAATAGCGTCATTTCTGGACTTGCATAATTACCCAATAAATTTTAGTGGGTGTCCCGATGAATCTCAGGTGCACGAGATCCTGAAAAATCCAATTTAATGGATCTGTATGGGCAGCGCATGGTTGCGGTCAAACCTGTGCAGTTTATCTTATTTAGTAAATTAGTATTATTTTAATTAAATATTATTATATTATATATTTTTAATAATTATAATAATGATTTAATAATAATACTAATAATTAATTAATTATTACTATTATTGTGGTTGTTAAATTTATTGAATGTTAAAGAATTAATTAAATGGATGTTGAATGTATTGACGTGGCTTTTGGGTTTTTCAAAGAACCGTTTAATTTAAATAAAGAGTTTCAAAATTATCAAAGGAAAATTTTTTATTAAATGGAGTAATGTGCTAATAATAATAATGTCATTGTTTATATTATAGAGTCATAAATTATTTAGATATTTTGAGATTTTAATTTCATGTTAAAGAAGTGTATCATTTATGAGAATTAAATGTGGCTTTTGAGCTTCTAAAAGAAATATTTAATTATATGAGGGGTTATGGGTTGGAGTTTTTATCATATTAATGATATTTTAATAAATTTTGGGTTTGAGTTTCTAAATAAATAAAAGTTTTAATATTAATAATAATGATGTTAATATTATTTTTGTGGTTATTTTATTTAATAAATGTAAAATAATTTAATGATAAATACGGAGTTTTATAATTAATTACGAAACATTTATTACACGAATAATAAATGAAGGTTAAAATCGAATTATATAATTAATGTGGATTTAAATGGGGATGTTGGACATAATAAAAATGAGTGTTTTATTGTTTATTTTAATATAATTTAATTATGGGGTTTATCAAAGTTTTGTTATTATTTAATGGGTTGTAATACTTATGTGAATTTAAGGAAGCTGTTGGGCATCTCAAAGGAACACATAATAAAATAAGCAGTTTCGAATTTAATGAAGGAGTGATGATATTTAATAGAGGTGTTGGGTTATATCAAAGTTTTGAGTAATAATAATGATATTTTTATTAATTTGGTTTTATGAGTGTCATAATTATTTATATATATCGATATTGTTATTATAAATAATAATATTAATGAATTGAGGTGTTTTTATCTTTTTAGAAAAGTGTATAATGTGTATAATAATAATAATAAAATGAGTATTATTATTATATTTTATTATTATTATTATCAAACTAATGATATTAATATTATTGGGTTTTAATAGTTTATTAAAAACTATTATTAATCGAAATTAATTTAAGGGTTTTAAAAAGAAAATAAAAGGAATCAAATTCCCCTCTTCATACTCCCTATGCACAAGGTGTTCCACGCAACAGCGCACCCCATGACGCGGTCACTTCCTCCCTCCTTCGAGCTCCCTTCTGGGCGTGATCTCCTTCCGTTGGTGCGACCAAGAGGCACGCAAACCCCCTAGGTGACCCTCCCTGTAGTAGCGCGACACCCGGGTGGAGCTCTTGCAGCATGCGAACTCTATGGGGAGACCCCCCTCCAGGCAACACCAAAAGGCGCACAACCCCCTCTCCCGGACTCCACTTTGCATGTGAAGATTCCCCTCAGACTCTTCCTGAATCTTGTATGCCTTGTCAAGGTGAGTCTATCTTCATATAACTCGTGATTCACATTGATCATTTGACTTCTATATCTATCCTTGTATTTTAGTCTAATATGTGATGGTTCATGTTTAATCTAATTCTGGATTTCCTCTATTTTTTGTAGGATATGCTAATGTTGACTCGGGACCCATTTGTCCACAATCTACAATCTTCTGCCAAGAGTGAGGTGGATGGTTTCAAATTGTCTTGCATCCATTGTTTCGGGTAGGTTTCTAAACCCGTTGTTTGGTTTAGCACAGTGTATATTATGGCTTATTAATTCCTTATGAGTTCTTGGTACCAAGATAGGGTTGTGTTATTCATTACAACTTTGATTCTTGTTATTGGTTTAATGTATTGAATTTTCATTGATCAATGTAAGGAACACACAGAGATATATGTAAATATATATATATATAAAGGTGTTCGTGCATGCAATTATGGACCGATTGTGGACTAGTTTCCACCAAGTACATTAAATAATTTTGGATTTTAAAATGGTGCCACCCCGAGGTCGGGTCCCTTCCCATGTGTTCAACTTTAATAAATAATTTAATAAAATCTTTTCTAGTTTTTGCTGAAATTTAACTTCTGCAGTGAAGTATTTATATTGTATTTCATCTTACTATGAATTTAGTATGTTTGATTAAATTTATAAATGTAATATATATTATGTTGAAATGCGACTTTTGATGTTATTAACTGATGCCACCCACATGAGATAAATGAGGGCTTGAACTTATGTTGATTTTAAGCATGCTTTGCTAATTTGGTTAAAGTTATATGATTAAACAGGTAAATGATTTGAAATGGAAGAATGTAAAATAGGGTAATTAATTGTAGAATTAATTATCAAATCATGAGTTGAAATAAAATTGAGGCTTTTATTGATGATTGGGAATATAGAATGTTTGACATGTTTTATTATATAAATTCAAAATTGGTAATAATTAATGGATGGATTAATTATTACATGTTAAAATGTTAATTGGTTAATTAATTTATGATAGGTAAAATAGGTAAGATTTAATTAAATATTTTTTTTGAATTAATTAATTTTCAAGCATTAAAATTATGATTGTGAATTGCTTGTTTGTTACGAATTTTGGCCAAGGGTCCTTTTTGATGCATGTTATATTTCCATGAATTATGTTTTCTTAGATGGAGTTTTTTTTATATTATTAATTGATGCGTGATATAGTTGCCAAATATATGGGATATTTAGAGCATGTTTTGTGATGATTATGACGTGCATGTAAATTGCTAAAGTCTTTGTTGAATCACTATTTGAGTGGATGAGTTCAGTCTTATTAAAGAATTTGGATAATTAAATATTGAGTTAATTATTTATTTGTCTTTCTAAGAATAATTAATTTCTAATTAATTATTTACTATTGATCTGTTGAATCGTTAATTAAGTGTTGACTTTTGACGAACGATTTATGTTGTTAATTAGTTGTTGAATTAATTAAGAGATTGGATTAATTAATTTATGAAATAATTAATGGATGCTTTTGGGATGTTATACATGGTGTTCTACACCAATGATAAATATATGTTTATTGTTGATAAACGGGTTGTGAGATAGGGATTGATGCTCAAATACTCAAAGGGTTGTAGACATGAAATTCTACACCCAGCTTGTAAAAAAATATTCATTTATGGGACAAGGACTGATGATCCAAATACCCATGGGTTTTGACACATGGACTGATGTGTCGAATACTCACTAGGATGATAAACATGATGTACTACTCCAACTAATTCACATTAGACTTTGTGTGGAATTTTTTTTGCATAAAATGATTTTAATGGTTAATGAAGGATATTGTGACATGATGATTTGTGAAATGATTATGAGAAAGGGTTCATACTTTTTATGAATTGGGTGATCCAATTTTAGAGGATGGTCTCAGACTTATTATATAAAAGGATGAATTGAATAACTTATGCTGTGTTATCGAAGCCAAATCACAAGCTTGTAATTAGTCATTACTTTGAATACATAGATGTTATTTAGATACATCTGGTGTCAGTGTCTTATACGGGAGATTTTGGGCATATACTGAATCTTAAGACCTTCATAATTTATTAATATTGGAATAATTAATAAAGGATGAATGATTATGTAATGAATATTCATTATGTATGAAAAATGTATAATGCAGGTTCAAACACCAGCTCAGGTCTGAAGTAGGTACTTGGGTATATAGTTACATTGTACAGTTTACTTAATTTACGCATGCCTTCACATGTTATAAGTTATTTATTAAATTTCTGGTTTGAGGTAGATATTGTTGGTCCCAACCTACTGAGATTTGTATCTACACCCTACTCGGGCCGCCATTTCACTGAGTAACCGTGTAGATTCTATTTGGATGCTTGATTATGCTGTTTACATTTACATGGGAGTTAGGAGCACTGGACCAAGCGAAGGCTCGGGATGCTCGAGGAGATCGCCATTGGTTCATTAAGTCTATACTTATTTATTTATTCATTGAAATGTAAAGCCTGCTATTTTTTTAATTGTTTTCTAATTTTTTATCATTAGAATGTCATGCATACATCTGTTGTATATTTTTGCGTAGGCCATTCGTTTTGTACAAGATTTATAAAAGCAGTTTTCCGCTGCTTATTAATTTATTAACTGTTTCCGCTATTTATTTTCATTGTCTATTTCTGAACACGAAAATGAGGGTATAGTGTCCCCACTCACTATCCTTAGACCCTCACTGCTAGTCGAAAACCTTCGGAATATGGGGAGGTGCGCTTGAGGTCATGTGGTGACCGGTCTAACCACCGGTTCGGTGGTGAGCCGGGTCGGGATGTTACATAGTGGTATCAATGGTTTATGTATCTTTCTTTTCCATTGTCTTATTGTTTTGGGGATGGTAGTCCGGAGACTAGGAATGTGTCGAAGCGTGGGTGAATAGTCATTCTTGGGATTGATCACCTCATGTACGGCAAATGACCACGTGGCCAAGGGTGAGAATTGATTTTTGTATTATTAGAGGATACAGATGATATGATTTCTCCTTGACTAACTGGTGTATTTTACCTTGTTTTTTGATTTTGAAAATTTTGAAAAACTAATTGTCTTGGCCATGATATGGAAAGGAAGTTTCGTACATGCATCATCTTATGCAATTTCGAGATTCTAATGTCATGCATATAACATCCCTTGTAGTTGCATAAATATGATGCCAGCTAATTTTAATTTTCTTCCTTGGGTGAAATTCTTTGTTTTGATCTGCATTAACATGCCTCTCTAGATAACATGTATCAGTGATAGATTTAATATGCTTGACTGAATATATTCTACAGGGCCTTAGTTACTATCATGTTTTGTTGTTGTGATATTCTTCTATGTTATAGAAAGTTGTTGTGTTACTGCTTAGTCTAACATGCTATTGATGTTTTGATATAGGAAAGGACTGATAATGTTAAAATGTAAAATGAATGATGATTGTTATAAATTGTGGCCAAATTCCAGTGGTCAGGTGTATGGGCGCCTTATCGATTGGTAGATGGACACCCATGTGTTTTAACCTTATATAACTATAGTGTGTTTGAAAATGGTTATAAATGTAAAACTGCTGAGTTTTGATTGTAATGAACCATTGTGGGGTTGCTTTGGATTAAATATATGGGACAATTGGAGGTCTCCTTTTTTGTAAAAGGAATTTAGATGCCAAATTTCTTGTTCATTTTAGAATAACACTAAATGTCAATTGTTTTAAGAGGATGTTTGTCATAGCATGCCTATTTTTCCATAGGGAATTGTTTTGAAAACCACGTGGCTTGTTGTAAAAATGAACTTGTCTGTTTTTTTTAAATTCATTTAAATGATGAACGGTTGAAATGAATTAATTAAAATGGCTAAAAAGAAGAAAGCAACTTTTGAATATTATGTTTTTGGTTTTGTGTGACCAAGAGAGAGGGTAAAAATTAATGATCATAAGGGGACAACCCATGTTTGGTAGTATAAATAAAATGTTTCAGGCTATTAAAGTAAGTTCGTCCCATAAATCTGGACGACTTCTTGGGACTCGACTGTTTTGGCACGCCGATAGGTTTATGTTAAAACTTTTAAGATCAATATTTGACATGGTGATCATGGTTTGATGAATATCACATGCACGTGATAAGGAGTTCTGAATTAGCGCACTGGTGAGTAGCTGATCTTTTCTTGCGATGTCATGGAAAATTCTATGGTGGGTATTGTTGCATCGTTTTCATTTAACGTATCAGCAGGTGATGTCGACCTTTTAGAACAGAGTTGTCCGCTAATAGTTTGACTGCTCTACTTAATGAACTTAGTAGGTCAGTTGTTATAGTAGTGGTTCCTGATAGCATCTCGGGGATGATATGTTTTTAATGTGGGTATATTGTAATGTCCCATGTTTTTTAACCAGAATAAAATACAAATGTTTTTGAATTTTTTTGATTAATCAATGGTTGATTTTTTTTAAACCGAGCTCTGGAATTTTATTTCGAGTGTTCGAACACCTAATCGTGTCGTTTCAGGACTTGCGTAATTACTCGATAAATTTTAGCGGGTGTTCCGATGAGTCTCGGGTGCACCGGATCTAGAAAAATCCACATTAAGGGATCCGAATGGGTAGCGCAAGGTTGCGGTCCAACCTGTGCAGTTTATAAAATTTAATAAATTACTATTATTTTAATTTAATATAATTATATGATATATTTGGATTAATTAAAATATCATTTTAATAATAAAAATAAAAATAATAATGAATTCATTATTACTATTATTTTGGTTGTTAAATTTATTGAATGTTGAAAAATTAATTAAATGTAAGTTGAAGGTATTGACGTGGCTTTTGGGTTTATCAAAGTACCATTTTATTTAAATAAAGTGTTTCATAATTATTAAAGGATAATTTATTATTAAATAGAGGAATGTTCTAATAATAATAATGTCATTGTTCTTATTATAGAGTCATAAATAATTTTGATACTTTGATATTTTAATTTCATGTTAAAGAACTGTGTCATTTATGAGAATTAAATGTGGCTTTTGAGCATCTCAAAGAAACATTTAATTAAATGGGGGGTTATTGGTTGTAGATTTCATCATATTAATGATATTGTAATAAATTTGGAGTTTGAGTTTGTAAATAAATTAAAGATTGAATATCAATAATAATGATGTTATTATTATTTTTGTGGTTATTTTATTCTATAAATGTAAAAATAATTTAATGTTCACTAGGGAGTTTTATAATTAATTACGAAACATTTATTACTAGAAAAATAAATGAAGGTTATAGAAAATTATATAATTAATGTGGATTTAAATGGGGAGGTTGGAAATAATCAAAATGAGCGTTTTATTGTTTCATTTAATACAATTTAATTATGGGGTTTATCAATGTTATATTTTTATTTAATGGGGTGTAATACATATGTAACGCCCCGACCCCAGCTACCCAGAGTCGGTGCGTTATTGCGTAACATTGGCATGATCACAAAAGATCAAGTCTCGAAAGGCCGATTAGTTTAGTAGCCTTGGAAACACTAGAAACGTTCAGAAATGTTACATTACATCATAAAGTGAAAAACTAAAATAAAAAAGTCTTCATAGTCGACACTCATATCATCTTCTGACTATTCCTATAGGTCATTCATAAAATACTTCTTCACATCCTAGAAAATATCAAAACATTGAAAATAGTGAGCTTATATGCTTAGTAAGGATAACAATATTGCGGAAGCTTTCATAAATAAACATAAATATTTAAGGCAATGTATGACTAAAACAAAAGCCTTTTAAACATGAACTTCAACATAATATGGAAAATGTAAAATGTTATAATGTCATTTAATTATTCACATGGACATTCTACTGGTCGAATAATCACATGCAATATCAATAACAACTTTCATAATGATAGAATGCATAATGCCAGACTATCATAACCATGTAGCCATGGCCTCTTACCAATACTAAAAATAGGATTTTGTCAAGGCCTCGTTCCAAGATACTAGTTTGTCTTATGAGACCTGCCGATGCATCGAGGAGCTATAGCGTGCTCCACCCGTCACTTATTATGTCCAATGCATTCCTTATATGAACAGGTTTAAACATATCATAAACCATAACATAATTGTATCACATGCAACATTAATAAATGAAAACATAACATTTCCATGTTTCAATCACAATATATAAATACAACACATTGATATATTAAAACATTATCAAAACCATTTTCGATACCAAAATAAATGAAAGTTAAAACTTTGTGTTTATTTTTCATTTAAATAATATTATGGCTTGTAGGGGAAACCGAAACTCAAATAATGGTCACAACGGTGAAGAATTCATTGTCGCCGCATACGCACAACAAGGAAAACATTCCTTTTTGTATTTTAGTAAAACGCTTCATATAAAAATATTCCTTTTGAATAAACGTAAAAGTCAAAGGGGTTTATACATTGTAAAAAAGAAATTTGTTGATAAAACAAAATATGCCTCAATGAATGGTGATTGAGACGAAGTCCCTTAAAAAGATCAGTTTTTAATAAAATATATCTATTACTTGTATTCATTATATTTACACATATAGAAAGTATAAATACATTATAGTACATAATAATATCCTGATATAATTTGAAAGTATGAGATTAACCCAAAGAATGAAAATTGGGTTAAGAAGTTCCCTTAACTCGTGTCCGACTTGACTCAATCGTTCTTTAATCTCCTGAATAATAAACTAGAGTTAATTTCTATTTTCTTAAGAACCTTTTTCATGTTCATTATTACTTTTATATCACGTATTACCATGTTATGAATATTATGTAATTATTTAAGTTAATAACGGTCATTTTACGATCTTTGGTACTTGAGTCAAAAATAAATTTCTTATAACTACAAGTTGTTCATGTGGTGAAATATCCGTTATATCCAGAATTATAATCATGAGGTAGATATCATATATATCATATATATCTAGTATATACATCCATTTATAATATTACATAACATTTAGAGGTAAGAAATGAAATGCACCGTTTATGGAGACGGTAAGTCGTACGTACGCATGAACGCTACTTTCATTTCTATTTAGTATTTAATGGAATAAAATTATAATTATACAAAGGTATGCTATACTTCCAATATTATATAATGTATAATACCATTTAATCCATCCTTTATACATCCCACATATGGCATTAACGATTCAAATCACTTTGAGGGGGCAGTAGTCCGCACTTCCTAAAATGAAATTATCACATTTACCCTTAATGGAAATCATAAACGTATGCCATAAATGAAAAATAAATAATCATAATGAAAAAAAAACATAATATATATATCATATTTAAATATTTTTACATCTTAATGGCCACCTTTGAAGGTGTTATATGAGTGTTGAACAATCATCGTTTCGTGAGGCAAAATTCGCCATCCACAGAAATAGTAAGTTCTTTAACCATTAGATGTAGTTGTGTGTACGTGTAGCTCAAATAATTCTTATAACAACATATTAGTATATTGAGGATACTGGTGTTTTTACAAAAGAAATTAAATAAAAAGAGTTTAAGGGGTTGGAGAAGCAAAATAAAACATAAGAACACAAGAGAAAACACTACCTTTAAAACGGGTAACTCTTTTTGATTTGAGCTCAAAGGCTTCCTTGAAAAGAATTATGACCAAAGTGAGGATTCTAGGAGTAATAGAGTGAAGTTGATAGAGTATTTCTGCAGAGTCTAGCCGAGCCAAATGGCTTGAATGTGTGAATATGGTGGTAGAGGTGGGGGCCTTTTATAAGAGAAGAGAAGGGGAACTCTTGGAAATATTGAAATGTTACATTATTATGAAATTATTTTAGGATTATAAATGTCCCACAATGAAATATTTCTAGGATAAGGTGATAAGGGTTCTAAATATCTTCATCCAATAGGTTTTTGACAAGTGTAACCCTTAGATTTTACATTATCCTTTCATTTTATTTAAATCGTTAATTAATGAGGTAATCACTGCATCATCATTGTGTCATAAAAATTTTAATTTATATAATATCTAAAAATTATAAGATAAGTATCATTCTGTAGGAAATATTTTTAGCTTTTTGATGAATACTTATAGTCTAAAATATGACTTGTTTAACCCTATTTAAATATTGTTTTAGTAAAAGAACTCATGTTTCTGACATTTTTATTTTAACATTAAATAAAACGTTTTTAATGTCATTTTCCTACCAAAGTGGCTCCATGGGGTCCCCAAGTTGACCCATGGATTGTCTTGGTCCGACATGACTCATCTAAAAGGGTTATTACAAGTGTAAAGATATTTTCATATTTTTATAATATCATTTTACCTTAAATTTCACTAATTACCTTTAATCGTGATTAATTAAACTTAAAAGTTACTATTCACCAAACAATTCTTTTAATCCCATCGAACCACATTTTAATTCCTATTGATAGAAATTTATGTCAAATTTTTGAAAATCAAATCACATAAATGGTAATGTTTCATTTAAATGAAAAATCAGTTTTTTAACTACCACTTAGTGGTTTCACAATTCATAAATTTTTTTTGTTTTTCAGAAAAATGCCAAAATTTCACCCTAAGCTATAATTGATATTCTGAATTCAATAATGATGTCTACTTTATGAAATTTCAAACATATAAGTTACATTAATTAATTTTGTAATTAATTCCCACTGTCACAACAAATAGCGTGTTTTTAAGAAACAATATATATCAAAAGATTGATAATTGTTTATGTCCAATTTCAAAGTGAAATTAATTATAATTAACAAAATTGGATAAAATGTTAAAAATATATTCTAATTATACTTTAAAACCACTCAATAGTATAATTTATCACTATAAATTATTTTTATTAAAAATGTTTTATTTAAGTATTATTCATTATTCATAGAAAATTGGATGTTCTAGGAAAATTACAAAAAATTCAACTTAGGAAAATTTCAATATTCCAAATACAAAAATGAAGTCCATTTTGAAATATAAAATTTATATAATTTCTAAAAGTGGGTATTACTATTCATAACTACTACTTTGATTGGTCACGGTGTGTTAGAATCTCTAACTTGCGTACAATGAAAGCTATTGAATTATTGAAAGAGAAGTGTATCATGAAAGTTTGGGGTGTTACATTCTCCCCTCTTTCAATAAATTGGGTCCTCACAATTTGAAAATGCTCTTCGAAAATAAAAGGTTGAAAATAGAAAATACCTTTGTGGAAAACCCACATCGGAAATAGGGTTAATAAGAATATAACATTAAAAGAACGAAAGATAAGTACAAAGGTCACCCGAGATAGCCCATACTAAGATTCTATGAAAATATGGATATGGAGGAGAAACAAACCGTCAAGGTCTGATTTAGTGTTGTAGAAAACAAAATTAGGAGAAAGTTAACCACAATAAAATCACAAACTTGTGATTGGTTAAACGGTCATTGAATCCCCAGTTGGAAAATTTAATCGACAACGTTTTTGTTTTAAGTTATCTTTTTTAAAGATGAGGAATTTATTTAAGAGATTTTCTATGAACGTAAGGTAATATACTTACTTGTCATGCAGACTTTCATTCATACCACGAACTCATATTTCACTCCAAATTGTAACAGAACTCAAAACTATTATATTTATCCTAATTGTATAAGGTTCCAAATATTACCACTTACCATTTAGATTAGGAAAACTATTTTTTAATAACCAAGGACATTCTGTAGGCTAGTGGTAGGTTATAAAGGAATGTCACACTATGGTTGTGGGTTCGATTCCTGCAGGTTTTTCCAACACGATGGGTTATTCCCCAAACAAAGTAAAGTTTCTCTTATTGTCACATACTAAAAATATGATTACCTTCATCATATTAAATCCTTAATGAAAACAACAAGTACTGTAGTAAAATCCTTATATATATCACATTATTCTTATAACCAGAATATAATCCTTGAGTCCAAAAGCACCAATACATTAATAATTCCACATCAACTGTAGTAACATCATAATATTGTCCTTGACCCCTTGGACTTTTCTGAGGTAAGTTTTCCTAACACTTAGGACATTCATTTGCATAATGCCCCATTTCTCTACAATTGTAGCATTCAACATTGATAGCCTCTTTCTTTCCCATGCAATCACGCACCTGGTGACCTTTTTTCTCCACATTTATAACAAACTCCCATTCCTTTTAGGAAGCACCAGGGTGATTCTTCCCACAATTATCGCATAATGGAAAATCCTTCTATCCCTTTTCCCTTTATCTGTCTCTTATTCCACCTTTCTCTTCTCCTCTTGCTTGACTTTATTGTTATAAGATTTAGAGACTTCTTTTTCTGTCATGATAGCACATGAGAAAATATCTGTGTACGATGAGAAGGATTGAGATACTAAAGCTCGAAGGAGAAATGGTTTTAACCCATCAAAGAAACAATCAATCTTACTTCTTGGGTTACGTATATAATCTACAGCATACCTCGCTAACCTTGTAAAGTTGGCCTTATACTTTGTGACATTCTCATCCTGATTTTGTCTCAGACTCAGAAATTGCCTTTCCATATCTACTCGATGCTCACGAGGAATGTATTTTTCTAAGAAAAGATCTTTTAACTCTCTCCATTCCATACTTGATACTTCTTCATCTTCCTTTGTATTTTCTATGAATGACCACCATTGATCGGCATCTTCAGTGAGGCGGTAAACTACCATGATAACCTTCTCCCTTTCGATACTCCCCATGTCGTGGAATATTTTCTCTAAGGAGTTTATCCATATCTTAGCTACTAATGGATTTGTACCCCCATTAAATGTTGGTGGTTTTTGCCTTATGAAGCGGTCTAAAATTGATCATCCACGTTGCAGATCGGGGTGCTCTATACGAGTAAGGTTATTTTTCATAACCTGAGTAAGTTGTCCCAGTATGGTAATAGGTTGATTAGCACCAGTTGTATCTCCAGATCCACAATAATTATCTTGAGTAGGAGGGCAATCCCTACACGGAGTGTGTGCATTGATACAGCTTCCATTCTTTCCACTAGGCGCCATTTCTAAACAATGTCATAAACAAGATTTGTTTATGAATCGAAATACATAATTCAATACTTGTAAAACACTTAACATAAATTGAACTATTTACGGATATAATCCATAATTCTAAAAGGAAATGTTTTTTTGAGGAGTTATATAATCATAAACCCTTCATAATGGTTTGTAAAGAAAATGAGAATTATTCTAAGCATATCTCCCAGGAGTGTCATAACCAAGAGTGCATCAAGGCTCGTTGTCGTGCACCAGTTCTCATTCGAGTCTAGCTCAAAGTGTTGATTTCGGGTTCTACCCCTAGGTACATCTGTGCTAGAGCCTCCTCTACCTGCTTGTATCCAGATACGGATGTATTTCTCGAACAACCCACAAAATCAGTACAACAACAACATTCTAGGGAGTTCTTCTATACTAATCCTCAATGTCTATCTTATGGTTATGCACTCTAATCAATGTTTTTCTAAATCCAGCATCAAAGGTTAGTACTAAACTACCTTTGATACCAACTGTAATGCCCCGACTCGAGCTACCCAGAGTCTGTGCGTTATTGCATAACATTGGCATGATTACAAAAGATCAAGTCTCGAATGACCGATTAGTTTAGTAGCCTTGGAAACACTAGATACCTTCATAAATGTTACATTACATCATAAAGTGAAAAACTACAATAACAAAGTCTTCATAATCCAGACTCATATCCTCTTCTGACTAACCCTATAGGTTATTCATAAAATACTTCTTCAGATCGTGGAAAATATCAAAACATTTAAAGGGGTGAGATCAGATGCTCAGTAAGGATAACAATATTGAGGATTTTTTCATAAATAAACATAAATATTTAAGGCAATGTACGACTATAACAAAAGCCTTTTATACTTGATCTTCAAAATAATATAGAAAAAGTAAAATGAGATAATACCATTAAATTATTCACATGGATATTCTACTGGTCAAATAATCACATGAAATATCAATAACCACTTTCATTATGATGGAATGCATAATTCCAGACTATCATAACCACGTAACCAAGGCCTCATGCCAAGACTACAAATAAGATTTTGTCAAGGCCTCGTTCCAAGACACTATTTTGTCTCATGAGACCTGCTGATGCATCGAAGAGCTATAGCGGGCTCCACCCATCATTTATTAAGTCTAATGCATTCCTCATATGAACAGGTATAAACATATCATAAAACATAACATAATTGTATCACATAAAACATGAATAAAGGAAATATAACATTTCCACATTTCAATCACAAGATATAAATACAACACATTGATATATTAAAAAATTATCAAAACCTTTTTTGATACCAAAATAAATGAAAGTAAAAACATGGTTTTTATTTTCCATTTAAAAAATTTATTGCTTGTAGGGGAAGCCGAAACTCAAATAATGGTCACGGCGGAGGAGAAGTCAATGTCGCCGCATACGTACGACAAGAAAAACATTCCTTTTTTCATTTAGTAAAATGCTTCGTATAAAAAGATTTCTTTTGAATAAACGTAAAAGTCAAAGGGGTTTATACACTGTATAAAATATATTTGTGTATAAAACAAAATATGCCTCAATGAATGGAGATTGAGACGAAGTCCCTTAAAAAGATAAATTTTAAATAAAATATATCTATTATCTATATTCACTATATGTACAAAGAAATAAATTATAAATACAAGATAGGACATAATAATATTATGACATAATTTGAAAGTAGGAGATTATCCCAAAGAATGGAAATTTGGTTAAGAAGTTCTCTTGCCTCGTGTCCGACTTGACTCGATCGTTCCTTAATCTCCTGAATAATAAAATAGTGTTAATTATTATTTTTTTAAGAACCTTTTTCATGTTCATTATTACTATTATATCACTTATTACGATGTTATGAACATTATGTAATTATTTAAGGTAATAACGGTCATTTTGTCGATCTTTGATACTTGAGTCAAAAATAAACTTCTTATAATTACAAGTTGTTCATGTGATGAAATATCCATTATATCCAAGAATTATATTCATGATGTTGATATCATATATATCAAATATATCCAGTATATATAGGCATTTATAATATTACATAACATTTAGATGTAAGAAATGAAATGCACCGTTCATAGTGATGGTAAGCCATACTTACACATGAATGCTACATTCATTTCTATTTAATATTTAATGAAATGAAATTATAATTATATAAAGGTATACAATAATTCCTGTATAATATAATTTATAATACTATTTACTTCATCCTTTATACATCCCACATATGGCATTAATGATTCAAATCACTTATAGGGGGTGGTAGTCCGCACTTCCTGAAATTAAATTATCGCGTTTAACCTTAATGGAAATCATATAGGTATTACATAAATGAAAAATACAGAATAAAAATGAAAAAAACATAATATATATCATATATAAATATTGTGACATCTTAATGGCTACTTTTGATGGTGTTATATGACTGTTGAACAATCATCGTTTTGTGAGGCATAAATTCGCCATCCACAGAAACAGTATGTTCTTTAAACATTAGATGTAGGTGTGTGTACGTGTAGCTCGAATCCTTCTTATAGAAACATCATAGTATATTTAGGATACTGGTTTTGTTACCAAATAAATTAATAAAAAGTGTTTACGGGGTTGGAGAAGAAAAATAAAACATAAGAACACTAGGTAAAACACTACATTTAAAACGAGTAACTCTTTTTGATTTGAGATCAAAGGATTCCTTGGGAAGAATTCATCCCAAATTAAGGATTCTAGGAGTAATAGAGGGAAGTTTAGAGAGTATTTGGGCAGAGGATGGCCGAGCAAAATGGCTTGAAGGTGTGAATAAGGTGGCAGAGGTGGGGGCCTTTTATAAGAGAAGAGAAGGGGCACCTTTAGAAACATTGAAATGTTACTTTATTATGAAAATATTTTCGGACTATAAAGGTCCCATAATGATATATTTCGAGGATATGGTGATAAGGGATCTAAATATCCTCATACAATATGTTTTTGACAAGTTTACTCCTTATAGTTTACATTATCCTTTCATTTTATTTAAATCGTTAATTAATAAGGTAATCGCCGCATCATCATTGTGTCATAAAAATGTTAATTTATATAATGTATAATAATTATAAAACAAATATCATGAAGTAGGAAACAGTTGTATATTTATAATTAATATTTATAGTGTAAAATATGACTTGTATAACCCCATTTAAAAATTGTTTTAGTAAAAGAACACATGTTTGTGACATTTTTATTTTATCATTAAATAAAAAGTTTTTAATTTTATTTTCCCACCAAAGTGGCTCCATGGGGTCCCGAAGCTGACCGATGGATTTTCATGGTCGGAAATGACTCATAAAATAGGGCTAGTATATGTGTAACGGAATTTTCATATTTTTATAATATCATTTGTACCTTAAATTTCACTAATTTACTTTAATCGCGATTAATTAAACTTAAAAGTTACGATTCACCAAAAAATTATTTTAATCCCATTGAACCAAATTTTACATCCTAATGACAACCAAGTATGTCTAATTTTTTAAAATCAAATCACATAACTGGTCATGTTTCATTTAAATGAAAAAATCAGTTTTTTAACTACCACTTAGTGGTTTCACTATTCATCAAAAATTGAAGTTTTTCAGAACAACGCCAAAATTTCACCCTAAGCTATAATTGATATTCTGAATTCAAAAATGATTTCTATTTAATGAAATTCCAAAAATATAAGTTGCATTAATTAATTTTATAATTAATTCCTGTTGTCATAACAAATAAAGTGTTTTTAAGAAACAATATATATCAAAAGATTGCCAATTGTGTATGTCAAATTTCAAAGTGAAATTAATTATAATGAACACCATTAGATAAAATGGTAAAAATATTTATTATAATTATACTTTAAAAAAACTCAATTTTATAATTTATCACTATAAATTATTTTGATTAAAAAAGTTGTTTTTAAGTAATTTTCACTATTCATAGAAAATTGGAAGTTCTCAAAAAATTACAAAAAATTCAACATTGGATAATTTTGATATTCCGAATACAAAAATGAAGTCCATTTTGATATATACAATTTATATAATTTCAAAAAGTGGGTATTAATATTCATAACTACTACTTTGATTGGTCGCGATGTGTTAGATCTCGAACTTGCGTACAATGCAAGCTATTGCATTATTGAAAGAGAAGCGTATCGTGAAGGCTTGGGGTGTTACACTTATGTGAATTTAATGACGCTATTGGGAATCTAAATGATACACTTAATAAAATAAGTAGATTCAAATTTAATGAAGGAGTGATGTTATTAAATAGAGGTGTTGGGTTATATCAAGGGTTTGAGTAATAATAATCATATTTTTATTATTTTGTTTTTTTGAGTGTTTTAATTATTTATAAATATGGATATTATTATTATAAATAATAATTTTAATTAATTGGGGAGTTTTTATATTTTTAGATAAGTGTTTAGTGTGTATAATAATAATATTAAAATGATTATTATTATTATCTTTTTTTATTATTATTATCACATTAATGGTAGTATTATTACGTGGTTTTAAATGTTTAATAATAACTATTTTTAATGGAAATTTATTTATCTGTTTATAAAAGAAAATAAAGGGAATCAAATTCCCCTCATCTTCCTCCCTACGCACAAGGTGATGCATGCACACAGTAGTGAACCCCATGACGCGACCCCTTCCTCCTTCCTTCATGCTCCCTCCTCGGCGTGAGAACCTTCCCTTGGTGCAACCAAGAGGCACATGAACCCTCAGGAAACCCTCCCTGGAGCAGCGCAACACCCGGGCAGAGCGCTTGTAGCGCTCGACCTCCGTGGCACAACCCCCCCTCGAGGAAATACCTAGAGGCACACCACCCCTATCCCGGACTCCACATTGCACGCGACGATTCCCCTCAGACTCATCCCGAATCATGTCTGACTCATCAAGGTGAGTCTATCTGGGTATAACTCGTGATTCACATCGATTATTTGACTTATATCTATCACCTTGTTTTCTCAGCTAAAATTTGAAGGTTCAGGTTTAATATGATTCTTGCATTCCTCTATTTTTTTAGGATATATGAATGTTGAATTGCGACCCATTGGTCAACAATCCGGCATCCGCCACCAAGGGCGAGGTGGATGGTTTCGAATTGTCTTTTCACCTTTGGTTTAGGTAGGTTTCTAAACACATTTTTTGGTTTTTCATATGGTATATTAAGGCCTATTAATGTTTTTATAACTTCTTTGAACCATTTTCGGGATGAATAGTTCATTACAACTTTGATTCTGGTTACCAGTTTAATATATTAAATTTTTATTCATCAATGTAGGCAACACGCACAAATATATATATATATATATTTATTTATTTATATATATAGGTGTGTGTTCATGCGATTACGCACTGGTTGTGGACTGGTTTCCACCAAGTACATTAAATCGTTTTGGATTTTAAAATGGTGCCACCCCGAGGTAGGGTCCATTCCCATGTGTTCAACATTAATAAATAATTTAATAAAATATTTTCTACTTTTTTATGGATATTTAATTTGTGTAGTGAAGTATTTATATTGTATTTGATCTAAATTTGAATTCAGTAAGCTTGATTAAATTTATAAATGTGATATATATTATGTTGATAAATGTCATTGGATGTTATTAAATGATGCCGACCACATGAGATATATGAGGGCTTGCACTTGTGTTGATTTTAAGCATGTTTTTATAATTTGGTTAAAGTGATATTATTAAACAGTTAAATGATTTGAATGGGAAGAATGTGAACTAGGGTAATTAATTGTAGAATTAATTATCAAGTCCTGAGTAGGAAAAAATTGTGGCTTTTATTGATGATTCGAAGTATTGAATGTTTGATATGCTCAAAAATAAAAAATAGAAATTGGTAATAATTAATTAATGGATTAATTATGACACGATAAAATGTTAAATGGATAATTAATTTATTATTGGTTATAAAGATAAGATTTAATTAATTATTTTTTTGGGATTAAATATTTTCTAAGCATTAAATTGAAGATTTTGAATTGATTGTTTGTTAAGACTGTTGGCCTATGGTCCTTCTTGATGCATGATAGATTTCTATGAATTAAGATTTCTTGGATTGAGTAGTTTTATATTATGAGATGATGTGTGAGATGGTTCGTAAATAGATGGGATTTGTACAACATGTTTTGAGATGATTATGACATGCATGTAAATAGCTAAAGTCCTAGATGAATCACTGTTTTTGTGGAAGAGTTCAAATTTGTTAAATATATTGGATAAATAAATGTTGAGTTAATTTTTTAATTGTATTTCTATGAATAATTAATTGTTAATTAATTATTTACTATTGATATTTTGAATGGTTAATTAAGGGTTGACTTTTAACTGGTGATTTATGTTGTTACATAGTTGTTGAATTAATTAATGGATTGGATTAATTATTTTATGAAATAATTAATGGATGGTTTTAGTGGGATATACATAGCATTATACATAAATTACAAATATATGTGTATTTTTGATATACGGGTTGTGAGACAAGGACTAATTCTTGAAATACACATGGGGTGCTAAACATGATGTTCAACACTGAGCTTCCAAGAAAAAATTCTTTTATGGGACAAGGACTGATTCTCCAAATACCCATGTGTTATGAGATATGGATTAATGCTCTGAATACTCACTAGGGTTCTAGACATGATTTTCTACTCCCATTAATTAACATTGGACTGTGGGTCCAATTTTTCATGCACAAATTTAGTTTAATTGTTTTTGAAGGCTGTTGTGACATGATGAATTGTAAATTGATTATGAGAAAGGGTTCAGACTTGTTAGAAATATGGTGAATCACTTTTAGTTGATGGGATCAGACATCGTAGATGAAATTTTTAATTGAATAACCTATGATGCGTTATCAAATCCAAAAAACAAGCTTGGAATTGGACTTTTCTTTGATTAATTAGATGGTCTTTAGAGACATCTGTGCTGAGTGACTTAATTAGGAGATGTTAGGCATATGCTGAATCTCAATACCATCATAATTTATTATGATGGGAATAATTAATAAACGATGAAGGATTATGTAATGAATATTGAGTATGTATTAAAAATGTATAATGTAGGTTCAAACACCAGCCAAGGGCTAAAGTAGGTACTTCAGAACATAGTTACATTGTACCGTTTACTTAATTTATGCATGCCAACACATGTTATAAGTTATTTATTAAATATCTGGTTTGGGGTAGACACTGGTGATCCCGGACTATTGAGATTTTTATGTCACACCCTACTCTGGACACCATTGCACTAGGTACCTGAGTAGATTATATTTGGTTACATGACTATGTTGTTTGCATTTACTAGGGTGATAGGAGCACTGGACGAGGGGAGGCTTGAGATGCTCGAGGAGATCATTGTTGGGACTTTGAATCCTTATTTATTTATTTATGCATTGAAATGTAAAGCATGTTTTTTTGTTCATGGTTTTATACTTTTTTATCATTAGCATGTCATGCATACATCTGCTCTATAATTTGGCATTGGCCATTTGTTTTGTACAATATTTATAAAATCTTCTTTGCACTGCTTATTCATTTATTATACTTTATCCTCTATTTATTTCATTTTTCTATTTTTGAACACTAAAATGAGGGTATAGTCTCCCCACTGACAACCGTTAGACCCTCACTGCTAGTCGGAAGCCTCTGTCATATGGGGAGGTGCACTTGTGGTCATGTGGCGACCGATCCGGCCACTAGTTCTATGGTGAGCCGGTTTGGGATTCTATAAAAATCATCTTAATTTATTATCCATTTGCTCATACCATAAATTATTGGAACCAATAAATTTATAGAAACTATTATATTATTCCAACTTAACTAAAAATACCATACACCATAATTGATTAGGCCTCATCACATGTTTCCAATTTTCGATCAATCACATATCCATGTTCCCCATTGTCGATCAATCCCTTTTACTTATTTCCCATTGATATATTATAATATATAATTCTTCACCAAATGCAATGGAGGGAAAAAAATGTCCAAAAAATAACATAATTAAAATTATAGATATAAATTCCATAAGAATTGAATACATTTATCATATAAGAACCCATGAATTTAATTGATCTTTATAAAACCTTTATCATATCAGAACACATGAAATAAGTCGGGATTATTAAAAATGTTCATCCATGTATACAACATCGAAATGAAATGGGCTTTATAAAAATATTTTAACATAAAAATAAACTATTTAGAGAAATAATAATGGTTTAATCATAAGATCGTATCCCTCAAAATATTAAGTAACCATAAAGTATTTCAACCAAGATATGAAATTATTAATGAAAAAAACCATGAAAAAATTCATTTATAAATCAATATTTAATTGAAAATCCCTTTTTATGAAATAAATTCTTACAATATTTTTAATTTATTATTTGAAAAAATCCATGAAAAAGTTTAATGTATTCTTCAATGAAAATAATTCTAATGATAGAGACAGGATGTATTTTTTATATACAAATTAGAATACTGATTCCTTTGACATTTATTCGTAATATATAAAAGGGTTTTATTCAAAAGTAAACATGAATTTTAATGTTAAAGATATTATAAAATTTTAAAAATTGATATTTAATAAATATAATGAAGGATTTGAAAAAAATTATGAAAATAAATTATAATACAGTGATACGAATGGAAATGATTCATTTATCAAAGTGAGAAATAATTAAAATTTATCTTATGATGATATTTGTTTCTTCTTAATAAAATGAATAAAAAGTGCAGGAAAAACTATATAGTCTATAAATAATCATATGGGAAGAAAATAAGTTTGTTTTGAGAATTTAATATCAGATTATTTCAACATCTTGAAAATAATAATAAAAAATATTGATAAACTATGTCGTCATAATAAAACCATTATTAATTTTATATCTTTTAAATCATAATCCCTCATAAAAATAACATAAAATCAAAATAACAATGTCATGAAAATAAATATATACATGAATTGGTTTGTCCAGGGGGTAGTATAAAGACTTCATAATACATGATAGGTGGATAAAATAACTTTTCTCAGATGGAAGTCAAATTAATAGAAATATCCCTTACAATATGTCTTGAATTCTTTCAGACACACATTAATATAATTTATAATAAATTTATTTTTATTTTAGATATATTAAATTTACATTTTTATCAACTGATATATATTATATTTATGATCTTTTATTACCCGTGTATTTTTAATTCATAGGTAAAATCACATATTATGAAATAACTACATCTTCTTTCAATTATTTAGAATTAATGTTTATTTCATATTTATCATGGTTTAATAATAGAAAAAAAACATAAAAATTTATAAAAATTTCTTTTATATTAATTATATATTTATTCATAATAATCCATTAATGATATATATAGAAAATGAACTACAATATTTATGGAGATAGCTGGTCATATGTTCAAATGATTGTTATTTCCAGTTCCCTGATAGACGAAGAGAAGTAGTGGAAAAATATATATTAACATATATAATCATTTTAACTTAATATATATTAAATTATAATTAAAAATATCCTTATTAAATTCCCTGAAATGTGCGAACAAATGTTATCACTTTATAATTAATTAGTCTCCAGTACACCAGAATGATGATATTGTTTTCACATTGAATGGAATGTAATAATTTATATGAGATTTTATATCTAAATATTTATAATTATTTCATAAATCTGATATAAATATTTTAATTCCATAATTTTATCCTTCCATTATAGTTGGTGTAGGAAAACAATCTACATCCATTCTTATGAATGTAATTCACTCTAAACCTAATCGTTATTTTCAACTACCAGCTGACTGAAAATGAAAAGGATTAAAAACAAGAAATTAACATAATATAATCAAATTATTTGTGACATCTTGTTGTTATTATATAAATATTTTCTAATTTTATTTGAAGGGAATGGAATAATAAATAATACTAAAACACATGTTTATCAATTTTTCATAATCTTCAGAGAGCCTATATAGGTTTATACATTACGAAATAATAGGTGGGGTATATTTTAAACATATTTATAATTTCATTTTGTTATATAATTAATGATTACAAATTTTGTGTGTTGTTTAGATTTAAATAGTTTTTAAATTTTGATGTGGATATGAAAGGAGGCATCCATTTATAATTGGGGGAGAGGGAACACATTTAGTCTTTGGAAAAAAAACGTATTGACCCATAATTTTCATTTGAAAGAAGTATCCAAATTATTATGTGAAAATAATATATCTTATAAGGAAACAATATATAAATAAAAGTACAGTTTTACAAGTTACTAGGTCATTTTAGTAATTATTTTAGTTTAACCACCTTTTAAACTAGTTTCACCCTTAACCACTTTAATTAATTTTTACAATTTAATATTATTGTTTCCCAAATGTAAGATTTACATAAATTATATTAAAAATTACAAAAATCCCAAATATGTAATTATTTTTTTACAATTTTTTTTCATATAATTCAAAAGATTAATTTAAAACTGAACTCTTATACATTAAAAAGTGATATTTACAATAGAAAATTTTCATAGGTATTGTATGTTTTAATATCAAAATAAAATACGAAATTGATACTAAATTTACTAATTTTGATTAATAAATATATAATTAATCTAATTTTGAATTTATAACCATCAAAAAATAAAACTTATCAATTAAATACATTAAACAAATTGGTTTTTTAATCTAAAAATTAATATTTTTTACTATTCATATAAAAATTTAACTTTGTTTGAAATTATAAAAAAATTATTTATAGGTATTTTTAAACTGTTGAATTAAAAAATAATGCTTATTCCCTTATAAATAAAACATAAAAATAAAACACTTTTTTTATATTTTATAACAAAAGGAAATAAAATACATATTTTGGAAATAATAATTTTTGGAGAACATAACAAAATTACTTTAAAATATTTACTTATTTACAAATAATTTTTAAATATATTTAATTATATTACACTATATATAAAATTTTTTTATTCCATTTCACACCACCAATTATAATGGCTAAGTTATAATGATTATGTATGAATAATAATTTTAATAATATGTCATGGTTCATTAAAACAAGGTGTATCATGAAACCTATCTCTCAATGAAGTAAAATTTAAATATAATATTTTGTTTAAATTATTTGGGTGTTACAAAGATCATCCAAAAAAACGTTGAATCTCATTCATTATAAGGATAATCTATCAATCACCCACTACACAAGAATTATTATAAAAACATTATATTTAACCCATTAATTCGTCATGAAACATAAAGTGCATACCGAAACAAAAATGTCCTTGGAGAAAACTTAGCATGAACTCTAAAAACCAACACATGGCACTAGAATATCATAGAGTGGATCGCATCCCAAAATACCATATCATTTCACTTTACCCTCCTAAAATATACTCTTTGGTTTAGAAAAACTACCATAGTGATATTATTTTGTAAAAACACTATATACAATGATATTGGCATTATATGTAACGAATCCCCATCATCAATTCAAACTACTCTTATCTTTAGATAAAGTCTCTAGATTTTACTAACATCACTATATCAATATGTGTTCTAGTAATGCGTCATAAATTATTTATGAAAACCTAAAAGGGTTTATATATATTCCATTGCATGTGGAATATTTAGCCACCATAATTGGAAGTCATTAAATAGGACCAACATGACCTTTAATATTATAAAATAACATTTTTATGATTAGTATGATTCCACAAAAAAATCATATTGTAAAATTTAAAATAATTTTTTTATTCATATTAAACAACACAATTCCTATAACAAAACTCCAATAACATGCTTTCATGAGTTGTTCCTATGTGTCTTAGATGAAAAATACAATATATGCAAATAGTACTCTTAATAATTTTCCAAGAAATAAAACTATATATAAATAATCAAACATAATACATAATACCTTATAAAACACTTATCAATATCATCAATACCCACGAACATAAATTTTAACCCATAAAACCACTTTTTCAACTTCTGTTTTCTTTAAAACTCAGAGTTCCTGGTTCCATTACATTCTTCAATATATTAATAA
The DNA here is from genome assembly GCA_963277665.1 of Viscum album. Lineage (NCBI taxonomy): Eukaryota > Viridiplantae > Streptophyta > Magnoliopsida > Santalales > Viscaceae > Viscum > Viscum album. Next base: position 1,216,544,615 of record OY728142.1, on the reverse strand, counting down.
TCTAAATTTCATCTATATGTAGATATTAGATATACAAAACAATGATGCCACTTTGATTATCTATAAAAAATTCTATTATGATCTAAAAATATAGGAAGAAATAGGCGAACAAATAGATTCTCTATTCCCATCCAACTAGTAGTGAGGAATCATTTCATAAAATTGTGAGAGTATCCCCCATTAATTATACTAAAACACATTCAATAAATAAAAAATAATACCATTTACAAAAAATTTACAAATAAATTAATAAAAAAATATAATATCTATTTGTAATTGTAGCATACACAAGAAAAATAGTAAAATATATATATTTACTAAATAATAGGAGTCTATTACAGACCAATTAACAAAATGAAAAAAATCAATTGATCAATTTTCATCCCATAAGATCAACCTGATCATTTTAAACATCTTGATATTCTCCATCCCGATCCACTCAAAACAAAATTTTATGAACATAAATTGGATATATGGTAGTTAAATTCACATTTTTAGCAAATAATGGTTTGATAAATCTAACACAGTATCATATCACCAGGTTCTCGTATTATAAACTATCATATATATGTATGATAGATGAAAAAATATTGCACTCAAGAATCATGGATATCATGTATCAACAAAGGAACAATGCATCTCTATTCTTCATTTTAAATTATTATAATATATAATCAACAATAAATCACTATGAAATTTTTATTTCCATGTTAAAATCTATTTATTTTACAATTCCATCGTCTATGTAACATATATTATACAAGAAGACGTAGTTTAGGTAGTAATTCATTCCAAACATCTATCAAAAGGGGGAGGGTTGGTTCATATGACCAAGAATTGGAATCAACTTCTAACATAATTCGGTCCATCTTCTAGTTCATGAAAGATACCCCTTAATTTATGGATGGGATCATACATCCATTGAAATATCACATATAATCCCCATTCTTACACCAAGTAGTCTGACAATGAAATCATGTATTATAGAATGTCATGGAAAACATCTTCCTCATGGTGCATCAATCCTCTCACATCGAGCCATATATATAGTCATATTAGTCATGGCTGACCCCAAATCATCCAATAAATTCCAATCATTTCACTAAGGAAATTCACATTATCCTTATACCGACCATAACTTTTTGGAGTTCTCATGATAACCATATATCGGGGAATAAATTTCATCACATTACCTCTAACACACTATCACTTATCATATTGCATACCTTATGAACAATCTCTCTCATTGGAATCTACTACATGACATTAGAACAAGAATATTTGATGCCCATGGGAGATTATGCAATCACACAACTCGTTTTTCCCAACCAAAACCATAAGTGTCCACTTATATAATGAGACACCAAATCTGGCACATCACGGAGTCACCTATGTTATTTCCTTCATATCATATTCTGTAATCACAGATTCCGACTCACATTGGTCACCCTTCAGTGACATCGAAATCTATATTCTTGTCTGGGCCTATACCAAGATGTCTTTGTCAACATTGTCCACTCCAATATCACTAGATCCCCATATAGAATTGTGATAATCTGATTGTGACACTCTATTTCCAAATTATGTATGCCAAGGGATATAAATATAAACATAGTGGTTATGCCACCAAAATTGGGGGACATAGCCTCATTAAACTATACACATGAAAACATACAACAGTAAAAAAACAATGAAAGATAAATGAATTCACAGAAACCTAAGAAGAATCAATTCATAAAATAACGTATATTATTTACTGAACTAAAAATATATAAATATATCCATTCATTGAATTGATAAAAAATATTTTCACAATAATAAAATTTTTTTTCCAAAACTAACAGTTTTGTTGGGAATGTGTCCTATTAATTAAATAGTCTGACCAATTCCAAGGGACATCCTCACTGATAATACTATGATCTATCAATACTATGTCCATCAATGTTAGGGAATGTGTCCTAATAATTACATATTCTGACCAATTTTAAGGTACATCATCAATGATAATACTAGGATCCATCAATACTATGTTCATCAATTTTATTCAATAGATTAAAATCCTCTTCATAAAAAATAATAACATCATGATAATCTAATAAAGGGGTGAATATATAAATAAATTGTAGGACCCCTAGAAAATGAAAAGAATAAAAATATAATAAAATAGTCCACTCAATAAAAAAAATGAAATGCGGAGAATAAACACAACTATCATATATTCCAATTCTATAACATCAATGTAGAAACAAGGGAAATTAATCAACTGCATATCCATATATGGATAATGAGTTTATTTTCATCTCAATTTTAATGTGTTCTCTTAAATAAAATTTCCCAATATAATACACAAAAAATAATCAATTAGATACCCACTAGTCACTAATGGAATAAAAATTCTGTAGTAAGGACAATATATTTGTGTTAAAAGAACCACCCCATAACTAATAATAAGGATTATGGGGTGAAAACCATACATTAAATACTGAACCCCCAAGTGATTATAAAGATTATAGAAGTCAAAATATACCGTGAACGCATGGTACCCACACCTTTTTCACAAACTATATTCATTGATGTCTCCAACCATGAAGTTACTCAATATATCCAAATTGATTCTCTACATCAACAAACTATGTCAGTGACACTATTTTATTGCTATCAAATTATGGGTATATCTATTGTAAAATGTATATATTCAATATCACATCATTTATTGAAACATACTCAGGTTGGGCTACTCATGAGTTTGTTCCCTAGTCCCAATGAAGGATATCAGAGAAGTATATCATTATATAATAGGTAAATGAAATGAACCATATGGTACACGGGGTGAACTCAAATATTGAGTCCATGTATTTCCCCACTACTTAAAATGAAATGTGAAAAATATGTGGATGAATTTTTGTGGAAGAAAAAAAGGAATGTGGGTGACCTTGGATCTTAGTAGTGAAATCCATGTATATTCTCCATCTAGCAGAATATGTTCACATTGATTCTGGGACCACAGTATGTCTATGTGATACTTAAATCATCCCAAAAATGGTACAATTGTAGAAACTATAAAACGTGTAATGTTTTCCACCAAACACATTGAGTGTATTAGAAAATTTCATAGAATGTAATATTCATTCTGAAATAACTCTATTTTTATTGAAATCAGAATAATTCTCCCCAATAGATTGTTCCATGATTCAAAAATTTATGGAAACTCCTCTATTTATCAAATATGGACATTGGGTAACTAACAATATGGATTCCCACACACACAAAAATATCATTATGTCATCTATTAAAACAAATGAAATAAATCATCATTAATTTTTTTATCCTTTATACCATGTCATTTATCTCGATAAAAGACTTACCCATCATTGGGTATAAAAATTAACATGTTCCAAGGGTTCAATTTTACTTTAAACTTGACTACTAGTCGAATCTACGACGTACCATGAGACAATAAGAATTTGTGTGAACTAATAATAGAATGTTGAAATAAAAAAGTTTTTTTCATTGATGGAAATTATGAACACACCTAAATAACATAATTTTGAAGAAATTAGTAATATTTTAAATGTCTTGTAAAATGAAAAATTCTTTAAAAAACATGGTTATTTGAATTAATTTATAATAAAAAATACATAAACCATCTATGGATCATTCATTCAAGAACATGGTTCTACATTTATAGAAATGGTTGCATTCATTAAAATATGCTACATGTCCATGATCCCCAAATGACTTCTCATCGAATATTATCTCAATATTGGATATCTCATAATATCATGTTATTTATGTATAACCAAAAATAATAAACATATTAAACTATATATATGTTTATATTATCCTATATAAAACTACGAAGATGATTAATGTAGATAAAATAAATTTAGTAATTTAAATAATCTAATATCATGCCATGAAACTAAACAACAATGGGACAACATTATAGTGTAATTGGAATTTTCATAGTATTCACACAATGGTTTGAATCCAATATTTTTTCCAATTAACCATGTAATTAATTATTAATGATGAAAATCATAGTTCTCTAAAAAATTAACACAAATAGATTAGTATAATAATTTTTTTGATATATAAATTTTAGGGTCGCACAACTTTTGTAATGTCATCCTAAAGAAAATAAACAATCATGGTTAATATATATAAACATTCTAAGTATCCTTCATGAAGTTCATTTTTGTAGTATTATATCCATATTTATTTATCTTCAAATAAAAAATAATAATTAATCAACATGAAAAAGTGATTATATTTCTCATGAATATGGATCTCATGCTCTAATGATATTCCACATATGTTTTGATATTGCTATTGTTATCACACAAACTGAATCAATATCCTAAGTTTAATCCCCACGTATCAATCCCCAAAAACCATCAGTTACTCTGAAATGGTAACTCCCTCCTTGATTTCTATATCTTCTCATTCAATAACATGTTATGGATTGTGAACATATGTACATTCTATTGACATAAAGAAGATGTGACAAAATCAATATAGTATTAGAGATATTATCAAGAAGTAATATAGAGTCATGAAGCCTACATAAGATCTTAAATAACATGATAATCCTTCGAGACATACTAATTCCACAACCAAACCTTCAAAACCACTATCATGGAGATACTCTTAAGAATAAATTGTATTTATGTTCAAAAAATTATAACTTCAAATGACTCCCCACCCAATTTTTTTCAACTATACATGTCATTAATTTCATCATAGGTAACCAAATCATTTTACATGGATTCATACCCATAATTAAATCCCATACATCATGATTCAACTTGATATTACTAGTGAAAGGATGACCAATCAATTTTATCTTTTAGAACCATGAATTGTTTCATACCAATAGTGGTGTGAAATATGATATCATATGAAATAAAATTAGAATATAATCGTATAAAAATAAAATTTATATATATTTTGGATAATAATATATTCTCAAGTAAATGGATTTTTCTTTCAATATGGCTATCTATCTTAAGTTATAAAAATTTTCCCATCAGAAATATGATGATAATGGACACTTGGAAACATTTCCAAAAAAGATTATGTAATTTGAACACAAAAATTAGAGAAAATTATAAAATGTAACCATTTTTGGTAGATGAAACACTACAAATATAAGAATCCCAATCACTCTATATAAATTTTATCCTAGATGGAAATAATGTGATCTCAAATTTATACTGATTAACTATTACCAAAATTGTGTATGGCCTCTCATTATATGAATAATGCCCAATACAAACACATTTTATATTATATATTAGGTGCACAATATCATTCATATATTTTTATTGAAGGTTTATGGAACATCATGTCACCCATGAAAAATATGACATGTGAGGCATTGACAGTAATATTTGAAAACACTATTCTATGAAAATTCTATCAAAACTAACGTTATTCATCCAAGAATGTCATTCCCACCCCATGAAGTTCCAATAATGTTGTAGGATAAATCTCCCACTATAATTCCTCATGAACTTTAACTGGAACTACTAGATGTCCATATAATATGATTTCATGTTCTTCGCAAATACAAAAAATATCAGATGTTTCTACCATGGGTATTTCATAATCTAAAAAATAATAATTGTTGTCTTCCAAATATACCAATCTGAAATACTATATATGTTGTTGATTCAAAACCCTTAAATATAGATAATATTACCATTTCTACTCCACCAGGTCTGGTTGAAACAAGGAAATCTACACTGAATATTTCTCCACTGCATGATATTGGGTTTTCCATCTAAGGAAATTTATAAACATGGTTAACATTGCATGAAGATATACTATAATTACAAGGATTTTTTGAATGATATTTATCTAAATACATCTTTTTCAAGTAATGGTCTATATAGGAATCAATGTATAAGAGTCTAAAATTTATTGACTAAACCACACACCTCTCACCTAGATGATAATGGCTACACTCTAATGGGATATTTAGTTCATATCATATAATATCATATTCCTATTTGGTTATGTAATAATTGTCTCCCAGTATATAACACACACTCGGGCCTAGCTCCAGATATGTCATAGAATACCATAAGGTCCACAACATCCTATCTTAGTCTCAAATTATGAGCCTAGAGAAACCATTTTTTATCGCATCGATTGATTTTAACACTTCATAGACTAGGAAATGAATTTCTCATTTTGATTATATGAAATAAACGAGGTAATATTCTAGGAATTTATTTACATTGACCACTAAAAAAATCCAGGAAAATGAATAATCTTATGGATCATATAATATATCATGTTTAATTCCCAATTTAAAACATCCTCAATCATTTCTGGGTCCACATAGACACCATGATCATAGATGATATGTCATATAATTTAAACCTATATACTCTAGAACTAACCTTATATGTTCATTCCATACATATATTATTCTGGAAAAATTATTAAATTAAATATTTGTGTCATGTGTGTTACTCCTATGACTCAAATTAAATTATGTATTTTTATAATAATTAAAGTACTGATCCAAGAAATGTTGATTGATCGACATAATAATTTTTATAATGATTATAGTGACATTCAAAACACTAAATGGATCCACATGTAACTCAGGTTTTATGACCATTTTGTAATTCTATATTTTAAATATATTCACTATTAAATGATAATTAGTGAAATGTAAACCTCATAACAATCCGTGAAAACCATATCAAATTATTTACTAGGGAAAAGAAGACATTGATCTTTTAAAAAAGATAATATTTTTTATTTTGATGTTTTTCATGGGATGAGCATCAACCAATGGACATTGTCTCCCATTCTATTTAATTATGAAATAATTCATTTACACATAGGTGGATACAATTTGAATATATTAAAATATTCTTCTATATAGGATAGAATTCATGTCCCCAAAAATCATATTTTACCAAGATCTAAACATTACCATTAATGTGAGATATGTTTAATCATCCTACTCATAATCTTCAATCCTTCAAAAAATATTTCCTAAACATTGTTAAAGTATAATATCCATTCATTTACCTTTGTAAAACTAAATATCAGTTAGAAAAAATTTATTTACTCATACACATAGGGATTCCACCACAAACCCAATATTATATTATAAAGCTTCATCATGACAAATGAGACAGTTTTCAGGAATCTCCCTCAACTAGGTCTCATATAGCTGTTTTATATTAGATATCAATTAGATGAATAAATTCATATACGTATATGTAACAAAAAAATATTCGATAATGGATTGATAATAATTTTAATTACTCAAACATATTATATTTAAATTAAAAAATAACTTGTTCTAAATTCATTATGTATATATTCTAATGTAATAAGTTATATTCCATACATAAAAAATGATATAATCCTCTAGATAAAAAATATTATTAATATTTTCTGATTATCTTTTACATATTTTTATTTAGTCTTAAAGAACATAAATTATTATATCATAAATATAAAATTAAAAAAACAAGTTGCATATATGTTTTCTATAAAGAAAAATGGTTATAAAACATTGAGTCCATGCCTTAAAATGAGTGTTATTCCAATAAAAGATTCACAATGTATAATATCTGATGATAGAAACTCATTTATTTGACACCAAGATATCAAAAATATTTACCAACATTAGGGTACTCCCTTACTATGATGTTATCTATACATAACCAAGCTCCTGAAGCTACAAAACATTCCAAAAATTATTGTTAGTATGGTAAAATTAATTGTGTAGTTGGAACCACAAAAAACTAATAATATTGTAACATCTCATCATGGTCTATGGTGAATAGACACCAACATTGTTTCTCTACTCATCAGATAATATTTTTAAAATTAGGAAAATATAATGGGTAGTGTTCAACTGATTTAGAAAAAATTTAGTACAAACTACAATCAATATTTTACTGAATGTGTCTATATAGCTCCATAAAATATTGATGTTATGTATTGTAGAAAATATTGATGCATTATTTTTATAATAACAACATCGTCCTAAACAACTATAACTCTTAATTTTTAAATTATTATGTAACAATGTCCATAACCACTAGTTTTAGGTTTTCCCCTACTAAAAGAGTGGAAGCACTGCTTGTAATCAATCTAGATACAATTACTCATGTGATTTCCCATAAGTGGGATAAATTTTAATGTGATGGGGGTCATCATCATGCTCTAATGATATTCTTGATGTTTGTATGGAAGCATTCTAGAATTGATATTGACAAAAAATTAAGATAAAATAATATTTAAATGGGATTGTTTAAGAAGTTAAATTGAATATCTAATCAATTCCTATAGGATTCATATACAATTATTTTTCCTTTATTTAATGTATCATTATATCAAGAAAACTAGATATTAATCAGAGTCTATATATGTAGATATTTATGACAAATCAAAATTAATGGGTTACAATTCATGTAACATGATCTCAAGATACCATAAGACTATTGCAGTATGTTATGAAACCAATCATAACATTACATAATTCACCTGACACTATCGATATAAAAAACTAATTATCAAATTAATCATGAATAGTCCCACTAGGGACCCATAATTATTGGTAGTTAATTAGATAGTGAAACCCCATGAACATCTCTAATATAGTAGAGGTTAGATAATTGTAATGTGTAGATATATCATTAAAATTAAATGCCTCACCCTAATTAATATGTACATGAACCAATAAGTTAATTTGAATTATTTTGAAGAAATTAAAATATTCTAACACATGGGGTGATATTTAATTCAATAAACTCATAAATATCAATTTTGTATTAATATAAATTTATCTATACTCTTAGTGGGTACAAATTTACTCCCATAAACAAGGATCACCTACTTAATATTAGATGAGGGTGAATATACTTTATAACGAATACTAGGTTTCAAAACATAATAAATGTACCATGAACTGGTAACACTATAATCCATCAACAATTGGACAATGAATTTTACCATCTTACATCATTCCATATAAATAAAACCTACCATGTGTAAGAATTTACCATCAATCAGGAAGTATACATGTTCCATATAGGACAACTATAATGGTTAAATGGATATATCAAAATTAAATAGATAGAAAAAACCACAATAAAAAGATGTTATACGAATCTCAATAAAATTTTAATGCAAATAGAGTTAAGAATATATAGGGAGAGATATATCTAATTATTTAAATTTATACGGGGATGATGTGCATGCCTTCCTCTCCATGAGGTAATGTTTTCTAGATTAAATTTGAAAATTTTAATCCCTTTCATTATCGCTTATGATGGACCTACAATCATTGATAGATCTACAAGCTTTATGGTGTGATTACCTTATAATAGATGGGGGACATACACATCACCCATTCTCAGAGATAGGGTTACTTTATAAGAGAGATTCCACATTCCATTAGTTGAGTACAAGAGGAGGCTAGTAATAATTTTTTTTACAATGGAGTGAATCGGCCATGCCATTTCCAAATAATGACATTTAATGAGGTTGCAACATGGATTTCTCTCTAGATATCATAGATATTAATTAAAATCACATACTTATGATGGTAGATAATGATATGATCACACAAAAATTTATTTTGCAACTAATTTCAATGTGAAGGATCATATAACAAATTATATAGATATCTAATAAGTATGTTCTTATAATTTGTCTAATTACGAGTCTCTGTGAATGATATATGACATGAAGGTTTTTTAAATAAATTTTTTTGTCATCTCCAAGTGGAACCACGGGTGTACTCCCTTGTTCATTCATGGTTGTTTCCCACAACACATTATAGCATATGGAAACCATGTATAAGAGATAGGACTAAAGTAACACATCATGTAATACCACCTTGGAAACCATGAATATATATTATGCATAGGGATATTCTAGTCATAGAGGATGAAATTTCGTGTTGGTGATATATATGGTCAGCTGATATTTTTATAGAACAAAACCCTATTAATCATAGAATGTTGACTATTGGGTGTGTCTTCATCATGAAACAAAATGATATTATTCGTAATTTCATCTATTGTTATTTTCAAACCTAATAATTAATATGTTAATCAATTACATTTTTAATATCACAAGTATCATTTTTCTAATAAATAAAAATTGTGGGAAACACAACCTATTATCAATTTATAACCTTTAGTTGTAAGGTCTCTAGATTCCAATGATCTTATGTGATGATCATCATGTAATATGATTCCTTCAAAGGGGATGCTATTGTATCTACCATCAGAGAGCTATCATTTCTCATTTATTCTCTCGTAATATAACGTATACATTATTATTCATAGAAAAAATGAATAGTCAAATGGTTGACCACAAAAGTAATTATACCAATAGTTGATGTACTATTTTGCTGTAGAACAATAATTAAGACATGAAAAATAATGTGAGAATTAAACATAAAAAATGGTATGTACATATAGAATTTTCATAAAAATGATTATACCATCTATAGATCAGTCAGAATGCATATTAATACAATTAAAATAATTATATTAACCATTTTATTTAAATTCATCAAATTTTTTCTAACGAATATGAACTAATGTATAAAATGATATTAATGGAATATACATCATTCATAGGAATCGCATATAATTATGAGTCGATCAGTTTTCGTAGAATCCCCATATGAGATATCATTCTGGAGTAAACCCTGTATTATTATAATGATCGTTCTAAATTGTTAAATACGTTTAATATATTATATATAACCTCACGAGGTCCTATGACACCCAAAAAACCATGAATACGTCAATGAAACAACTTTATTATTATTTATAAATATCTAATTTTCTGTATATAGAAATTATTGATTTAATATATATTATAATTTCACATACATTAGTGTCTCTGTCATGATTACAAGGGACTTTTTCTACCAATATTGATCTTTTCTCCTAATAATACTAATTCCATGTCATCACCAACATTGATTAAAAAGTCTTGGGAGTCATCTATGATCATCTAATGTGGAACTATCATTCCATAAAATAGATGAAATACTACTCTTTTAATATTTGTCTAACTTAGTGTAATTTAAAAAAAATGGTCACCTAATTATATCAGGCCACAAGAGGGTGTTAGTAATCTGTTATGAGAAATATGAATATCAGGGGAATTATTAGAAGGAAAAAAAATTTCACCCTTCAAAAATAAAATAAAATAGTATACGGGACTTCTTGAATTTTTTATTAAAATAACATAGAAAAAAAATTAAAAAAAATAAAAAATATAATTGTTTAGTAGCCTTAAATAAATAGATAAATACCTGGTACACTTATTAAATTATTAATTAAAATTAAAACATAACAATGGAATTTGATAAACATCCTTTATCTCCATCACACTCAGATATTCAATTTGCATCCTTGGTTTCAAAACCACTTTTGGTTCATGTTTTCCCCTTATATTTGGGTGTTCGTTATTTGATTTGGAGTTCTGGGTATTCATGGTCAATGTAATTTTTCATGGTTGTATTGGATGGAATTTGGAATTATATTTTCATAAATGGATGTTATGAGGATGTGGTGTTTTGTAATCGAATTCGTGACACTACTATTGGAACCTCTTATTGGGAATTTTTCTGTGGTGGTTTATACCATAGATTTTGATGAGTCTTAGGGTGAAAGGGTGGTTTTATTTTCTGTAATATTTCACTATATAATTTGATTATCATCCCATTGAGGTTCCCCATTTAAGTCCCATAAATTTGAGGCAAAACATCACATTTTGGGTGGCCAGGACAAGCTACAAGGTTTGGACGCACAATTTACTAAATGGTCCAAGGTGTCTAGTTCATTAACAATTATTTTGAAATTCCAATTTTTCCCTGAAAAAAATAAACATAATCCTCCCCATTCTTCCCCCATTTGAAACTAGATGCCATAGGAGGCCACCATGATCTTTCAATCTCCCATAGAAGTAATTTTTTTATGGAAATTTATGTTTAGAAATGTCAAGATCTCTAACGTATGTAAATTCATTCTTTGTTTAATATCTCTTATATTGGATTTGTTTCCTATTTCATGATGTTCTAAAGTTCCCATCATCTAGTTTCATTAAATAGGGTTTATCCATTTGTATTTTTAGGGAAATTATGTGGTGAGGAGATCAATTTATCATCTTTCGGGTGCGATAGTGATGCAGTTGATGTTTCACACCGTGATTTGAGTGTCTCGACACAAAAGTTAGGTGACTAAATTAGTAATCAATTATATATGAGCTAGATTTTCTGAATTTCTATTTTTATTCCATTTCCATTCCATTATTCATGTTTTGAAATCTGGTTTTGGTGATTTTTTTAAGCAATTGATTTTTAGATAACACTTTAGAGATAAACTGGGTTTTTTTAATGACTATTTCATGTTGTTCAAATTGGGATTGTAATATAACTCATGTAATGGGTTTATAGAAGTCTTTAGGGTGATTTAAATTCTATTTTGGTGAATTTGGGTATGCCCATGATGTTCAAAGTGGTATTTTAAAGGGAGTTTGGTAAATTGGGTACCAATTTTGTGTTTAATTGGGTGTTTTACATGTTTATTTTATGTTATGACAATGTGGTTGTTTTATAAATCATGTAATGGGTTTATAGAAATTATTTTAGATCTCTAAATTATGTTTTGATGAATATGGGTTTGCAGATGTTGTTCAATGTTGGGGTTTTAAGGGATTCTGTTAGCGAAAAATTGTTTTGTTTTCTGAAGTTATTTTATTGCAATTCTATTAGATTTATTGGGCAGCAAAAGGGGTGAAATAATGTGTAGCTACTATGTGAATTGATAATGACAAAAACATACATATTTATGTAATTATGGATTTTGTAATAATTATACCTTGTTTTTATCATAAAGGAGGAAGACTAAGTAACTAGGAGGGAGGATATATACTAGTACGCTTATGATCTGCATCGATTTTTCCTTCTTTCCCTGAGAAAATTGGATAACTACAACTCTAACTAAACTATACTGATCATGATTGGTGACCACTAGGTTATGCGTAGGTTCCCTACCATTGGATCGTGCATGAGAATTGATTTTTTTAATTTTACATTACACCGAGGTACGAGGTAAACGGGGCCCCATACTACATAGTTCCTAGGTGTGTTCATGAGAATGGTTCTCATTGAATCTTCTGAATTTATATTTTTCATATGGTGGTATTTAATATAAATTACATCATCTGTCATGTTTTTTTCAAATATGCACATTCATGGAAATGTTCCTTTGAAAACTATTTACATTTGAATGTTTCATCCTTTGTAAAATATTTTCCCCGACAATTTTTTTATTAAAAATGGAATTATTTTTACCATTTTTTGTTTACTAAATTGAATCTATTGATGTCATATCATCGGGTTTAAACTCACACCCTACTTACACACCATGGTTTTAAGTAGTTTTTGTCATGTTTGACACATGTAAAGAGAGGGGTGTGGCTGATGGTGGTTTGGGTTGTTAGTTCCTATTCACGGTGCGACGTTATGGAGAAGTCATGTGGATGATAACCACTTGTCATGTGGAGTCCATGGAGCCATTTTTATGTAATTTTTCTGTGTCGTAGGAAATCTTATCCTATTTTAAAACATATATATTCAGTTCAGGAATTCGTAAAAATGGATTTTGTTACGAATTTTTGAGATTTGGTTCATCCTCTGGTTTAGATGTTTTATGTTATCATTTTCAGGTAAATAATTTAAAAATCAATGTATATGATACCCGAGCACCTTTTCATACCTGTGGGGATAAGGAATGCCCTTTGCAATTTTTCATGGGTAAGATTTTGTGCTGGTTTCGATGGATCCCAGATTCGGTTCGTGATGACATGGAATCCTAGGAGGATCACTCTTTGGGTCACATAATTTGGCTAATATTACGGATATTCTAGAGCTTCAAATATTGGGACATGACATTCTGGTTATGGGTACTATGCCTGAACAATACACATGATGAATGGATTTAAGTATCCATTGGATATTTGGTTTTATCTATGTTCATTATTTATCATTGTTCATTGATAATTGGGAGAAATGAAAAGACAGTTTGGTCAATGATCTCCATGAGATCAATGGGTCTGGAAAGCCACATGGAGCAGGGGATATTTCCCAAAAACACTCTATCTGATAGTCAATTGCTTTGAATATGGCCAAATACCATATGTCCACGTCTGCCACCAACACCAGTTTCTTATTACATTATATTGTTTCTCTTTTATTTGGAGTCTAGGAAAGATGATTTTTAATGAAAAAATGACTTAAATTTAAGGAGTGTGATTTGTTGTGAAATTATTTTAATGTAAATTAAAAATGGATTAATTTTGAACGATTAAAAATGAAATTTTATAATTATTTTATATGGTTATATTTTGTGTTTACACCTCTGTGAATGTATGAATTACGTTCAAGAGGTTTTTTGAGAATGTGTTTCTAGTAGAATTTTATAAACCACAGAAAAGTATTTTGAATTGAATTATGTGTTCTAGAGTTTATGTTTAGCGGTTGCAGATGGATATTGATTTGGTAGAAACTGATTATTTGTAATGTATTATTATATTATAGAACCTTGTTTTGAAATGATAAGAGTTGATTTCATAATTAAATGTTGAATAATGAAATGGTGCTTTTCTTGAAATTATCAGTGGTTTCAAATAGGTTTAATTGTTTTGAAATGGTTGTAAAATGAATGATAGTGAGTTTTTTTTTGAATTATGGGTTCTTTTATAAATTGGTTTTTATTATTTAAATTGGGTTTTTATTTTTTGGTTATCGGTAGTGAGAAAGGGAAAGTGTGGTAAAAAAATGATTTCATTTAGAAAAGGGTAATGGTTTGGTTCTGGTCTTTTGATTTCTCAACGGTGACCACAAGAATGGGTTTATATAGAAATATGAATTTCTAATAGAATGACTGGATGAATGTCAGGATGGATATGAGGTGGTTTCCAGGTGTGGAATGTAAACATGCTTGTGTGGGGATCATGAGATACCATTGGTAAATATATAACCCACCATCACTATTTTTTAATAATTCTTTTGAAGGAAATAATTTTGTTTGTATAATGTGTGTTTTGGAGATTTTGTTTATGTGTTTCGTGGTTTTTTTTGTTGGGATATGTCGATTTCAATAAAACAAATTGTATGAATGATATTTTTGGTCGGTGTTCTGTTGATATGTTTGAATGAAGCATTGGTCAGTGGTCTCTTTATAGGAAATGTTTTGGCGGCCACGTTTTTGGCTCTCCACATGGGTTTGGTTCATGTTTGTGGTATGTTGTGAACACGTTACCAGATTGGCTGGGTCCTTGGTTTTTCTTCTCTTCTAGGGTTATCCATCATAAAGTGTTTATATAGGATTCATGATTGGCCCAAGATGAATCGTTGTTGGATGATCCTCCAGCTGATATAATTTCATCTTGAGAATTGAATATTTAGTTTACCCCTCTTATTTTTCAATTATGCGGATCCCCTTTTAGAGGGAGATTTGTTGGTGGAGGATGAAATTGATCATAGTTATTATGTTTCTTTATTCATCGATGGTGAATGTAATTTTGTGTTGTCAGTATAGAATGATGTATTAAATATCATTTGGGTATTTTTTCGGTCTTATCGAAGCAAGAGTTGATATCAGGGCATATGTGTGTGTGAAATATGGACAATACTGGATGATATGGCCACTTTTAGGAATTGTGTGTTGTCTCGGACTCTACATAAGGTATCATTCCTTGTGTTCTTACACGCAATGGTCATGTTTGATGATACCTTGCAATGTCGTTTGTTTATTTCACTATATGGGTCATGGTTGTGCAGCCTTATAAAAGTCTCTATTTTATCTGATTCATGTCTCCCTTCAGGGAATTCCAAATTCATATGTTCCATATGATGATGTTTCCATGTGTCCTATTATTATGATGTTTCTAATCCGAAGAAACTAATCGTGACTTGTGTGCATCCACTAAGCCCTTTTTTTGGTAAAATGATGGGTTGGGGAGAGTGGGTTTGAAGTGATTCATGTCTCATTGAGACCATATGAGATCAAAATATAATTGATTGTGGAAATATAAGAAGATGTTTTGTTACAGGGTTTTTAAAGCATAATTACGATGAAAGAGATGCTTCAGTAATCTGAACACCATCCATAGGTCCTGGAGTGAAGCTGGCACATAGTCAGGGGAAATCACAGTGTCGTTCAAACCTTTCGTAAAAGTCACATCCTCAGTATAAATGATGAAAACATTTGGAACCTATTCATTCGTCATCGTGTTATAGTTTTCACTATTTGATGTTGTGGGGGGGGGGGGGTAATTTCTATTTTATAGCCTAATTTCATGTTAATACCTTGTTTTTACATTGATTTTTTGGATGAAAGGATGAAATTTACGGCTGGCATATTGAATATCATAGTTTGCGCATGGTTAGTAGTAACCATGCACAAACCAATGAAACTGTGAGATAAGATTCAAAAGCAACCTCACTGTCTTTGCAAAACCGTGTTCCTTTGACAAAGTATCCATGTGATGCTTCCCCTTTGGACATAATGCTTATCATGGTTATCACACGGTTCCCTAAGCTACGTGGACTAACCATGTGGTCAGGGCATCTCATTAAATATTGTTTTATTTTTGTGTTACCCATAATAGTCAGTTAATATCGACGTTTTTTGTGGTGGGGAGACCCACTTTGGGTTCCATGTATGTTTTAGTGGAAGAAAATAATATCATAGTCTTCCCCTTAATCTGGGGAGTATATTCAGGCCTTCCCTATTAGTGTCTCAATTTTGTACATGGAGAAATATGTTTGTTCCTATGTTGGGGAGACCGTTCGTATTTCCCCTTATTACTGACTAATTTTTTTCCATCGGTAAATGTTGGGATTGAAGCATGACTGATAGTTTTCTTGATGTATGGTTGCAGTAGTCTTATTCAGGTTCGTTGTTCATTTAATGTGGATTGCTTGAACTTCATATGTTAGTGTTTAAGATGTTTTGTTATGGTGATGATATTTGAATATGTATTATTGTTCATAGTATGTGAGGTATGTTTTGGTTTGTGAGAGTATTATATTCCTTTGTATGTTTAACTCTAGGTGTTTGGCATTTTGGAAGAGGGTGAAAATGAGGTGAGGGAGTCTATTTTGGTCTATTGTTTGGGATTTGATTTCACATCTATTGTAGTTGTGGATTTTCAGGGGATGAAACCTTATAGTTCATATAATTTTCACACATGGATTTTCAACTTCTATCATTTGTTTTGAAACACCTTTTAGTTCTTGGTATTCTCTTTGTCTTCAGGTGTTCCATGATTATATTTGGTGTCCCTAGTGTTCTTGATCTATGTAATTATTCATGTAGGTATTTCATGTTATTTGGACTTGTAATTTATTAAAGGGAAGGTATGAGGATGAGGTGTTTTGGAAACTAATTTCTAACACTCGTAGTGGCACATCGTGTGGGGTATTTTGTTGGGGTGGTTTATACCCTTGAGTTGGATGTGTCAGGGGATGAATGTGTTGGTTTTATTTGGGGTATTATTTCTACCTATCCTTGGTCAATCATCCCTCATAGGTTTTCCCCTTGGTGCCCCATGAATTTGGAGGAAAAGCATCACATTCTGGGTGGCCATCACGGGCCGCACAGTTTACTAAAATGTCCAGCCAAACCTTGCAAGGTGTAGAGGTCATTTTTTTAATTTCATTTTTTACCTACTATAAATAAACCTAATCTACCCCATTCATCCCCCAGTCTACCCCATCAACCATGGGAGACCTCAATTATCCCTCATGCTCTAATGGAAGTAATTTTTTATAGTGGATTTGGTGGAGAAACTGCATGATATTTCACATAAGTAAATTCATTCGTGGTTTCTTCCATATTCCATTGGTTTTAATTCCACTTTCATGAAGATATAGTGTCCATCATCTAGGGTTGGTACCGGTTATTTATCATTGAGTCTTTTGGTTAATGTTTTTGGTATAGGACTCAATTTATATTTGGTTTGGTGTGATGGTGGTGTGGTTGATGTTTCACACCACAATTTTAGTGTTTCAAAACAAAATGTATGAGATTACATGGGTAATCAACGCTATATGATGTAACATTGATGAATTAATATTTTTATAAAACATCTTATTTGTTATGCTTAGTACAGAATCTGGTTCAGGAGGTGTTGGTTAAGAAATTTTTTATGTACCAATTTTGTTCTAAATTGGTTGTCTTTCATGTGTAATTCATGTTGTGCCAATTTGGTTTTTTTTCGGACACATGTAATGGGTTTGTGGAAATGTTTTGGGTTCATCAATTTTTTTTGGATATACGGGTTTTCCCATGTTGTTTAGAGATGGATTTTAAAGGGATTTTGGTAAATTGGGTAAAATATTTTGTAAAATTCTATGTTTTACATGTCCATTTTTTTTCCAATGTGGTTGTTTTAAAACTCATGTAATAGGAGTATAGAAAATCATTGGTTTCTAAAAATTATGTTTTTATGAATATGATTACGCACATGGTGTTCGTTGTGTGTTTTTTATGGAATTTGTGAGAAAACATTGTTATGTTTTGTGAATTGATTTTAATGAAATTCTATTGGTATTATTGAGTGATGCTAGGGGTGAAAAATATGTACAACTTTTGTTTAAATTTATTATGACATGAACTAATGTGTTTTTGTGATAATTGAATTTTTTTATAATAATACAATGGTTTGGGAACCAATGGTGAAGCCCATGTTTCTTGGAGGGTAGATATGTACTAGTACACTAGAGATCCGGATGGGGTTTTTCACGGTCTCACCTCGAAAAATGGACAACATCAACAAAATAAATTTAAAACGATGACTATTGTCAACCAATAGGTTATGGGTATATTCCATACTAGTGTCTCTTCCTTGATAACAAAATTATCTATTGTTACATTACAACGAGGTATGACGTACATGGGGCCTGAGACTTCTTAGTACCAAGAGGTGTTCCCGAGATTTGTGCACATTGACTCTAGTCTATTTATCATTTGAATTTGGTAATTTTTTCTGGAAAATATATTATTATACATTTTTTATTGAAATTTTCTATTTTAGGTAATATTTATTTTGAAAAATGTCTACAATTGAATGTTTCATTCATTGAAAAATATTATCACCCTACCTCTTGTTTATTAAAAATTGCATTCTTTTTTCTTGTTTTCTTTACTCTATGGAATCTCATGGTGGAATTGTATTGGGAATAATATCACACCCTACTTTCTCCCCTTGGGTGTAAGTATACATTGTCAATTATCACCTAGGTAAATGAAGGTCTTTGGTTGATGGAGGTTTGGGGTGTTATTTCCCATTCATGTTGCGACGTTGGGGAGATGACTTGTGGGTGATAACCGCTTTTTGTGTAATGTACTTGGGGATGATTATGTGATTTTTATTTGTGTATTGGGACCTCTTAGTATATTTTTAAACATATGTATTGAGTTCTATATTTTTTCAAAATCTTATTTGGTATGACTTTCTCAACATCTATTTATCAACTAGTTATGATGTTTTATGCTTCCATATTTAGGAACATAATTCCCGAACCAATTTATATGATACTCAATAACATGTTACAGATCGTGGAGATTTCGAACACCCATTGGACCTTGTAAAATTCTAGTTTTTTATAGTTTTTTGGGTTGAAATATTCAGTTCATGACAAGCTCATTCAGTCATTTTTCTTTCATAGCCAATTGAAATAAAAAATAAGGGTGATCAGAAGTTATCACACCGGGATAATTATAGTAGTTAAAAAAATGGTAGCATGTGAATAATAAACATGGAAAGGTATGTAAATAAAAAAATATATAATTTATCCCATAAACTAATAATGAAATTCATCTATGGATTATTACATAGAGAAAATCCTCTGTATAATGATAATTCAAAACTAAAAAGGGGGTATTTTATTTTTCTAGATTATGTATCTGAATCATGATCCACTATTGTCATGACCATAAAAAAGAAGTTTTAATCACTATATATAGAAAAAAATTTAATTATTCCAAATTATTTCTATCATGAGACTTGTGATGCATTGAAATGTTTTTCCATATAACGTCCCCACAATTTAATTCGTGTAAAAACAATTCATTATAAATTGACTAATTGATTTAAAAATATAAATTAAAATAAAATCGTCTTATACATATTTTAGAAAAATAAATACTATGAATATAACAATATCCATGGTATTATATATATCATGCAGATATATATACACTTCATAAAAATAATTGGGTGTATAACATCAAATTACACATCAGATAAAAGAGATAGAGAAAAAATATGTGAATGAAGACTCAGTTATCTGTATTAAATATAAATCAACATAAAAAATGTTTAAATAAAATAAATTATAATAAAAATTCATTTAAAAAATATTTATATACATATAAATCAATTAAAATTATATTTAACACAATGATTGAAAATTTAGTTAATAATTCTTTTACAACCAGTAATCAGTCTAATCATATTCCCAATAAAAATAATAATTATCAACATATAAATATAATTCCGTTAAAATAATCATATAAATGAAATGAAATATATTATATTAATATACAATCACCACAA
Organism: Viscum album; assembly: GCA_963277665.1. Lineage (NCBI taxonomy): Eukaryota > Viridiplantae > Streptophyta > Magnoliopsida > Santalales > Viscaceae > Viscum > Viscum album. Next base: position 1,216,523,981 of record OY728142.1, on the reverse strand, counting down.
AAAATAAATATGTTGTAAATAATTCATTTATATCATAGAATTTTGAGTGAGACGAGAAAACCCTTAACTCAAGCATCCCTTTATTAATGAATTTATAACCTCATATATAACTTTTTAATGATTCATAATAATTATTTAAAGAAATATATTAATATTTATAATACCTTAAATTATTATTATTTTATCATATTAAGAAACATTGAATAAAAATATATCTATATTTTTGTGGTTTTTTGGTGCGTTCATTTCATGGTTTCATGATCTGTTCACTTCTGTAAAATTATCGAAGTTCTTGTAAAACGAGATAAAAAATACACAAGATGAATAGAATGGTATTAATTAGATTAATTAATTTTAATTTTTCTAGGATTTAATTTATCATTCCTGTAATAGGATTATTAATTAAATAAATCATTATTGATAAATGTTTAGTTTATCTGGGCAGTTGTTCCGAACACCACAAACTAGTTTTTTTTTAAATTATCTTATGACTATAAATTATTTATAGGATACGATATTGGTTATAATATAGAAATTAATATCTTATATAACCTCATAGATGTTTTCATTATATTCCGTGAAGGTAGTATTAGAAAATTATAAAAAAACATTATTCATAGAGGTGATTAACTATCATAACATAGACAACTGTTTCATTTCAGCTAAAAAGTGGAGGTAAAAATTGATATTTATAAAATATTTTCCATTATAAAAATAAAATATATTATATTCATGATTCTATAATTATTAAACACTTATATATTGAATATATGAGTATAAATTATATGATAAAACATAATTAAAGGAGGTAAATTGATAAAATTAACTCTTTAATATCACATTCTTGGTGGACAACTTGAGAACCTTGGATTTGGTCATTTGTTGAGTCATGTTGAGAATTGTTATGTGTATATTGAGGAGGATATTTGTTGTAGATACTTGGTATATTTAAGGATTTTTAGTAAAAATGGAGTAGTGATGGGTGTCTTTATACATGATGAGAGGTGGGTTAAAGAGAGTAAAATAATCAATATTTTATTTTGAAAGCCACAAACATTGAGGATGAACTGATTTCTCATAATTTTTATTGAAAATATTATTTTATATTATTTTTAAGTTCAATAAATTTTCAAAAAAATTAAATTTTGTAGATTTTATGTATATTAAGACTTTATATTTTTATAATTTCTATGATTCATATCAAACCACTATCAGAATAATTTTTTTTACCATGGTATCATTTTTATATCTAAAAAATTAATTACATTATGAAAAATTTTGGACCTTCACAATAAAAATATATAATCAATTTTACCAAATGAAACTCATAGAATTGGAATAATTCGATTTAATATTATTCTAACACCCATAATGAAAAAGAAGGTTTCTAATGTATATATTTTAACAAATTGAAATATGTTGATATAAAATTTTCATGTTAAATTGATTCGCATAAACTAAATTGGATTAATTGTGGTGTAATTCATCTAAATATACATCAAAAAAATTAAACATTTAATTTTACTATATTAATAATATAGATGAATACATTATTTTTCAGTTAAAATATAATATTTTTTCTATTGATCAAAAATAAAATTTATCAGAGAAATTACAAAACTCCCCATAAGAGAATATTTATACAAAAATTTAAAAAATAAAAAATAATTTTTCAAATAAAATTTTTAAAATTATAAAAAATGTATTTATAATTTTTATGATATCATATGTTTTATAATCTAACATCATAAAAATATAATTACTAATGCATAGAATTGTATTTTTTCTCATTATTATCCTATCAAACATGTTAGTTGAAACTTTGGAAAAGAATATTAATTATATAAAATATATTTTCCATTAATTTCACTCTCTATATTTTATTAAATTAATGTATTAATATAAAATTAGTTTTTGGGTATAAAATAATTTTTTTTATAAAAAACATCATTTATGTTCAATTGATCCTCATGTTTAATATGAAATGTGAGATGTTAATGTCAACAAAAATAAGTTTTCATATAGGATAACATTATTGAAAACTGAAAAAAGGAAATAGATGGTAAATATAACAATTGAGTTTTGATTGATAGTGATATAGAACATAGTAATAATAAATTCTTCCATCACAAAATTATAAATATGTGATGGGTTAAAGAGGCTATTAATTTCTCAGTAAAAAATTAAATTAATAAATTTTTTCCCAAAATCATTTTCCAATATTTGTGTTGATATTTAAATATCTAGATAAATTAAATAAAAATTATTATTACATGATTTATTTTCATTTTATAATAATAATTTAATCTAGTAGTTATTCATTGATTTATCCACCATTAATTCATTATTGCAGGATATGGATTATCAAGATGATTTTTTCATGCCTGAAGCACATTAATGAATCATAATATCCACAATTTATTACATTAGCTTTTAAAAAAATTTTAAAACCAAAATGGTTATCACATGTTATCCAAATAACAGTTATATTAAATTTAAAACATAATCTGTTTCACAAGTATGTAATATTAAGACTCATCCAAAATACGTCAATCCAAATTATTCATTGAAAATAGAGAATAGATTTATGAAATAAATATTTCATTGGTTTCCATTAACATATTAATATAACAATTAATGTCACATATCATATATATGAATATATTGATATCCTTAAAACCATATTTAATGCATGTGTGCTTATAATAATAATGTCTTGACTATAATTCATAATTCCTAAAATGTAGCATGCCCAGTAAAGATAATAGAAACCATAATATCACTAACCACAACTATAGTCACCAATAATATAACATAAAAATATATTTTTCATTATTATATCGTCATATTGAATATATTATTTTCGATATTCCCCATATCATGTGTTTTGTAAATGATTGCATTGCTATATAATAACTTCTCTTGTTTACTGGTTATTTTTATCATAATCATCCAAATCCTTAATAAATATGTAGTTGGATAAAATACTCATATATAACATGAGTATTATAACCATATTTCATTAATTAAATTATTATTAAACATTATTTTGAATAAAATGTAAATCAAATCAATCAGTCTACTCCATTCTATGATTCAACATGTTATTCTTTAATACATCATTCCTGTAATTTTTAACCTCCTCAACATCAACAGTATGACGATTAATTAATTAGAAATAATGATAATATTCATTAGTTTCCCATAGGATGTATACTTTTAATATTTCTATATATTACATTTTTGAATTATTCATCATTATATGATACCATAAACACCACATTATACTAATAATATTTCTCTAAAAAATAAATTCATTTTTATTGAAATTACATGATTTTTTTTCATTTTTGACACCCAAAACATCATAATATTCTTATATAAATTTCAATAATGTGTTTCATCATAAATTATCAACATATATGAATTGGATTTATCTTCCTATTATGGTATCCAAAACCCGAGATCTTTGTTAACATTATCCTTCAATAATTATGAATGTTTGTGTGTGGGTTTTAGTTCTTGTTATTAACATATATCATACTAAATGGTTAAGAATAGTCATAATTTTCTTCTTTCCAGTAATTATCACATATAGTATAACAGACATTTTTATCCAATTTCCATAACATTATATACATAGTATAAAAAATCATAATTTGAGGAAGACTAATCATATTTGTGAATAACATATTGGTGATGAGTCATTTTTAGAATGTATACATCAGGAATCTTTTTTTTAATAAATGAATCCATCATTTTATCATCTATTTTATATTATCATTAAAACAATATATACGATATGATACTATACATAATACTATCCTGAAATTAAGTTATAGAAATTTGTTCATCAATATATTTTTTTCTAAATATTGTTCCCATTTTCCTACTAAGAATTCGCTATTACCATTTGTCGAGACCTAGAACTGAGTATTATCGAGCTGACACATTTCATAAATATGTTATAATATATGGAAAATTAAAATCCCAATGTATATAAAATTTTATATGTCATGAATAATTTGATTAATACTTGGTAACCATATTACATCAATTGTTAAATAGAAAATACAAAAAAGGAAAGTAATTTTAATGCTTTATCCCATAAAAAATTTCATCATAATTACTCTGGGAAAGTAAAAAAAGAATATTGATCATAAATAATTAGTATGATATTAATAAATTGGATGAAATAATGGATCAATGAGCATAATAAACATGAAAATTTTTGTACATGAAATCAAGTACCATTTAATCAATAAACTGATAATGAAATGCATCCATAAATTTTATAATATTGAAAATACACTAGATTGTTATAACTTAATATTAAAAATAGAGGATGCATAATTATTGTAATTAATTCATCTAGAACATAAACTAGTATCATTAATACCTTACAAAAGGTGGGTTAATAAATATGTGTAAGAAAACAATTAATTTAGAAACATTATTCATCTCAAAATACTACTAATTCATCATGGTTATTTTCTATGTACTCTCTAACATATAAATTTATGTCTAAATAATTAATTATATATTTCATAATAAATTTTAAAAAATATTTTTAAATGTAATTGTCGTATAAACAATTTATAAATTTTAATAAAATGTATATAATGAGATCCATGATATGATTTATCCAGTGGGTTCTATATACACATATTAAAAGATTTTGGGTGTATAACATCAAATAACGCAACAATAAAAGAAGAACAAGAAACAATTACATACCATTTAAGCATTCACGTTTATTCAATATGAGTTAAAATTCAAAATCTTAATTAAAAAATGAGTTAAACAATATTTATTTCATGCATAAATGTATAATGAGATAAAAATTGAAAAAGATATTTTAACCAATGATTGAAATTGAGTTTTTAAATAAATTACAACATATAATCAGTCAAATCACATTACCCTTAATGTTAATATTTATAAAAAGAGACCATTAATACCATGAAGATAATTATAGTAATGGTGTTTCATATAAAAACAATGTCTATGTACACCATTATAAAAATTAGTGTTTAATATGTGATATATATTATTGAAGTAAAAGGTATATTAGAGAACCCTTAATTCACTCTTCCTTTTAGTGTTTCATTGATTATCATAATTTATAATGGATTGTTTAATTTTATAAACTAAATATATGGATATAATCAAATTTATAAAAACATAAATGTTAATTTTATAACCTCTTATTTCACATTCATTATTATTATTTCAATATATTCATGGTTTCATGTGCATTTGTTTCATGACTTTTTCATATGTGTAAAATTACTGATGTTCTTGTAAAATGTGTTTATAACTCCAGAATTATAATATAATTTTAGTAATAATATTAAATTAGACATAATGGCTTATTATATAATTTTTCCCATTTAAGAGGATGATTATTTAGATAAACAATAAATGAAAGTCATTTATTTTATTTTGGTCGGATTTTTGATCACCACATAGTAGTTTTATTTTAGTTACAATTGGAAGTCCATATTAGTTGAAGAACATTAAATAGGATATATTGATAATTTTAAATTTTTATTTACCTACAATACTATTTTATGACCATCCATGGATGATTTAATGTAAAGACAAAAATTAAAGATTCGTAGAGGAAATTAACTTTTCTTAACATGGGAAATGGATTCAATTCCATGAATAATGGGAGATAATAAAATTTATAGATGTAAGATATTATTATAGAAAAATAAAATTATGTTATGAAAATGATTCTAAAATTATTATTACTTAATGGCTGAAATATATAAGGAAATGTATAACAAAAAAATGAAATTAAAAGAGGTGTTTTGAAAAAATTGATTATAGAATATAACATCATTGTAGAACACATTTAGGACCACACATGTGTTTTTAATGTGATAACAGTTGAACATTGATGTCAGAAGAGTGAGGTGGATTATTTTGGATAATATTTGAGGAGAATCAAGGTATGTGTGTTTAAATGGGATAGATAAGGTTGGTATTTATACTTGTCGATAGGTGAGTTTATGTGATGAAATTATGGATTACATTATATTAAAAGCCAACCACATTGATGTGGATATAATTTCAATGCTTTGTGATATAATTACAATATTTTAGTGTTGTTTATAGTTGAAAAATATATCATCCAACCATAAAATGTTGTTTCTTAAGGTTTTTTATTCCATTAAATTTTTTACATTATCATTTTCGCTTTTTTACTTATACCAATGTAAATAATATTTTTACAATTGTAAATTAATTACCTATAAAAGTGAAAAGGATATTAAGAAATTATTTTGAACATATTATTCTAAATATTCAATATATATTACAAAAAATAAATCAATAATTTTGTAAAAATTATATTTATAATTAATCACATTAATAGAACGAAAAATATGTGTTTTAATGAGACAATATAGATTGATTGAAATTGTTTTATATGAAATTTCAAGGTAAAATTTATGAAACTGAACAAAATTCGATTTATTAATGACTAATTTAACTAATTAATCATTAAATCTAAATTTAAATATAACATAACTATATAAGTCTATTAGGTAAAAAATTTAGGTTTAAATAAACATTAATTATTTTCAACTATTCTTGAAAAATAAATGTTATCATAAAAATAACTAAATTACCCAATAATAAATTCTGATATTACTCCATTAAAAGTTATTATTTTTTCTTCTAAAAAAATCTTATTAATGTATCCAAATTTAGATGTTAAATTGTTGATCTATCAAATGATAGAAAACATTTTTTAGAAATATACATCTTTTTAAGAAAAAGTTTGGATTAATTATTATATTAACCTATCAAACATGTTTTATGAATATAGATGAATTATATTGAATATATAATATATCATATTAATTAATTTCATTATCTAATAATTATTAATTTTAATTTTTTTTGTCGAAATTAAATTGGGGTCATAAATTAGTATATTTATTGAAATACATACATTATGTTAATTTAGTCCCAATTTTTTATTTAAATTATAACCAATGAATTAATTTTATAAATATTGTAATATATGTTTTCATAATTTATTTAATCTTACTAATACCCACCATTAAAAAATTTAATAGATATCCATCACCATTAAATAATAATTTATAATTGTTACTCTATACTTAATGTTCAATATAATGTGTGTTATCAATGAAATTGAATTTATTAATGAAGTCGCATACCATTAAATCATGGGCTGTTACAATCATATAACTAGAAATATGGGATAAATAACTAGGTTACAAATATTATAATTACCATTTTAATACTACGTAAGGTCTCTATTCAAATCCATCTAGAATATTACCTATTCATTTAATAATAATGAGGTGATCCCAAAATATTCAATGCAAATAAGAGAAATTATCAAGAGATAATGATGTCAAAACTATCAAATTTATCTACCTAATGTCCTCTTGGTCCATATCGATTCACCCAATATGATTCTTATAATTCCAGAAAGAATAATATTTTATACATAAACCTATGACATTATATTCAAGAGACCATCTACTATATAAATGAATCTCCCATTCTCAGAAAGTCCCATATAGCCTTATCTATCTTCATTCATACGCAATACAAGAATATAACTCCACTAATGAAGCAATATAGCACTAATAAATAATAAAAATTTATAATAGATAATTATAATTTAATATTTAAAATAACTCCAATTGAGAATTAACTATAAAGAGGTTTTCACATCTCCTTCACACCAAACGAGCTTCTATTGGTGGATAATAAACATTAGAGAACCACAAACATTAAATAGTATATAAAATCCCCATAAATTGGGGATAATTTCACTAGGGTTATTTTAAATCATTACTAAATCCATATCCCAAAATCAATGAATATAATTTTCGATAAACAATAGGCCAATAATATAATTGGAATGAATAAAATAACCTTAGATACCTACTACAGAAAAAATACAATAATCCCCTCTCAATAGGTATCAATTAAGTTGGGTTATAAGGGATATATAGATGAAAATTTCATCTACTAATATCCTTTCACAAAATTAACAAGAAGAACCATGAAAAAAAACAAGGAAACACCTGGTAGAAAAGAGCCAGCAATTATCCTTTCAATATATATACAAAGTGGTCACAACATGATCCTTTTATTCCCCCAATAATATAATTTCATGAAATGGGGTTTCCACTCAATCAAATATATGTAGAAATTTATTTTAAGTTTATATAGACCATCATGTAAATAATTCTTTTCAACAAACAACATTCCAAACTCCCTGTCTACAAGATAGTGGAGATACACCTAAATTTTTACACCGTTGTGTGATGAAATGATAATGACTAGGACAAAACTACAATTAGCTACTGAAATTGGGAAACCATACAAAATACCTCTTCCAATTCATCCCTAATCACAAAAAAAACATACCATGATTCATTATGCATCTAAAAACATATCGTGGAGATGTTTTATGCCATAGATTTGCAATTCCAAACTGTATTCATAAACTCAAAACCAATCATGGTCAGAAATATATGTTTCCACTCTAATTATGGAATGAAAAAATATATATATTAGATATATAAATTATTATGTCCAAATATTTAAAATATCTCCAATAAAAACACTATATTCAACATAATAAATATAATTATGATCCATGATATCTCATGAATGTATCAACTATAAATATTGAAAATTCAACATGTTCCATAATGCGCATGTCATAAATATTATCCAATTCATACTAGATATACATAAATATTATAAATGTAATACATTTTAGAACATATATTTATTCATATTTTTTTGTTATTTTGAGTTACTGTGTGTGTTTAGGTATGTGTGTTTTTCATTATATCTATAATAATTGTGGTCCATTATAGCCCATATAAGTTCAAAATCAATAACATCATTCCATAATATCCTAGTTATGTACATATAGAAATCCTATCATAAAAATGATGGGTTAGGGGTTATGGTTGTAAATAATAAACCATTGCAAACCAAATATTCTATAGAGACCTGAAACCAAATGAATTTTGCAGGTGTTGCACATGTCATCTGACATACGTAGTAGAGCATATGGAATTTAAATAATAATTCCAAATATATAGAATATGACAATAAATATATTAGACACTATCATAATACAAGACAATATGATTAAATGAGACCAAATTATATATTTTCATCCTTATATAACCTTTATTAAACGTAACAATACTTCAAAGAATTGAGAAAATCAAAAAACATTTATCTATTTTCTATTTATTATTTTCAAATACTTTGTATTCATTTATCATTTGTTAACATTAATATTATTTTTCCATATCCATTCCGTAATATTACAGTCAAAAACATTACTTTTAAATATCCCATTCATTCCCCTATATATTTGATCTTTTATTTTATGTTGGGATAACAACACATTTTTAAGTAGGTCGAGGGGGAAACCTTTAGCTGACCTGATGCCCCAGAAAAATAAATTCCATATAATTACATTTACCAATTTACTTGTTTCATATTTCCTAAATATGAATATATCCTTCTATAATCCTGTTGCTTGTCACTACAAATTCAGATCATCCCCATCACCTCTATTTTTTGTATAATCTAATTGTGTTCTTTTAATAGTTATTCAGTTCTAGTAGTACTAAATATCACAATAATTTAACCATCATTGTACACACAATATCTAGACACCATGATCCCCACCAAATTCAAATATATATATATATATATATATATTTATATATGATGATCTATCACTATGACACCATATTGCACGAAGGCATGTCGTGTTTTTAGGCACATTTTCATTTTTAAAAATGATTCATTTCGGTAAAATAAATTTCCTAGTGAATTATATTACTTTTTTAATACAATAATATAATAAATTCTATCGTACATGTTATACAAGAATAGAAACAATAGTACTATTACATCACCTGTGGATATTAACATACACCCAATTTTGATCTCAGGTTTTTTATATTATTAAAGGGTGACATGACATATCATGTAACAAACAAACTACAACCATTTCATTCATAATTATCAATCACACTTATTTATCTATATATAATTTTGAAATATAAACATTTATTAATCGTAAAATATTCCCATTAATTTAATTATCATTTCAATACCAACACATAATTAGTGGAATTATAACCCTAACATTGTTTTTATGTAATGGTCTAAAATTAGAATAAAATATATGTTATTTGAAGAAAAACATCACTTTTAATTAAAAAATGCTATAAAAAATAATTCCAACCACTTCTAAACAATAAAATAACATCCCATCTTCAATCATATCATCCAACTACCCTATAAAATTATTGACAAACTAAACCACACAATATGAACTACAAACCCATTCATTTCATATAAAACATGGAAAGGAAATAAATTTTAATGATAAATGAATGGAAAAAATAAAATATCATTCAAAATATACATTTTTAAAGATAATATATGTATTTGACTAATATATCGATGCTTATGGAATTAATATTCCCATTCTATATCCCCACAATCATTAATTCCTCCACCAAAAGTCAAATAATACAATAATTAATCAACTAATTAATAATATATATGTTTTTATAATCAATAAAAAAATTATTTAAAAATGTAGGAATGGATAGAAGAATCAAATACACATAACACACACATTATTTAAATAAAAACATCTATAATTATTAAATAACAATTATCAAATTATTTCTTAACATTAAATATTTCATTGCATGTATGTAATTTTTTCTATTTTTCACTTGATTTTCATTCAAGAAGAAATCATTTCATTTTAATAAAACTATTTCATTACTGTGAAAATTAATATGATCAAAACCATGGTAGTAGAAAAATAAAAAATACATTCTATAATTTTTCTTCCAATTCCAAATTTTTAATGGTCAAATTTTCTCAATTACAACTATTTACCATTTGAAATATATGAAATTATAATCCCACATTTACCTTTTATTTATTAGTGGATATTTTATTATCAATACACTACATTTTAAATAACCATAAATGATATAAAACCCAAAAATATTAATAAATCAAAAACACCACATAAAAACCGTTGAATGAACTATCAAAAGCTATTAACATCCCATAATTATGAAACCACTATCAAACCAATCAAAATAACCGCCAAAACCAATGAAACATCATTTTAATGTTAACATTATAAGATTATATAAATATAATGAAAATCAATGGTGGAAAAGGGAACAAAGATATAAATAAGACCAAGAGAAAAACAACACAAAATATATTATCATTCGGATGAATTTATTGATATTAGATCGAATAATATTTTATACAACAACCTCCCAGTGGTTAACCAATATATGAGTAAATTAAATAAATCTGAATATCATCATACAATTAAAATAAATAACTTGAGGAACATCATCATGTTGTGAAATATAAGACATTTTAATTTATCAATATTTATTTATCAAAATCATAATCACATAAATTTTCTGAAATAATATTATATTTTTTTATGAATTACAATCAATATGTTTCTCTTTAAGTATCTAGTGATATATGAAATGATAAATTTCTGTGAAGAATCAATATAAAACAAAAAAGATAAATTATTAATATATATTTTTATAATAAATAAGTTAATATTTTATTATAAATCATATGAAATAACGTTAAGAATTATTTACGAATACAATTGTAATTTTCATATATGAGAAATATTTCATTATTTTAAGATATATTTATTTTCGATATTGATATTAAAATTCCAGAATTTTTTTGAATGGTAACAATTATTCAATTTATTGTTTTAAATTAAACATTAGATTTTTTGAGATATCTCTAAGAACATTAAATTTTTGGTGAAGAATGACAGATAATAAAAATGAAAATATTATATCCTTTTTGAAATTATCATATTTTATAAATGAAATTAATATTAATAAAACCATTTTTATAGAAAAATATTTATCGTTTAATTATCATATAGGATTAAATTAAATAAATTTTAACTTATAAATCTATGTTAGACATTTGGGATATCAATGTAATTAATTATTCAAATAAATAATATCTAAAATTATTCAGTTTTTAAAAATTCTTCACATGGATAAAATTAGTTCTGATATGCATTAAATGTAAGATAAATTAGATTTTATTAAATGCAAAGTAAATAATTTTATTGGGAATTAACATTATTCATGATTTTGGGAAAAAATAATTATAAAAAATAACTATTTATATGAAACATGCTTTGTATTTTTTTTTGAAATAGTATTAAATGTAATGTTTTCCACAAATAAAAATTATTTATGGCAACATCTATTAAATTTTAGTCAACATCATATTAATATTATATAACATTGAAAATTTTATTTATAGTCAAAATGAATAGTAACAATAGTGAAATCATTATTAAAAAGGGAAGGATTAAAATTGTAAATTTATAGTAAAAAATAAGATATATCTATTTAAATTTCAAAAAAGAATTTAAATTTTTTACATTATGAGTATTTTTGTACCTACACCTATTAAATAATCTAAATTATGTTCCCTCCCGCTACTTTCCAGGAGAAACTAATTTATTATATTTTAATTTTCAACATATTTACAAAATGACAGTCCTCTCACTTATGAAGGGTATCCTTACATATTCAATTATATACATAAATTTATAGCAATATATTGAGATTTATATTCTAAATACATCATTAAAAATAATAGACATAACCTAGATTTGTTAAGGTTAAATCAAGAGGATGATAACCAAAGATGTGGTATAAATATTAATAAAATACATAGTAAATATATTATTATTACGTTAATAAATATATGATTAAAACAATAATATATTTATATTAATCTATTGAAGATAAAAAATATTTATTATACTGATGGAAAAACTATTTTATTCCTACATTCCATATATTGGGAGTTCAAAACATCACTCTTGTCTAAATGTGGAGTATCTCATCCATGAACAATGCATTTTACATTTGAAAAACACCTCAAATGAATAGTAATAAATAAGTATATAATGAATATATATATCATGTTTATAAATTAATTATTTTTATTTAATTATAAAATAGTATATAACATATTTCTATCTAATATATTGGAAATTGACAATGTCGCTCGTCAATCCATGTGTATTACCCCCAGTATAATGTGTTGTTTATCATTTTCATTTTTATAGTAGATAGATTTATATAAAGATAGATTTATAGAGAAAATTTAAAATTTAAATATTATTATTATTATTAATAGTGAACTAAATATCTATATTATTTCAATTTAGATCATTAGATAAATTATAACACCCTCTAACCATAATTGCAATCTAGCTCATCCATTAATGAAATGTCTCATTTCATATGAGTGTTTTAATTTATGTAACTATATTGTTTATTATATGTATTAAAATTATAATTTTATTAATATTCTAGAAATATTTAACTATGAACCTAATGATGACATTCAATACACCATAGTTGTTTGGACAGAACAAACATAAAAGGTTCGATGTAAAGAGAAATGTTTACTGTCAAAATGAAACCTGATAATGAATGAATTCATTTAAAAATTAATAAAATATTAAATAAAAATTAAATAATTAATATACTTTATTATATTAGAGTTATAAATAATATAATTAGAGACACAACACAAGGTAATGAGGTTTCATTAAAAACTTATTCTATTGTTCAATTTAAATAATTTTTATCCTACCACACCATATTCATTATAATTATTCATGAACATTTATACATAATTTTATCCTAATAGTAATTTTTATAGACTTTATACATTATTTATAATGTCTTAAATTGTATTATTTTCAATATAATATGGTTTCATTGACTATTGAATTTTTTAGAAAAATATAAAATAATGTGTTTAAAATTATATGTATTATCACATTTTCTCATCATCATAATCAGTATACATTATCAACATCACTCTAAAAGATTTAATTTTTTATTCAATAGGTTCATATTCCGAATTTTATGTATTTTTCTACTATTTTATGATTTTTTATATGACAAGTGTATTCCTTCTTTTTTATGAAATATTTAACATGCCATTCCAATTAGATCTAATGACTTTTTAAAATGGGATTAGGATGAAAAAATATATAATATAATTTTTTATGGATTATATGATACTTTGTAATCATATTTGACTAATTTAGAAACATGGATATTGTTTTCCAGTGTATTGGGAAATGATTTAGTACTTAATGATAAAATATTATAGACAATCGATTAGTTTACTCAAATAACTGTGTTTTACATATATTATTATCATGGCTTAGAATATGATTTCACATGTTTCCTACAACTTTATTATAATATTTATATTGTTTTAAAATGGAAATATTTTGATTTCATGAAAGAATTTATATTATCATTTGAATGTGAATGATCAGTTTTCATTAAAAATAAATTTCATGAGTCATTATGTTTTCCAATGACAAATTCAATATTCATAGATTATTTATATGGATATTATGGTTTTATTTAAATAAATATTTTAATTTGACTTGTGATTATGTTATTATATACTCAACGATTAAAATAAAAAATAAATTTTTTTTTGTTTCCATTAATTATTTAACTAGGATAATGAGTTTCCATTGTTTTAATGTCATGTAATGTGATCCCTTCTTCATCATATCTTATAAAATGATATCCCTATGATATATATAATATTTATTAATATATCAGATTCAATAATTCCAGTATGGTGAATTTCCTAAAATTAAATAAATGTTTCTTTAATGAAATATGTGTGCAAATTTACGAACCAATACATATGCAGAAAATTTTCACTATATAGACATGCCCACATTTTGATGTAATTTATTTCTCAGTTCCTTAAAATGACTATGCTTAAAATATATCATAAATTTAATCATGTGTATCCCTTGTTATAAATCATGAAATAAGTGTCTGATTATGAAAATTACTATTGTTATTCTAAATAAGAAAACATTAAATAATGAGTTCCTACCACTTTAATTGAGTAGTTTTGATATGAAAGTTATAGTTGGATTCAATAAAAAAGAATTTAAAACATGAAATAACATGATAATATTAATTAAAAATTTTATGATATAATAATATATGGTCATAATATTATAATACATATTTTGAGGACCGACATGTTTCTTTATATAATATATGTCTATTTATAATGATATTCCCTATTGGAAAAAATGAATCTATATGTAAGAAGGAATCATGAGTATAATATACATCAAAAGTGAAAACATGAAATTATTGGTGATAGATATTTGTAATTTTTACATTTGTGAACTGAATTGAGCACTAATATTTAAAGTGAAACTTTTACTAGGATGAAAAAAAATTCTATATAAAAGAACATTTATCTTTTGTATCATTTCATGAAAATTACCCCTCTAGAATATTGGAGATCATATGCCCTACTGCAAGGTGAATTATGGATAAAATAATTGAATAATATATTCATTTAGATGTTTGATCTATTATGGATAGTCAATTATTATAGTTAATGAAAAAACATGTGGGTTATCCTACAACATATGAATGGTATTTTAGTATATTTTATATTTGTGTACAAATTTTTAATTATAGTTCACAAAAAAGATATAGAAATATTTTTCTCTGTATTATAATCTGATATATGAATTTAATTATTTAATAATGGGATTGTATGATAGTGGTAAATTTTATGATTTTTTTAATAATGAGATATAGTTAAATGAAATTCATAACCATAAGAAGAAGAAGTGGTCACATTGGCATGAAATATCATTGCATCTATAAATGAAATCTGGTAGAATGATAGTTAACATTCTATAAACTTAGTGATGTCATATGAATCATTCCAATGAATGACTAATGAATTTAGGAAGTTTTTCTAAATCCTATAAAATATGTAATTTGTTCTGGGGAATCTTAAAATGAATAAATAATAATGGTTAGATTAATATAAGTATATCAACAATAAATTTTTTTTGCAGTAATTACATTCTACATGATAGAGATATGTGCCGGAATAAATGTTTCAATTTTGTGGCTCAATATTATTATATGAATAATTCTTTTAAAAATCCATATATTGTTACAAAACATTACAATGGAATTTAAAATAACATAAAAAATTTATAAGATATATTTTTAAATAGATTATAAATGTAAAAATTATTTCAGTGTGATTTATGAATCATTATACTCGATTTATATTTTATATCACAGTGTGTATTAATATATAAGAAGTAAAATCATGGATAAAGGTATATCAAGAAATATTAATGATTGAATTATCTACATAATGAGTTCTGAGAGTAATTAGATAGTGTTATTTTATTTAATAGACGATCATATTTATTAATAATCAAAATATAAGAGGTACATAAACCTTATTGAGGTATTATTATATTTTTGGAGTTAAATAATATGTTTTAATTATTTATTGGGATTAATAGGTTAATTGATGAATATTTATACCATATTTTTTACTTTTGAGTTACTATGAAAGTTAATTTTGAGTAATGTTACAATTGTTTTGATAAATGATTTAATTTAAACATGTAATTTGGGGATAATATGATCATTGATGATGTGTTAGTTATGGTTTACTATATTTTATGATACATATAATTTTATTATTAAAAAATCCATTTTTTTATTTTTTGGTTAAATTTTTATAGATAAAAATCATTTTATTTTTTTGAACAATATAGAAAACAAAATAATAAAGTACCTTTTGAAATTATAGGAATTTATGAAAATGTTGTGGATATTAATTGATGAATTTTGAATATGTATTATTATTTAAGAATATATTATTTTTATGGAATTATGGGAATCTATGTTATTTCTGGATAAGGTTATAAAATTTCCGAGGTTATAAGAATATTTCCTTTAGATTTTTAAAGTGTCGTTATGAGTGATTTAGATTTTCTAGAAAACAAGTTCCATTTATATTGATAAATTTTTCCATATTTTGAAAATTTTTAATGATATTTATTTATGGTAGGATTTAAATTATAATTTTAGTGTTATTTTTTAATTTTTAGGATTATTTTATTATTTATTCATTTTAATATTTACTAATATTTTATATTATATTATCTTATAGTAAAAAATTTGGATTTTTAATTGATTGAAATAGTGTGAATAAATTTTTTTCCTTTTTATCACAACGTTCATTAATGGATATTTTTCCTGATCTAGGTATTAAAAAATTATGATGAGTATCTTTTATATAGATTATGAGGTGATTATGAGATGAAAAAAGCTAGAAACCCAAAATAAATGTATAGTTAATAATATGATACAGATATATACCCTTACACTATATTTTTTCTTATAATGTATCTATATAGTAAGAGAATTTGATAGAATCAGATATGGGGAGGATAAATATAATTGGTCATATTCCTCAAATATCACTATGTAGTCAAGGTATGGTTTTTGGAAACTCATTGAAAACTGATATTTTAATAAAGTTATATTTATTAACAATGGATGATTAAAAAAAATTATTTGTTCCTTAATCTTAATATAGTCATTAATGTTATTTACAAAATGAAATTTGATTTATTCTGATTAAAAAATTATAATTTTGTAGTTATATAAATTACAAATTAAAAATAAATTTATTCTCTTTCCCCCTATGATATGGTTCCATTATTGTATTAGTTTCGGGATATTAAGTCCTCTTGTTCTCTATATAGTATATTATAAAAAAATTTAATTTTGGTTGAATAGTGAAATATATCGATGTGGATAATTTTCTCATATTTTTGATATTATAATTACAATAAAATAAATTCAATAATTATGAAAAAAAAATTATATTATAAATCTATATATTTTTATTGGAATATTAGTTTTATAAACATTATTTTTAATATTTGATACATTGTTGGATATTTTCTAAATTTATGTATAGTTTTATTTATGAAATACTAGATTTTTTCCTTATTTTGTCATCATGATTTCAAAATATTACTTTTTGTTCGGATTCTATTTTATAATGAAATATGTTTAATTTATTATATATTCCAACATATATAATTGTAATTATCGTTATATTTGAGTTTGACATTATTACATTTTAATATATTAAAATCTTTTTTCTTATAATTATTTATAATTATGTTATTATAAATTGTTTTTAAATTAACATTCACCACATATGGAAATTTTATAATATAAAATGGGTTAATTTTAATGAAACAAAATTTTTAAATTCCTTTATATAGAGAATTTCAATTTAATTTTTAATGATTAGTTACCTTGGTAATAACATTGTCATTGTGATTGTGGTTCAAAATGCTAATAAGGGAGTAATAATAAATTATATGAAATAAAATATCATAAAAAATGTAGGAATTCAATTTATTTTGAATTATACATTTTAATATAGTATCTTGTGAAATATTTAATTTGGAGATGCTTTTGGTGAGATGAAATAAAATATATATTATAGTTTTTAATATTTTAATGGCTTCCACTCTGCTAAATTATAAAACAAAACCTACTCTCCTTACATCAATAAACGAATTAAAAGCCCTATCTAGACCCATACCTTCCTAAATAACTCCATAACTATGTTTCCCATTTAAGTAAGTCCTGGTCTCATCAAAATAACATTCCATGATGTGTTATAGGTTATACCAAATGAGGATATACATGATAAAAGTATAAGGGATGACGTAATTCATTATTTTTAATTTCATCTAATAAAGAATTAATATATATTCTAACCATCATAATATAATTAAAAAAATCATTAATGAACTAAAATATTATTATATTTATGGAAAAATAATGGCATACCTTATTTCCAGCCTATGAGAAATTAAAACATCACAAGTGTGTACCCATGAAAAATTTCCTAGTAACGAAATGTTATTCATTTTTATTTACCAACTTAGAAAAAAAAAGACATAAATATATAAATAATTCATATATAAAATTTAAAAAAATTTATTATTTATAGATAAAAAATTATTTATCATCTTACCCTCACATCCATTGGAAAATGATAATGTCCCCCGGGCATACATTTAGAACTCTTATTATTCGAAGCTATGTGATTTATTTTTCAATTTCACTAATTGTTGTATGATCCCGAGAATGGATTAAATAAATCAAATATAATATTTCTAATATTATTATGATTATATAATGGTAAAAATTCATCTTTTTTTGTCTATTTTCCATATATACAAAATAAAAAAAATTCACTAATGCATACATGTAGACTACCACCTCCTTGAATGATATATCTCATCATGAATTAATACATTATATATATTGTTATAAAATATATAGTATATTATAAAAATGTTTATTATAAAAAAATTTTATTTTTTGTAAATTATAGAACCTGGACCCCTTGGAAAATTGTTAACTCACAAAAACTATTTTTCACATAATGATAAAAAAATGTTTGACCTAAAAATAATTTCTATATAAAAAAAATGAATCCTGAAAAATATTTAAATTTAGGGGAAATTTATAAACATATAAATAGTTTTTTATTCAAGATAATTCATGTATGTTCACTATTCAAGAGTTATATAATGAATGAATAGAGATATGAGGCATTATAAGTAATATTCAATTAAACATTGTCTTAATGTTATAATTTATAAATCATTATCTTATATATAAAAGTTAGTAAAATATAATTATTTTCATGTTCAAAATATGAATTATTAGATTTATATTTTTAAATTAAAATGGCATAATTTATAATTTCTTATAATTGAATGTAATTAATTCTTTCCACACTATTAAATTTTTAATCTATTTACCTAATTAAAAAAACGTGTTCCTAATGTTTACCACACAATCCATTTCCATTAAACATTGTAATTATTAATAATAAATATTATTCTATATATTATTATGTATTTGAAAGAATTTTATATTCATATTGACCATGATATTTTTTTATGATTTATCTATAGGAAACTATAATCATCATTATTTTTATTAAAAAAAATTAATAACATTTTCTTATTGTTTAAAAAAGAGTTTTATAAATATTTTTTGAAATAAATGTGTTTTATTATTATTAATAATCTCATTATATTTTACATGGTCATCATAGATAATAAATAGTGATCTCATGATTGGTCATAAGAATTTATTGAGTAATGAATTACTCTTAAAATATAAGATGTCAGAGATTACATATTAGTTTGACCGTATTAAACTTGTGATAGAGCAAAAATTTTAAATTAATTTATATTTAATATCATTGTTTTAAACCCACTAAATTGTTACTGTAAGATGAATTGATTCATTTTTTTGAAAATGGTGTTATTTTGAGCTGAATAGTAAAAATTGGCCATTTTTTATTTTTAACAGTTTTACATTATTTCGGTAGTTTGGCCATAACATTATCTACACAGATCCAAATTGCAAAATTCTTTATTTTCCGGATTCGAAACATCCAGGGATTCATTTCATATATTTTGACTAAAATCTGAATCGGACATATGGAAACTCAAAAGAAGCTCACAAGCTGGATCAAGAGAACTGTTTTCAGTTCTACCTAGTTTTGATTTGGGATTCATAACTCATCCAATGTGGGCCCAAAACTTGGGAAGTTCGGTGGGTGGACGCGAAAGGATTTTTGGATCATCTTTTATGAAGGAAGAACGGAGTGAATTGGCTGTCAATGGGGTCATTAAAGCACCCTAATCTGGCTGATTTCGTTTTGGAGAGTCTGACTCGACAGAATAAATGATCATAGTAAAACGGCCATAACCCTCGGAATACATGTCCAAATCCGCTGTAGGTTTGAGGAGACACGGACAAGGGAATAATGAAAAACATTCAAGATGGGCTCAATGCGTGAAGATGTCATTTAATGGGGCTACAACGCATCGATATTCGGGGAAAGCATTCTGGCTATAAAAGGAAGAAAGCTCCACCCTCTCATACCATCTCATTCTCCATCCATTCCTTCAAGGCACTAAGGAGGAGATCTCCACCGAGGGAGGCCGGCCACAAATCTTCCCTATTTCATGTATTTTCTTTATTTTATTTTTAGTTTGTAATTTATATTTATAATAAAATTCGTGAATTGTTTTTATTCTTGTGTCCACCCATCCTACCTGTTTTCTTCTTCATCTTTTTTTCCTTTTCTTCTTTTATTTTTCTCATATTCTCCACCATGACCTATTACCCTAAAATATGAGGGGTTAACCTGAGACATGGCGCGGGGGAGGGATGTGGAAATTTTAATTATTTTGTTCTTAAATTCCTATGTTTTATTAAGTTTGTGATGAGTAAGAGTGATGTGCACGGGTGTGGCGATCGTCCACCACGACACAAATTTCAAACTCATTTCTATTCTTTTATTAAATATTTTCCCTCCCTTATACTGGATACAAGCTCTTCATACGATGGAGTTGAGCCATTCAGTGGTTGAAATGGCATACGATGGAGACAGGTCTTGGAAGATGACACACTCTCGATCGAGGTGTGCCATCAACCTTGATTATAGGAGGAGGTGAAGTTAAGATTGCAAAATGCATTCAAGATTTCACACCAATAAATAAAATAATAGTAATTAATGAATGAGATCTCATAGTTGAATTATCAAATGTAATTTAAATATCAACAACGAAAATGATGAAACCCACATACCAACCCCTAAAGGCCAAGTTATTTCTCAATTAATTGCATTTTGTCATTTCATGTTAGTTTTATCTTTAATAACTTTCATTACATTCATAAATAAAAACAACCAAATAATTAGTTTAGTTAAATTAGATTAATTAAGTAAACGATTGAGAATGCTCCTAAAGTGAGACGACACTGGTCAGCTTCTATGCTGCACTAGGAAAATTAAATTGCTTTTGCCACGCCCTACGACAGGCATGCGTCAAACATGGCACCGTTGTCAGGGAGGTAGTGCCACAAACTAATTGTAAATATTTGACTTTTTCAATTTAAAAAAAAATCTTTTGCCGTGTTTTTTTCAAATGATTATTTCTTTAATTCATGGAACAATTACCCACCAGTGAGAGAACCAATTATTGAATAACCTTGTTCTATAGATTATAATGTTCCTTTCTTAGATAAAAAAATTCAGTGAGCTCGAATACAAATCAACATAGAGGATGAATTCAAGGATCTCATTGAAAACCTTAATGATAACCTCGAATTCCTAGTGTTGGAGGGATCGTCCAGAGAATTAATTGAACTTCAGGAGTATTTTCTAGAATTTTATCAAGACATTATCAATGTACAACACCAAGATGAAGATGTTAACAAAAATATTGACTCCCAATTTGAATGAATTAGTCAAACAGTTCAAAACCTAGAGACCTCAATACAGTGGATTGCAGAACAAGTACAGGCATGCCAAGATCAACAACAAATGGAGCCCGAACAAGAACCAGAACCAGAAAAATTGGTGGAAGAAGTATCCCCACAAATCCTTCTATTTGAAGAACCCATGGAAGCATTGATGAAATTAAAAGAAGATCCATTGAACCCATCTCAATCAATGTTGGATGAGATTTATGAAGAAGATTTAGCATTTGAAATACATATGGGAGATCAAAAAGATATGGATAACTTTTGGAATGAGTGTGAGGAACTTCTTGAGCCAACCATTCCTCATAATGTAGATGATTCAACAACATTGAAGGAAGAATCCAACAATTCAGTGAAATTTGAAGAGAAGATAGAGGAGTCTGACTACCTACCTCTATCTATGCAAATCCAACTTCAAGAAGCACCTCCTATTGTAGAACCAATTAAAGCCAAACACGATCAGGGAGTCAATCTTTTCATAAATTCATTATCTTTTGATTTTTTTAAACTAAATTGAGTATTACCTCCCCTTCTTTTAATTTTTCAGATTCATCCAACACATGTATTTCCTTGGAGGAAGAACATGAAAAATAAATGTAATCCATGAAGGAAAATCTAGAGCTCCCAAAACCTATTGAACAAATAATGGAGGGAGAACATGGGAAGATCAAAGTGGATTTTCTGGAGGAAAATGAGACACATGCTACTTACTTTGAAAGGGATGAATTTGATATTGATTCTTCATGCTTTAATTTTTTTTCAAATTGAATTAAACTCTGACATTCCCTTTGATTTTCCACAGATTTATCATACCTTCAGCAACCACTGGATAATAAATAAGATGTTGTTCATGCAAAAACCAAGATAGAGGAGGACTCATTCATTGTCCTAACCCCACCATGCATGTTTTATATCATTACAATGAGGGTGGATCTGGTGTACTCTATCTATAGAGTCCTCATCAAGATGAAAAATGAAATGAATGCTGGGAAGAGCCACATGTGGTGGTTCAAATCCAAGAAACCTCACCCACCATCAGATTGGGGATAAATTATTAGAACTGCCCCTCTGGAGGCAGTCAAAACCTTGGGCCCACTTGGGGGATTAAACCATGATTTATCCTTTTTTTCTTATTCAATTTCTGTTTTCATTTCTTTTAAAAAATTTCTTATGTTATGTTTTTTACTTTTTTTAGGTTTTCAAAGAGCAACACTTAGGAGTCAAAATCAATGTTGCATTGCCAATAAGCCAGGTTGTACCTATCCTTCACACTTGCTTGATTTTGTTATTCATTTTAAAATTGTATTACATGATAAATCAATATAAATGCATCGAGGACACTGCATCATTTATGTGTCTGGGAGGGAACCTTTGTAGTATATGATTTTTATTTGATGTTTGTTTTCAAAAATAAAAAAAATAAAAAATTTGTCTGTTTTCAAATGTTTGTGTGTTTATTTTTCAATTTTTGGTGTGTTACTGAAACTTTTGATATTAAAAGATTATCAATACCATTTTTGAAACCCATGTCAATGAGTGAACCAATCCATTTCATGAAACTGAGCTTAAATGAATGCTGAAATGAATTTGTTTCAAGTTCAATTTTTTTTTGAATTTCATGAAAAGTACACTGATTTATGAAACCCATGCCATATTTCACTGTCTATATCTTTAAAATCACTTTCTTGTGAGGATTTTGAACCATTTTGGTCATATTCTTTTCATTCACCTCATTTCTTGAGAGAACCAGGCCATGCTTGCTTTAACCAGATTTTGATTAGTTTTTTTCAAAACATGAGGGTTGGGGTACGTGTGTTTTAAATGACTGAGGAATTTATGTTGTTTGAAGCCCCATTTTCAAAATAATCCTTTTCATTATGGCCCACCTTTACATTTATCCTTCATTTTAACCCCTAGTATCCATGAATTTCCTATTAGGTTAGCCACATTACAATCCAATTTTCCCTATCATACCAGCTCTTGAAGTAAAATTGCATGATCTAGTTGAACTTAAGTATAGGGGAAGATTTATTATAGTGTACTACCTCATTTAGTTATACTTTGGGTGGAAAATAAATTTTGTAAGAGATGTGTGTGATGATGAAAAATGATTCTGTTGAATGATGAGCATTTTCTGGAGCTTTTATGACAAGAGAAGTTGTGCCTTTCTGGAGCATCCAATGTAAAAAGAAAGATGTGCCTATCTAGAGCATTAAAAAAATCATGTTTGAAATGATTGAAATGTTTTCTGATATGATGATTGAATGATTATGAAGACTATTTTCAACAAAGGGGAAGTGAAGGAGACCATATTTGAGTGAAAATTAGAATCATGCAATTTTCCTTCAATAAGAGCCAAGCCTTCCTTTTTCGGCCTCAGAACTTTTAACATCATAATCCTACCAACCGGAAGCCACAGAACATTCCTGAAAAGTCCACATGAGAAACACATGTCCTTGACTCACATCGGGTGGAGAAGTAGGAATTTATCAAACCTATGGTGACTCTTGGGTGAGTTTGGATGAGAAAAGCCTTGTTCAGCATTTACATTTGTGAGATGAGAGAAAATTCATGTGAGGTAGGAGTTTTGTGTGCATGGGATAAGAAATGAAGTGGAAATATATTAAAATATTAAATAGAGAACTTGAAATAATAGTTTTCGATGAGGCATGATATCTTTTTGTTTCTAGAAATTGATTTGATTGATCTCATTGATATGTGTTTTGGATTTGATTTGATTTGATTTTTACTTGTCAAGAAAACTGTTTTCAGTTCTGCCTAGTTTTGATGTGGGATCCATAACTCATCAACTGTGGGACCAAAGCTTGTGAACATTGGTGGGTGGATGAGAAAGGAGTTTTGGAGCATCTTTTATGAAGGAAGAACCGAGTGAATTGGCCGTTTATGGGGTCATTAAATCACCCTAATCCGGAGGATTTCGTTTTGGAGAGTCTGACTGGACAGAATAAATGCTCATAGTAAAACGACCATAACTCTCGGAATACATGTCCAAAACTGTTAGAATGTTGAGGGGACACGTCCAAGGGAATAATGAACAATATTCAAGTAGGGCTTAATGCGTCAAGATGTCATCTAATGGGGATACAACGCGTCGACATTCGGTGGAAGCATCCTAGCTATAAAAGGAGGAGAGCTCCACGCTCTCAAAGCATCACATTCTCCATCCATTCCTTCAAGGCACCAAGGAGGAGATCTCCACCGAGGGAGGCCGGCCACAAATCTTCCCCATTTCATTTATTTTCATTATTTTAGTTTTAGTTTGTAATTTTGATTTATAATAAAATTGATGCATTGTTTTTATTCTTGTGTCCACCCATCCTCCCTGTTTTCTTCTTCATCTTTTTTTCCTTTTCTTATTTTATTCATCTCATATTGTACACCGTGACCTATTACCCTCAAATATGAGGGTTTAACCTGAGACTTGGCCTGGGGGAGGGATTTGGAAATTTTAATTATTTTGTTCTTAAATTCCTATGTTTTATTAAGTTTGTGATGAGTAAGAGTGATGTGCACGGGTGTGGCAATCGTCCACCACGACACTGATCTCAAAATCATTTCTATTCTTTTATTAAATATTGTCCCTCCCTTCTAATAGATACAAACTCTTCATACGATGGAGTTGATCAATTTAGTGGTTGAAATGGCATACGATGGAGCCATGTCTTGGAATATGACACACTCTCGATCGAGGTGTGCCATCAACCTTGATTATAGGAGGAGGTGAAGTTAAGATTGCAAAATGCATTCAAGATTTCACACCAATAAATAAAAGAATAGTAATTCATGAATGAGATCTCATAATTGATTTATCAAACTTAATTTAAATATCAACAAGGAAAATGATGAAACCCACATACCAACCCATAAAGGCTGAGTTCTTTCTCAATTAATTGCATTTTTTCATTGAATGTTAGTTTTATCTTTTATTAAATTTAATTAAATTCATAAATAAAAACAACAAAAAAGAATTAGTTTAGTTAAATTAGATTAATTAAGTAAACAATTGAGAAATCTCCTCAAGTGAGACAACCCTGGTCAGCTTTTATGCTGCACTAGGAAAATTAAATTGCTTTTGCCACGCCCTACGACAGGCGTGCGTCAATTTTTTTTATTGGGTTTAAAATGGGGTTCAATATGATATTTGTAGTTTTATACGTTGATTTTTAATTCATGAAGTGGGTTTTAAATGATATTATTTTGATTTTAATAATATAGTATATGAAATTATTAAGTGGAACTTTTGATTCCATGATAAATTACATCCATTAATTATCAGGATTTCCAATGATACCTTGCATGTATTTATACTGTTTATAATGATTTTTAATGGGTTTTAAAAAAAATTGATATTTTTGAAATTTATTTATGATTTTTTGATACACTCAAATATGATAATGAAAAATGAAAAAACTCTTATATTTTTTTACGATATTTACCATATGGGTGGGTTACGATTATTTTTTTCACCCTTAAGAAATTTTTTATACTCATCTATAATTATAACTATTTTCACATTATATTATTTTCATTATGATATATATAATGGTTAATATTACATCATTTTATATTTTATTGAATAATGATAAAATTTCATTAAATAAGAATATTTGTAAATTTAATATTCGGTTTTTTAGAATGAATATATATAAATGGAAATGTGTCCACGTTATTATGTATTATTTCCCCTAAATTTAACAAACACAAAATAGAAAAAATAAACTGAATAAAAAAACACTGATGAATTTTTCTAAATTAAATTATAATTTATTTATCATGTTATGAGTTTTTATTTTTAGTATCATGGAATCATGTAAAAGATGTTTTTTAGAACTATCTCATGATGTATAATTATGTGGATTAACAAATTTTTATTCAGGATTTACACATATAATATTATAAAAACATTAAAATTTCAATCATATTCTTAAAATAATGAGTACTATATCATTAGTCATTCAATGATTTGAAATAATCAATAAAATCTTATTATTAAAAGTTATTATATTCAATAATGACCACCAATGGTTGTTTCTTATCCGATGATAATATAAAAATAGAAACAATGTAGGAATCAACTATTTTGGTGTATTGATTTTCTTTTAAATGTTAATTTATAATTGTGACTGAAAATTTGTGAAAGTGAATTTTTAGAGTCAACCACTTTCTATAGAAGCCAACATACCATTAAGATAAATATAGGATGAAAATAAATGAGGATCATCCTCAAAAATTCAGGTATCTAGAAAAATTATTTTAAAGTAATTAATTGATTTTAGATAAAATTTTCAAATAAATGATCAAGTAGAAAAAATACAATGTTTTTAAATAATCAATGATCAATCGTACAACAACATATCCACCATGATTCCCCTGGGAACATGATATTCAATGTTCACTATCAGGAAATACAAACACTCATACAAGACATATACAATATTCTATACAATCATGGATACAAAAACTAGTAGTTTTAATAATTATACATCATAATAAAACCAAAATGTACAATCATGGCTGATAAATATATATAATATATAATAACCATGGACAATAATCTTTGAACAAATAAACATTTTATGGAAATATTTTATGAAATCATCATCAGAATAACCCTCCAAATATTCATTATATAAAAAAATCATGATATACTTCCACCTCATAATTAATCAATTAATATGCTTTTAACTAATACAGTTAAAATATCTATTCATTTATCTAGTAAATCTAACCATTAGTATTTAAATAATTCATCTCAAGATAAATAATTTTGATCTCCTCCATAACAAACCCCCCACACACAATGTTATTTATAAAATATCTAAAATACTTCTTTCTAACCACATCATGTACTATATTTAATTCCATAATTTTTAATAACATCATATACTCATAATCCTATTTATAATCTATATTGATCAGTAATATATGTTCAATTTATGTCAAAACATATATCACAATATCTAGTGCTCCTAAAACCGAAAATGTTTCAATGAAAATGGTATTTTCTCTATATAATTACGGTAAACACAACCATTATAAGAATTTGATCATCATTATATTACAAAAAAAACCAGGAATTAGGAAAAAGTCCTTCATATATGAAAATAAATAAATGAAAATGAAACATCATTATTTTAGTAACACTTATAATTTTAAAACAATCAAAACCCATACGAGATGATAATCCTATAAAATATCATTTCCCATATGAATACAATGTGTGATGCATCACAAAACACCACAAATATAAATACATTATTTATAAAATAAATGACATGTTTACTAACAGGTTTTTTCTTCATGTATAAGAAAATTTTAATGACAACTATATTTCAAAACAAATAATTACTATTTTAATATAAATTATAAAAAAAAAGATATATTCCAAAGGGAATACAGAAAACATCCTCATGTAATATCCCATAATAATGAATACACTACAAAACCCAACATCATTTTTAGGTTCTACATGAGATTAAAAATACTTATTCTAAAAAAACTCCACAATTATCGCATTTTGATACACAAAATTTCCCATGAAATTCACATGCATTCAAAAAATATAAATTTAGAGAACATAAAATAATAGAGGTTATGATATATTTTAATGTTCTAAAATGATTTATGACAATATTAGAGGTCACGTTGTAATATTGTTAATATATACAATTATTATAATCCCAAATGTTCATGTAGTTTAGTAGTTTGGTAAAATTATGTAAATACATGAATCTGACATTAAATGTGTTAATATAGAAATTTAGTTTATTTTAGAATACAATTATTTCCTTTTTGACATCACAATATGTAAAAATTAACAAATTTACTAGTATCTTATCGTTATTATACATATGAAACTTGATATATCATATGTTTAACAAGGGTATGTGTAAAACATCATCTCACTCAACATAAACAATTATTGAACGATATGGCTAGGATAAAGAATCAAAAAATATTACAGATACAAATAGTTATAATAAAGGGTAATAAATACATAGATGTAAGAAAATCATCTGTAATAACTAGTATAATAATAAAAAGTTTCATAATTAATGAATGGATAATGTATGACATCATAAACATACTATCAAGGCATCATAGAAAGATATCATACATAAAACTGTAAGGCCTCAACCAAATACCCAACCTTATTTATCACATGGGAAATTATAATATATTGATGGGTTATATGTATCTCATCCAATCAAATAGAAATTCTAATTTTTTAATTAAATTAAATTGTTGAAAAAAATCAAGGTAAAAATTCTTATTTATTTAGTAGAATTTAATATTTTAAAAATTTATGAAATCCATAAGCATTATCAAAAAATATAAACGATAACATTGAGAGTGGTATAAATAATTTTAATCTCTTCTAAATATTAATATTCGCTAAAAAATGTGGATACAAATTAAAATACTTTACATGGATTTGAATAAAATTTCTTGAGGATGATATTATTTTAATTTGAAAATCAATATATATATATATTCCATATATGAATTACATTTAATAATTTTAAATTAATGATAATAACTTTTAATGGAGGATTCAATGAAATGAAATTAAATGAAGGTGTAAAATTATATTTATTCAATATAATTTAAAAACATATTCATTTCACACTATGGTAAAGTTATAAAATTGAACGTCATTAAGAAAATGTGAATAATATTCCCATTAATACATTTTTTAAAAAGGAAAACATCTGTTAAAATGTCAATAAAGACTTTATGGAGTTTTAAAATAATTATTTTATACATTTCAATGAAAATATAGATGTTTTAGGTAATGATTACAAACAAAGACATAATAAAAGATTTTTTTCCATAAATTCATTTTTTGTAATCTGGAGAAAAAGAGAAATTGTATTGAAAATTTATAATTTCTACAAATAATCATAAGAAAAGAAAATATGTTTGTTACATTAAATACAATAACTATGGCATATAATTTAAAATGGTTACTTTGTTATATTAAAATAATATAGACGGAATTTCATCTCAATGTACTGAATAGTTTGGTTGAAATGGCACACTGGATACATATATGATATTTTCATTAAATTCTAAACCAAAATATTCATAAATAAGTCTCTATGGTAATCCCATTATTTACCTTAGTGTACCAATAAATATTAATCACAATACAATTCCTCATATTCGATGGAAAAAACATAAATATAGGATGTCCTCAGATTCTATGTAAGGGTAAGAATATAGTTGGAGAAATGAATAAATATGAAATAATAAATATGGAATGGTAATTATGTAAAATATCAGACACCAAATAATAAAATTCCTAAAAATATGAATGGAATAAATAATGAAATATAATATCATTATAATTACCACTTAAGGATAAAACTAACTCTTTATATTCTAACTTATTGAATGATAAAATGAAATATCAATAACTAAATTAATAATGATATAATTTATAATGATGGACATCTAAAATATACTATATTGGATTTATAACAATACATCTAACACCATTGAGGATTTGTTCTAAATCATCTATATAAATGGATAATACATTTTCCAAAAATAAATATATTCTTCCTCATCAGACCTACAGATAAATTTTGGGGTTATAGTGGGAAACACCCATCACATACTAAGTTAAATTAATTCCTTATATAAAATGTGTTAGAGTTAAAAAAACAATCAAGTTTTAAATATCCTATTAAATTCTAGAAAATTCCCAAATTTAAAAATCATAACCATAAGAAATTTTGGTATATATAGAAAATGACATAAAAATATTACAGTTGTAGTCAAACTGATCATAAATAATTCAAAAAAATATAATATATAGTTTAAAAAGAGATAAATTCAAATGAGTAATAATATTCAATAATTGATTTCAAAATAGATTAAAATACTTTAATAATATATATGTATAAATTTTGTCCAAAAACCCCGTCCACTTTGAAATCACATAATTTTATATATATTGGAAATTATATAAGAAATCATTTTAATAAAGATAAACATTATAAACTACTACAAAATGATTTTAATATTCAAAATTAACAAATTAAAATTGATGGAGGTGGTGGGTTATTCAGTTGGAAATTTTTTTAACTCTCATTACATCAAATAACCTAACCACGACAACATATTAATGTATATATCCTTATAATAATTTAATAAATACAATTTCATGAAAAATTAGGAATAAATGTAAATAACATGTGATTTACAAGGTTCGAACTCAGTGTGAGAGCGCACATCCTTTCCATAGAAACTCCCATTGGTCTATTGAAATTCAATGAAAAAAATATTTTGTTACAACTTACGATAAATCCAAATATAATCCTTATATCCTATGATATGATTGATAATTATAACTATCATCAATTTAAATGTCTGATTACATAAAATTGAGTAACAAAAGAAAAAATTGGGAAATGAATTTATCCTCATGATGGACTCAATGTATTTGAGTCAATATAATGGACTCATTACAATGAACCCTATTCTCAAACTAAAATTTTCAAATTATGGTCAACTTCTCTCTTTGATCATCAATATTCCAATCATACATAGTACCATCATCCCTAATCAAAAAATTGTTGTTATTTAATAAGTTATATTAATGCAACATATCATTTATGAAATATATCTATTACATGAATTTTTCAGCCATATGAATTTTTAAATATGGTGAAAAACAAACATGGTATGATTGAAATATGATTATATTTTATGAAAAATAAGAATAAAAATGGTGGGGATATAAATGATTTACTACATACTCATATTTATAATATCTAAAAAATACTCAAATTTCATCATCAACTTACCCTTCTTCAATCCATCGTATGACTTCTTCCAAATCTGTCTTCTCAGACATTTTATATATTCCTCAGTCTAACTACCATGTTGATCATTTGTCAAATAAGATTTCTAATATTCATTTTGAATAGATTCCTCATCTTCAATATAATTAACGTACTCAAATTGAGTCTGATTAACTTCTTCTTTTTATGTGTGATTAAATTCCTTAATATTGACCAAATTAACTTGATCATCTACACAATAATTAACTTATACATATTTAGTAAAATAATATTCCTTAGCTTTGGTCTGATCAACATCCAAATATTTTCTTTTTTTCATCTTTCTCAACTACACTCTGACTAACTTCTGCATCTTTAGTATGATTATTATCCTCAGCTTCTGTCTAATAATGTTACTCAACATTAGACTGATTAACATCCTCATTTTTAGTTTGATTAACTTCCTCAGATTCATCCGGATTAACATCTTCCACATCACTCTAATTAACTTCATCATCTATATTTATATAAATGTCTCTATCTTCATAATGATTAACATCAATTGAATGAATCTGATTAACATCCTTGGATTAAGTCTAATTAACATCCTCATCATCAATCAGATTAACTTCCACAACATCAGTTCAAAAACCATCCTCATAATTAGCATGATTTACATCCTTAACATCAGTAAGATTAGAATCCTCATCTATAGTATTATTATCATGTTTTCATAACATCTTGTTTCAACATTCCTTTTACCTTATGCATCCTAAACATCTTTATCAATTACGATGATTCCATAATGAAAATATTCTAATGAAAACAATTATCCCCATTTGTCTTTTATTTGTAGCATTCAAAAATATTAGCCTAAATTTCAAAAAAAAATATCTTACAAAATAATAATTGTCATAAAAAACAATTTTTTCAAATAAAACATCACATTTATCAATTTATCTCACATTTGTATTTTTATGACTTTATTCAAAAAAAAATTACAACCCAAAATTTTTAGATGCTCATGTTAACTCTCTTCATGTTAATATATAATTTCATTATACTTTAAAAAAAACATTGAATTTCTCAAATGATAGTGTCTTGAAACTAGACTACTAGATTACATAATTTCTTTAAATTTATCCAGTCCATTGTTGAGATTAAAATTTCATGTCTATATTAATATAAACCCCCCCTATGATTTACCGTTTTTCAATTTTCTTATTCTATTAATTTTCATTTCCCACAATTTTATATTACTCTCTGCTATTATCTTATATCAATAGATTTATATTCTTAAATGATATAAATTTAAAAACTTCTTATATAGTAAAAAGTTTTTTCTATTTCTCTAACATTCTCATCATAATCCAAGGCATTCTAGGGGAATTGCAATTGTGTTTTAGGAATTCATTATTGAGGATAAAAATAATGTCGAAACCTAATTTAGAGAAATCACTCTTTTGGAATAACATTTCTGAATATATCATATATTTTATATATTTATGAAATATATTCTAGAAAAACATCAACTGAATTAAATAAATTTTTGATAATTAAATTTTTTACAATTATTTCCTATTATTATTGTAGGAATTTTAGAATGATCAATTTAAACATTATTATCATATTGAATATTCAATTTATAGGAATCATTCAGATTCCAGTCACCATGTTTAACATTAATGCTCAATAGTTGAGAACAAGATTGAGAAGTTGAATCATATTTTAATTCCACATTTCTTAAAGTTACTAAAAATTGAATGATACTATTATTACTAACCATAAATTCCCCAAAGAAAAATGTTCATCCAAAATATAATTATGTATTATTACAATCTTCATCTTAGTCAGTATTAGTATAACATCAACAGTTTATTCCAAATATTATTTTGTATAAAATCCGATGTGATGTTGTTCCTTGGAAATTTCATAGAGTTCCATTTTATTCCAATATTTGAGATTATATCAGATTAAATTGAAACAAATCTAAAAATATACATCGTAAAAAATATTAGGTCATGAGGCTATGACACATTGTGAAATTGCTATCATATTATAGAAATATTTTTTATTCACAATTTTTTCTATTAATCTTTACTCACATGATTCTTTACTGAAAAAGCATTAGAATCTTTTTTAGATTCTACAATTCTGAGCTTCTTTTAAAATTCCTTGGAAATATTTTGATAAAAAAAAATTATTTCATTTTTTATGAATATTTAGAGCTAGGAAAAAATTTACTTCTCCAAAAAAGGGCATCTCACAATTATTCTATGTTTCTATAGAAATATATTAACAAAAAATTTATTATACAAAGTAAAAATTACATAACCCACATAAAAATTACCAATTACTATAATATATTTATCTACATTTACGTTCATGTGAAAATCAACCATTACATTAGAAAAATTAAACATTCTCGAATGAAAATCACCTTAGGAATTCCATGAATGTTGGGATTATTTAAATCCATATAAATATTTCATCAATATAAAAATCATGGATTCATCATTATGTAGTAGAAAACTATAATGTAGTTTAATTTAAAATCCATTATCAAAAAATTAATTTAAGACATATCAGAGTAAATCCAAACAAAACATTATAATTTTTATTTTCAATAAGTTAAAAACATATTTTTATAGATTTCAATCCAGAAACTAAGGAAATATTTTTTTTCAAAATCAACTCCTTAGAAATCAATATTGAATTTATGTACTATCCATTCCATGATTCTCTAAATACCTCCATGTTTATTAAATTTATTTATGTGAAATTATTTTATCTAATAGGATTTTTATAATTCATACACGAGTTCCAATGTTTCATTTTTATCAATATGATCAATATATTCATTAATATAATCCACCCATACATTGTGATAAATAAATTTGAAAAATTATCTTCGTTCATCAATCAAGATATGTGAACAATAATTCTCTTATATCAATATTCTTATTGTCTAAACTGGAGACTTATGATTATTAATTACTCTTTTTGTCTCAATATGTTTTATAAAAGTTAGAGATTTTAAATATTATATTCCAGATTCACTTTCATCACATGACGATTCTTCTTAATCTTGATTAGCCTATTTTGTATCATACACACATTCCATGGAATCCATCAGTGTATCCTTTTAAATAAATTTTTTTATTTTCAATAACATTCACATCATATTAATCGACCTATTTTGGAATGTAATAATTTCATTCATTTTTAACTTATTAATTATGATAAATTACCCATATTTACTCCTTAATATTTTTCATCAATCATTTAAAGATTTGGATTTATATTTTTTATCAAACAGTGTATTTAAAAACCATAATGTATTTCAATGAATGGGTTTTATTATACTATATTTTATATATCGTCATGTTATATTCTACCCTCAATAAATATCAATTTTGATCGTGTACAATAGTACATATAGCTTCCCTCAAATAGAACATTGAATTTTATTATTATGATAACTTGATTCTTCCCATTTTCACAAATATTTTATTATTACAGCATACTTCTCTAATTTTATATTGGTTAGATAAGGAATAATAATAAATTTTTATTCCATGTTTTCTTTGAAATGTTTCAAAAATATTTCATTCGAATTCTATACTATTATTTTTTTCAACTAAATATGATAACCCTCATTTAAATCACAACTTCTTTTATAATGAATATGAACATTTTAGTAAACCCATACATGGGATTCATAATTATGATTTTAGTCATTTGAGTGAAATGAATTATGAATGTGATGAGGTGTAAATTATATTCTTATAATTGTTGTATAAATATACCACATACTTCATAATGAACACGTTTAAGATGTCTGGTAAACTAAATCTAAAAAATTCATATGAATTTTATTAGCCATCCTTTAATTCTATGAAGATATAAAAACTTCTTATTCATTTATTTTAAATTCTATAATATTTATTAAAGTATCAAATTTAGATACTTTTTACCTAATTTTTACCCTTTGTGTGCCTGTCTTCGGATTCACTACATATTATTAGCTTTAAAACATAGATAACATGGATTGTTAGGTTATCTAATCTAAAAAACATTTCGTCTTGTTATTTCAACCCATGTAACACTTATTACATCATTGATAGTTTGGATTATAAAATAGTAAAATATGAAAAATATCTTAATTTACATAATCACAATTTTTAATGAATTTTTTTTTATCAGTATTTCATTAAATAAAAAATATCGTGTTTTTCATTTTTTAGTATAAATCATATTATGTCTAATAACTCTAATTATCATGGAACAATCCTGAATATAACTACTACACCATCATGTTTTTCAACATCATTCAACATATTATTATCAGTTTTCATATTTGATGAAAACTCACTATCATGTATCATTGATTTATTACTTTTTCTTAATTTAAAATTTGTCTCAACAACAATAGGAAATTCCTCAAAATTGTACTTCAAATATTCGATTTAATTCCTCCCATCATTCAATTATTTCAAAAAGAGTTTTTAAAAAATTCCCAATGATGAGTAAAAGATAACAACTTCTAATAATATATTCAATACAATAAAATTGATTACTTAGTGTAATATTTCACACAGATCGATATTTTAATATTATAAAATCTTGTTGGCATGGAATATTACTCATTATACTTTAAACATTTTTTTCTTTTTGTTCAATCCTTCTATGAAGAAGTGATAATATATGTAAAATATAATATGAATTAAATACATGGAATCCAAAACACTAACAAAACCATTAAATCTGGGCTTTCTAGTATCAAAATATATTTTTATATATTAACATTATTTAGGTTAATAATGTTTTCCACCACTTCCATACACATGGTGTTTTCCATATTTTTTTAGTGAGATATCATATTATATAGATATTATAGGTTTTCCACATCATTTCACAATGAAAATATTCCAATAAATTTTCTTATCACATGAAATATTATAAAAATTAGTTGAATCATGATTTTTTGTGGGTGTCATTTCACATGATACTTGAGCTAAACATTCTCATCAACATGGTAAGAATCATTTTTATTTGTAAGGATTTATTGATGTTTTCATTAATAATCAATAAGATAATTTCAAAATAAATAATTTCTTTTTTAATGATGTATTTAATATTATTCCTTAAATATCATCATCATACTGATATGTTCAACAATATTTGCCTATTAATAATTTCATTACTTGTAAGTAAATATCTCATCGATATATTATTCTTATTTATTGAAAAACATCACATTTAAAAAATATTCCACAATATTTCATTATTATTTTGATTTTATTCATGAGAGTTTTTTTTAAGACTTAAAGAAAGTTATATTCTATGATGATACTCTCATTATGATTATTCACCTCCAACATATTCACTATTTGAAAGAATTGTGAAATTTTATAAATTTTTTCAATTAATGTTCAACAATTTTTTAAGCACTCAACTTTTAATTAATTTTTTATATCGATTCATATTCATATATTTTCCCAACATACATCCCTTGTTCCCAATAAACATTTTTATGTCTCTCTGGATAACATTTATTATATTGAATGTTTAATCCACTATTTATATTGAGGGGATTCATCAGAATAATATTTATATTCTTCTTAATTATTCTTTTGAAAAATCATATAATTGTTACCAATTTAACAACACTCAAATAATTATGGGTAATTTTACCTCCATACATTCATCTTCCTTAGTGATAGTTCATGTAGATAAGATAAATTATTTTATAAATCAAATCATCATCCTCATTATCCTCAATCTCCCAAGGATTAATATCTCATTAATATTGAATTCTCATCTATCTCATAGTTTCAATGTCCATTTAATCTTTAATCTCATTTTTAAACATTGGAATTATTATCATTTAATATGAAAAAATACACTGTCACAATTTATCCTGACATTAATCATCATTATATTCTAGATGAAAAATTATAAAATCAAAGTCATATGAAAAAATTATCATATGTTTCTTCAATATGGTTGAATAATTTAGAAACTATTCAATTAATCTAATGTTAAAAAAATTTCATTTACCATGGTCATGTTTTAGTAAATACGTTCATCATCTATAATTTTTATGCCTGATTTTTACCTTTTATTCCTTCGTGTTAGTATTCCCTTCAAAAATAGTTATCATATGTTCCCATAAACTCATTAAAGTTTTGAGACCATTTACCAGTATATATATATTTATGATATATACATAATGATAGAATTTATTATCCTTTACATAAGATTCAATATTTCATTTATCAATAATTATAATATGGGAAACATTCTCAATAAGTGGTAATGTAATTTAGTAGTATCAAAAAAATTCATACCAACAGAAATGACATTATGAATCATTATATTTTTCCAATGATAATAATTGTTTTCAATAAAATTTTGGAAATCTCGAATTGTTGATAGAATTTATATTATCCATAATATGCACACAACATGTTATCATTGGATCTGATACCAATTGATATTATAAATGATCAAATAATAATTGAGAAGAGGGTGGGTGGAATCAGTTGTTCAATTTTTTAACTACCAGTGATTAAAAATCATAAACACTAAAACATATTTTTAATTATAATATTATAATATTTTAGTAAATATTGAATAATGAAAAATGTAGGAAGTAATGTAAAAAACATGGGATTTACATGGTTTAGCCTTAGTGTGAGAACCTATATCCCTTCCAAAGCCACTAATATGGGTCTGTGGAAGTTCACTATTTTGAATATGTTAATAAAACATGTTCTAAATACCAATATAAACCATCTATCTCTCAATTGAAATGATTATATTGATTTTCATTATTTTAATAAAAATTATTATAATCAATTGAACAGTAATATAAATAATAAAAAATCATTTTTCCCTTGCAACTCTATTTGAAACATCATTTTGATGACCATAATCTTATTTCCTTACAATAATTGATTAATTACGAATAAATAAATAAATTAACACATTTCATAGAAATTGATTATTATATAATGATCAACTTCATTATTGGATCAGAATAATATGAAATTTCTAAGTCCGATAAGAACACATTCAGCTATCATATCATATAAAAAGAATATTATCAAGAATTATACAACTAACATGAATTTTGTAGAACTCTGCCTTTAACTCTCATGTGGTAAAGTAGAAAAGAAAAAATGTACTATGATTTTATTTGTAGGTGAAGTAAAATAGGAAAGGCGGGAAACAAAAAAAACATTTCCAATTACGCAAATTACTGACATATAAAAAACCATCACTTTTAAACAATAAAATTGACTACCCCATACCTTCTCAATATTTCAAAAAAAAGTATTATTAACACAAATAATAACATATCAAAATTATGATCAAAGTCCTTAATTTTAGTCATATTGAAAATATATTATATATTATTACTAACTTCCAATACATTATTTTAATTAAATTGATAATGTTATGTTCGATTAAATCTACCATCTTTAGTCTGACTGAATTCTTCACCTTCAGTATGATTAACATAATATAAATCAATATGATTGGCTTACTCAACCTCAGGATTATTAGACTACAAAATTCCAGGTTTCTTAAATTTATCATCTTTTTTCTGATTAACATCCTCAGCTTCAGTCTGTTGAGCACAATTAACATAAGTGTTATTAAAATCCTCATCTTTAGTTTGATTAACATTATTAGATTCAGTAAAACTATATTTCACATATTTAATACAATTAAATTAAATATCTTTAAATTGATTAAATTACACATCTTCAGTCTGATTTACTTTCTCATTTTTTGTTTGATTATATTAATCAAGAACAGTCCAATTAAATTACTCATCTTTATTATGATTAACAATCATAAATTTAGTATGAATATATTCAGTAAATTTAGACTAATTTACTTCCTAAACATCAGTATGGTTTAAAATATTATACAACCACTAGATTATATATTCCATACATCTTCTCCATCCATTACATCTCATTATAATAATATGAATCATAAAAAATGACTTTCTCGAAATAAAAAATGCCTCCACTTTGTCTTATTCATTGAATATTGAACAACCTTCGCCTATTTCTCAAAAAAATAATTTTTATAAATATTATGTTTAAAAAAATTGAAAAACATTTTAAAAATAAATCATCACAAAATTTATATAAATTCATTTAATTAAGGCATCATGATAACAAAAAATTTCATTTATTTACATGAAGATAAAAAACATTAAATTTCTATTATTTAAAAATTACGTCATTTGTAATACAATAACATGGTTAATTAAAATAATAAATAAAAATTAAAACAGGGATGACTATTAAATTTTAAATTTATTGGATACATGTATCAAAAATATTGATTTTTTATAGGAAAAATTAACATGGATGAAAAATAATTCATTAGGGGGATTTAATCAAATATAATCCAATATGAAGAAAATATTTTGAAAAAACCCTTAAAAATTAGAATCATTAGAATCATAGGCCGGATAAATGGAATAACATCAAACAAGAAATTTAATAGTATTGAAATGATTTATGTACTTATATAATATATCAAATATATAGCATATAGAGCGAAAAAAGTAAATAAGTGGTGAATATGGTGTAGGTCTCTCAGAAGTAAAATTGGTAAAAAAAACCCTTACTACAAGTTTGACATCCTTAATATTTTTTTGAAACGTCCATATAATAAATATTACATTATCATAAACATCTTACCGATATATATAATCATTTTTATCATTCTATATACTAATTTTTTATAATCTATTTGTCAATTACATGTTTTTTAAATCAATGCTCATAATGACAAATAATTTATTTTTCTAGTATTGTTTAATTAGTATTACTAGTATTTATAATTTTATCATCATTCCATAATATCAATAATATTATTCCAGGTTATTATATAATATCTAGGTAATATAAATATATTATTATATACATTAATTATCTATTTAGAAAAAATAATTACACTATTCGTGGAGACGATAGACCATATATATTCATGAATGATGTGTTTATTTTTTCTTGATGGAAACATAGAATGGTAAAGAATAATAAATAATTAAAAATCATTTTAATATAAATATATCACATATATTCATTAATATAAATTTTATAACCATCAATGAAATTTTTGATGATGATAAAATTACATCGCAATGTGGATATGACATGTATTACATACAAATGAGTGGTTGTTTCACTATTAGTATGATAGAAACAAGATGGAAAATGATTGTATGATTACCAGTAAAATATATTTATTTTAGGATATTACATATATTATATTTATATGGAAATATCCCTTTACTGATAATTAAATGATGAAATATAATTGATAGATTTTGTTAATATTATTATTTGTTCTTCGATACTCTTTATTTAGATCAAATCTTAAGGCCCTTAAGGATGGTATATTGAAGAGACCAGCACCACCAAAATGTGGATAAAGATTTTTTAATATGGAAATGGATGTAATGTTTTGATTTAAAATGATCAATGTGTTGTTTGGAATTGAGGGATTCATTTCAATTTTATTAACGAGGTGATGAACCCTTTTTGAATTTCCCAAAAATACCAGAATATATTGTGACTAATTATTATTGGAAATCACAACAAATACCAGTAAAATAATATAGAAATTAATTTAGAAGAATATCTTATTCCAATTTTTTTTAATTTTATTATAAAATTTATGTAATTTAAAATAATATTTATCTCCAAAAATGTCATTATATTTAATTTTGATACTATTAATTACATTGATATTAATGAAATCAAGAAAAAATGTATGGTTAGACCTAAATATTTTATTATAACCTAAATATAGATATTTCCTCTTATAATTCGTGAATAACCTTAATTTAAAAAATTATGTTAGTTTCAATATTGTTAGTATTACTTATTTGATTATTTATTTGAATGACTCCTTAGTACATCATTGTTTTGTAAAAAATTTAGATAATTATTAAATTATTAAAATAAAAAAGAAAATTAAAATCATAATGATAAATATATTACAATTAGAAACAATATTTATTGTTGAACATATCTCTAGGATAACCCCATCTTAAAATATTTTTCTTACTAAATCAATATTATGACATGATTGAGTTTTCCGGAAATTAAATTTAATAATGGTCATAATCTCATCAAAATAGATATAAAATTCTATATAATAGGATATTGGATGATTATGGATAAAATGTACTCATTTAATAACAGTTAAGAATGTTTTAGAGTAATTTTCAAGTCATTATTATTTTATTTTACACTTTACTAGCTTGGTTTAACCTTTAATTTTGTTATAAAATCACTACTGTTTATAATCATATAGAACAAATATAAAAAGTTCCCAATTTACTAAACTTGGTAATCCTAAATCAAAATATAAATTCAATTGTTAAAAATTAAATCTATCTAAGTCAAATAATTTAATTTCGGTATAACGAATCTTTATATGAAAAAATTGGTTTCTTTAGGAATATTTTATAATTCAGACTTTGGGTTTCATTAAATAATATATTCTTTCAAAAAAATAGTTCAAAAGGTTTATAATAATATTTTGTTGACACAAACTATATATACCCCGACTCATATAGCCCATATATGGTGGATACTTTTTAAAATTGACAAATGATTCAAGCAATTTCATATCGATGAGAAAAATAGTTTAGTATTCATTAATTACTAATACATAGTAGAAAATAATAATACAT
This sequence comes from Viscum album, assembly GCA_963277665.1. Lineage (NCBI taxonomy): Eukaryota > Viridiplantae > Streptophyta > Magnoliopsida > Santalales > Viscaceae > Viscum > Viscum album. Next base: position 1,216,481,079 of record OY728142.1, on the reverse strand, counting down.
TTCAAAAAATAAATAATAAAAAATAAATCATTGATAATGGAACTATTCATGTTAGTTTACCCCTATATATCAATTACAAAAAGAATCCTCATATCATATGAAAGATAAAATATAAGAAGAGGGTTAACTGAGGTGCTCGGTAAGGGTAAATATACCATTAAATATATGAATAAATAAAGAAAAGTAAATATGGGAAGGTTAAGAATATAAACACATTATACTAAATCAGAAACATGAGAATAATATTTAAATAAAAATTTCACCAAATAATCCCATAAAAATAATCTCATTCTCATGAAACAAAAACATTGACATTCAATCTATAAAAATAAAACGGAATTTCAACAAATGATTTCAATATGATGGATGCATAGTGGATAACATCTAAAGAATACAATAAAACCATTATTATAGGATATCAAATATCATGAAGCCATTATTCATTGACTTCTATATAAAAGAGTATATTATTTTCTAAAACCCAATCTAGTTTCTCTCATTAATCCTACTGATGCATAGAGGGGAAATAAAATGCCTCTCATGTTTATTACTAAGTCTAATGCATTACTCATATGAAATCTGTTAAATATATTAAACATAAAAAATTCTATTGAATCTAGATTGTGAAAAGATAATAATTTCTCGATATAGTAATCATAATCAAAAACCATCTAGGGGAAAATAAATAATGGTATAAAATTACAGTATATCCAATCCAATGGATCATAATCCTTTCAAAAAAATATGGATGATGGTATTATTAGAGTCCAAAATTAATAATTAATAAGATTAAATAATGTATGTTGACATAGATGAAGATAATATAATAATATCATTGAAACATTCATGTGGAAAATACCCTTTTCACTTTAAAATATATTATTACAAATATACACTTTAATGAAATAAATAAGTTAATTTAAAATTTATTTATAAAAATATGTAGTAAGATTAAAATAATTGATGAATCATTTTGGTTGAAAATTATGATCATGCTATATAAGTTAAGAAACATTCCCTTCATATTGTATAAAAATTACCCTATTTGGAAAAAAATAATATTATATTTAATTTTTTTTTAAAAAATAAACAATATCTAAAAATGAATTTTAAAAATAATTCAATTTAAAAAAAATTATCAGTTAATTTTAATAAATCATGTAAAAGAATTTGAAATATTCTATAGTGTAGATTTAAATATAAAAAAATATAAAATAATGAAGAGATTGTTATATAACCCATGACCACATTAATAAATTTTGAATTGTGAGCCCTATGTATGATTAAACATTAAATGAATCATTAAATACCATGTAGATAAATGCATTTCTGATATAATATATCAAAAAATAATTATATCAAACACACATTTTAAATAATTTTGTATATTGAATTACTCTCATAAAAATAAAAGTTATATGAGAAACCATGATATGGTAGTTCTAGTCGTATTAAATTTTTTATGTACCCATTATCTATGTAATATTACTAAAGGTATTAATATGATATATATTCATTATAAATTTAATTGTATTTATCAATAAAATATGTTTATATAAAAATAATTACACATTACATTGAGATGGTAGATCATAAATATGTAAGAATGTTGATTTCATTTTTTAATGAATATATTGAGTGGAAGGTAAAGAATAATTAACCTTTATAGAATAATTATTTTATAATGTATATCATATATATTAATTAGTTATATATTTATATCTTTCTTTGTAAATTGGTGAGGAAAACATATTACACTTATAAAGGGAGATGATAAGTCGTATGCATGTACATGTATTGTTTTTTTTGCTTTTTATAGGATAGAAACATGGTTTAATATGGTTATACCAAAATAATTATAACATATATGTATATTAATGATAGTAGAATTATTTTCTTGATGTAAATAATACATGTATTGTAATTTTTAGATGAAATAAACTCGAAACACTATTTAATATGATTAGTAATTCATCATTGAATGTCCTTTTGATCAATTCCTACGGAAAAAATGGGTTGTTTTTCATGGAGATGAGAATATCCATAACATTGATAAAGAATTATGCATGTGTAATTTTTAGGAAATGTTGGAGGTATAAAACTATATGTGGTGTGATGAAGTGATGGTGGAGGCTCGCATTTATAAATGAGTTGTGTTGAAGTTTTAGAGTTTATCAAACGATAAAGATATATTAATAATATTTGACTGAAAAATGTTTCCAAGGTTATATAAATTCAAAAGAGAATATATTTTAGACGATATACATTCCAATTTTATTTATTTGATTTTTTTATAATTTTAACTGATTTTATAATATATTAATCTCATAAAATATCATTATTCTCAAATTGGATAATATTCACTACTTTTCCATGAAAAATATCATGACATTTTTTAAAATTTATAAAAAATATTCTATTATATAGTAATCATTTCATGATAGACTTTATATTTTTTGAATCTCCTTAAATATTTTTAAATATATTAATATTTATATTTTAGATATTTTTTTTAATTACTAAATTAATTAAAACATTATTTCATTATAGTGGTGTAAGAATTATTGTGAATAGTTTCTTGCATAAATCATAAATATAAAGTACCAAGATGAGTATAGATTTATCATGTTTCAAAATCATATTTATATTAAGACATTCCATTAGGATATCCCCATATTAAATTATAAAATTTATTAAAACATGTTTGTGACATGTATGTCTTTTTTATAAAATAAAATAATATAAAAAGAATAATATCAACCAAATAGATATTAAATATAATATAAGCGAAGTTTTGATGAATACAGAAAAAATTAACACTTACAATATTATTTTGGAATGTTTTAATGTCATTTTATACTCCAGATCATTTATATTTTAACTTATAATACCTTATTAACCCTTTAAAGTTGTAGAAAAATTACTAATGTTACAAATCATATTAACCAAAAATCAAAATTAATTATTTAATAAATATTAAAAATATAATTCCAAATATAAAATTAATTTTTGGAAATTCAAATCATAGAAGTGGAATAATTAAATACAAAATTAATTCTACAAAATATATTGAATAACAGTGTTTTAGAAAAATAACATTTTAATTTAAACAAATAATTTAATTCTAAATGCAAAAATTAAATTTATTTAAATGAAAATAATAGAATTTTTAAAAAGATATCATAAATAAATTAAATTTTAAACAAATTTAAAATAAAAATTCACTTATTAAATAGACTAAAAAATATTTTATTTAAAAATAATTTTTTTAACTCTTCTTGAATAAATCTATCAATTTAGAAAAAATTTAAAATTTATCAATAAAATACTTTTGGTTTGTTTTTTTTTAAAAAATGAAATTAATTTTTATTAATTAAATTTAGTATATATCAATAATTGAATTATAATATTTACTCGTAAATGAAAACAAATATCATATTTAAATAAATTGAATTTTGGGAAAATTAAATATTCTTAATAAAAATTGATTGCATATTTTCAACAAATTAATTAATAAATTTTGAATATGTAGACAAATTATATTTTTTATATATATAGTTATTATTATTTAATCCTTCAAATCCATATGTAAGGATATATTGATATATTAGATTAATAATATTTTTTATTTTGTTTAATCTAAATGTTATGAATTCTATAAAATAGCAGACATATTGATCTATTAAATTCTCATGGTAATATATAAATATGATAAAAGCATAAAATTATTCCCCTATTATGTCATCAAAATAAATAAAAAATGAGTATTGATTTTATTTAAACTAAACCCTTTTAATGGGTTAAAATTTCATAATATTCATCTAATCCATATATATAATACAATAAAATTTATCATATATATATCATTATCATGATAATATATTTCAAGACATATGGAATTTATCCATAATATGTTATCACCTATTTAATACAACTTATATTTCAAAATCAATATTTTGGGAAATATGTGATTTCATTGTCCTGATTGTTTTCCATTGACAATTTTAGTCCATATACATTCATCACGCATCAATATTTTTCAATAATATTAACCAAGATATATATATATATATAATATATTTATTATATATTTATTTCTGTTAATCCATGAATGTTCATGCTAACAAATTTATTACACCATCGAGGGATATGGTAGTCTATATGTACTCATGAATGACATTATCACTTTATAAAAGTCGATACAAATTAAAATTAAATAATAAATAAAATTTCCATAATGATTATCATATTATACATATCATTTATTAAAACTAAATCATTCAGTTTTGAATCAAGTTAAAAAAACTAGAAAGAAAATAACATCGCTTCTTAGAGGTGGTAGTCCATATATACATAGATAAAACATTCTTTTTTTCAAAGGATTTAATTATATGAAAATATATGATATATTATGAATAGAAATATTTAATTATGTTATAAGTATCAATAATAATAATTAAACTCATCCTTATAATATTCTAGTAAATATGAACATGTGAAATGATATGTATTATTATATTCAAAGAAAAACTATTTGTATGAATGAGTTGTAAATTAATATCACAATTGATGAGAAATATGATGAATAATAGTGATTTAATAATTATAAAAAAATTGACCAAATTTAGGATAACTGTATTCTCTTTTATAACAATGTAATATATTTATGGCAGTAATTTAGATTTATATATATATTGATTAGTTAAGGTGACTAATAATTATTTAAAATAAATCATTTAATATCCACTTATAGGTCATATGGTTGGTCTTTTGGAAAAACCATTGCCCCTATAAATGTATAATGAATCTATTACATGATTGTTTTAGGTGATAATTGTAAGACATGTCACAATATAGCATAACATTAAAAATGGAGTGGATCACATTTATAATTGAGGAAATGACCACTCATAGAATTTCATTAAATATTAAATTATATTACAGTTATAATCATTCCCAAATAACCTAAATATTTTAGTTATTCTATGATTCTATAGTATGAGATGAAATTCCAATAAATATTTTTTAAAGTGTTTAAATTGTGTAAGAAATAAAATCGTGTATTTTCTACCATAGTTAACAAAATATAATCTTAATTGCAGTAATTCCATTTTCACACATAAATGGATATAATTTTACAAATAACATGACATTTAAATTATAAATTTCTAAGCGGTGACACGTAAAATTATATATTATACACACTAATATATTCCATGAATTTAATTATTTATGAACACTTTCATAATATGTTATTTTCCTAAAATATAAATAATTCAAATTTTGAAAATATATATTTAATTTGACTTGAAATATATTAATAAAATAATTTTATTTAAACATATTTCATTAAAAGAAAATTATCATTTCTTGTTCATAAATAAATATAATGTTACAATTTTTTTGTATTATATTGGTTTTTTTATTTTAAAATCATTGATTTTATATTTCATTTAATTAAACAATTTATTTATAAATAAATAATTATTTCTGGTAAATAAATATTTTATAAAAATAATAATTAAATATCAATCATGAAAATAAATTTGTTGTTCTCAATATAGAAATTTATATTTATTCAATAATTTATTTTTTGCCTATGTAGACACATAGAAGCTATTTAAATCTAAAATAGTGACAGTTTTAATCATTAATTTATTTCAATATTATAAAGATCATTTTTAAAGATTAATTTTTAGTAAAAAAATAAACTTTTCGATAAAAAGTTTAAGGGAAAAATATTCTACATCAATTAAAACATTCAATGGAAAATAATGAACATGACGTTAAGTTTTAGCCCAATTCATCCTAATTTACTCTTATTTTATAAACATTACTATTTTTACTATTTATATAGGTCAATGATAAAAGTTTAATTTTAAAAAACTTAAAAATCCAGAATAGAAAAATTGTATACATTGTATCAAATTAAATTTATATTAGTGGAATAAATGGATTTTAATATTAGTGAACAAGATGTGATTAATAATACTTTATAGAAATAAATATCTTCATATATACACCATGTTTTATTCTTATCTAGTGCCTATAAAAATATATAAGGATTATCATATGATTCAATTGAATATATATTATCAAAATTTTATAAAAAATAAATCACTTATAGTGATTAATTTAATTTATTATGTTAAAACACAATGATCACATAAAAATATATTTTCTAAAATATACTTCTATTAATTTCAATTTTTTTATTTTTCATCGTATTCAATTTACAACCAATGAGATTTTATTATACATATGTAATCCATATAAGTTTTAGAATTTATCAATTAATTTAAATATCCGCTAATATAACATATATATCCTTATAGTATACTATAATACATTTCATTTTGACTTTGGTACAATTGTATCAGAAGAAATAGATAATATTAAATTTATTGAAAAAAATAATATATCATATATTCATTGAGTGTTTCCCAAGGATCTCGTAATTTTCTCCCAAATGATAATTATTTCCACAATTATAAATAAATTTTACATAATTATCATCCAAGGAAAAGGAAAAAATCACTGAATTCGTGAAATATGGGGATAATATTTCCCATTAACACATCAATTAAATGCTTCACATATAATGGAAGTCCTATAAAAACTCAATATCTATATCAAGAAAAAAATGTATACATTAGGATATTTTCATTCATCTCCAAAAACTAGTTATACCAATAGAATAAATCATTCTTAGTAAACCTTTTATCTATGTTTAATTGATAGAATAAATAAAAATGAAAAGATAATGGTAATGATTCTTCCCCATCACCAAATTAAATTAATATATATTTATTCAATGTAATATTCATCAATACATTGTCTTTATTGAAATAAGATTATCACCCTATAAACTAATATGAATGATACCCTTCTATAAAATTTCATTTTTGTAGATCACCAGCTCGTAAAATAATAAATGCGGAATACATTATATAAGAAAAAAATCATATAATAAACACAATATAATTCTTTATTTAACATGTAATCAATTTTAGGCATTCATGTTACAACCACATTAATAATGAAATCTAGGAACTCTTCTATGAAAAAAAAATTACAGCACTTAAAACATTGATAAAATAAACATTATCTTTTCTACTTTACAATTTAGGACACATACACACAACATGTTCATCAGTTTATTACAATAACATATAAAAATACAATTATTTACACAATCATCCAAGAATAAAATTATGATTTCAATGATTCCAATAGCAACACTAACAAAATATAAAAATCAAACAATAATATTGGAATTTTATAATTTTATCATTAATAATTTTAAATTTCTAGTGAAATTACACTTCTCAAAAGTAATCTCATAATATATTATCACATATTACATGAAATCCATAATTGGAAATAGAATAATCAAAACCAAGGGAAATAAAATTAACAATACACTATGGAATAGATATCAAACTATTTTAGGTATATTAATGCTGTATATATCTCCAATATAATTAAATCCATATATTATGTTTGAAAATATTCATTTAGAAACTCCTAAAAATTTTGGTCATCATTTTTTTAGTAAATATATAACATGAATTTGAAATCATTATGACCTCTTTATCATTGCATTGATATAAAATCAAATCTACCAACATTATCAAGTTTTCGTCCCATTTTATTATATGAATCATTGGGTTTTACTATTCCTATGTTGTTTCCATTTGATCATCTAAAACCATTAGTTCTTGGATGATTAAATTGTTGTAAAATAGAAAACTACTACATGATATAAACCAATAACATTTCGCAATACCATCATTTATTTAAATTTGTTATTTTATATTAAATCATATTATGCGAAATCATTCTATATGAAAAAATAACTACACAAAATTTCCTGATATATAGCTATGAATTTCTAGTTCTATTAAATCTAGCTAAAGGAAGTTGAGCTCAATAGAATTATAGAATAAAAATTAACTAATATAATAAGAACCTAGATTCATGTAACTAGTCATTATACTGTACAAGAGACTCATATGTCATTACTATCTATTTTTAGCCTATACATTCCCAAATACATATTCCTTCCCTAGAACTTCTAGAAACATTTCAAATTGTAAAGGACTATCTAATAACTGATTCTCATTTGAGATGAAATTAATTGATAATTAAATCATATATAATCCTAAAATAATATAAATTTTATAGAATATTAAACAAGACCTTGAAAATAAATAAAAAACCCACACTAATTATAGAATCCCCAATATAGTGAATTAATCATATATGAAGATGACTCCTTCATAGTTAAAGAAAATAAATTGTGTTGGGGATAATTAAGTAACTTAACCTATATAGCTTATAGATCTATATGATCAATACTGAAGAAAATCTACAATAGTAGTTTTAATATATGTAGTAAACTAATATAAAATACAATTTAATAATCATTCCAAGAATTGATTATATAAAAATATGTCTTTTGGTCCACTAACCATTTATCAAGTTACTGATAAAGAATTGAACACCCATACTCTATATAATGTGGATAAAATAATTGTACCTCCATCCAAAAATCCTCAAAAAAATACCTTAACCAAATAATTGTAAATTAGTGCATTATACATGACACATTTTCCCGATTTTTATTCATGAGACTAGAAATGATTCATCTCTTAAAAATAACATAACAATAGTGAGTTCTAAACCCATGAATTTTTTTTAATACCATTTAAGGAAAAAAATATTTACAAACAACATCTACCCATAATAATATTAATAAACCTAAAAATTTATATTTTCCCATCCCATGGTCCCTGTATGGTATTATGAATCATTTTTCATATTCAATTCAATGATATTACTTTTTGTACCTCTTCTAACATGTGGAATTGATCACATGTGATCTTTTATAAATCACATTATTATGTCACATACAATGTTTAATTGGTACTATATACATACCAAAATGTATTATCATTGCTAGTTACTTATTTAAAAAAGCATCACAACCATACATTTTTAGATTTGACACCACCTTAAGTAAAATTTCAAATTTTAGAACCCATATTTTTTAAATAGTGATGATGAGTGTAATGCCCCTAAAGAACATCTAGAAGGACAGTTGCGGGGAACTGGAACTGTGGCCATAGAACATACATTTATGGGAGGCATTTCCAAAAAAAAATTCCAATAAGGTAAATGAATAAAGAGTAAAACCCGAAAAAAATAAATTAAATCATCCAAACATGCCAAAAAATTATATATAACTCTAAATCATGACGGAATAAATTCCCAAATGAATTCTCATATGGAGGAAACAATACAATCACCATAAAAATTCTATAACCTCCTATGAGCTAATAATTTCCATCCCATTTACCATATAACCTATATATACATTGAAAAAACTCAAAAACATATTTATATTTATAGATAAGTGTGAGAATACCTGTATAATTAATATAATCCTTGAAAAATATCTCACATTGTATTTTAGAAGATGTATATTAATTCCACATTTAAAAAAAAATTAATGTTTCTTTTTAAATGGCCTACTATGTTCCCAACATAAATGAGGTTCACTCAGCAAATACATAATGAAAATATGTACCATATTATAGAAATTATATATAATAATAATGGTATCATGTTACCATTTTACCCAATGACTAGTAATCCTAAATCCAATCATCATACGTCATGCTGCCCTAATCCAATCCATATATCATGTCACTATATGTTATATAACATTATATAAACACAAATATAAATAAAATTGATAAATAACTTATAAATTCAAAACACTATCACAAACTATTAGTATATTATATAAATGAGAACTATTATATCTAATATATTTGTCCATTCTATTTTATTATATAGAGTAATGAAGAAAATTTATATTTCATTTAATTTAAATATTTATCTTTATGTTTTTTGGATTTTTATTTATAGTCATCATTGAGGTGGTATGTTTTGTTATCTGATATGAGGACAGTTTAACATGCCGGAATTTTATTGTTTTCTAAATTAATGATGCAAAATTTTGTGGTATTTAATAATAATTCACTGCATGATGATGTTTGGACTAATTTAACATATAAAATAAATATATTGTGTTGGATAATAGTGGATATCATATTAAAAAATGTCATTGTTATGTTTAATTATAATTAGTTTCTGAAATTGCGTATGCGTATCAAAAAAATGATGGATACCGATATCATGTGTGGATTTATTTTTTTTGTTTTTATCGTATCAGATTTTATATGGATTTTCCATCTGTTTACAATAATATTACCTCAAATTTTTATCTTGTGTTTATGGATATTAAGGATATTATTAATGAAACTAATTTCACTTATCCAATGGATGAAGATTTTTTTATAGAAACTTAGTGTGTTGTTGTTACTAAATATAATTATCATGTGATATGATATTTAATTCTTTTGGACTCCTAAAATTATTTATATTTTGATAACATTAGGTTTTATGTGAAAATATTGAGGGCCTAATTCATTCATAATATTATACAGAAATGGGTATTAAAATATTTTATTACTTAATTTAATTTTTATATTTCAATATAATTCCATCTATTTTTATTATGTAGATGAATAGCATTAAAAAATATTAATATATATTGTAAAATGGTTATTTATTGTAATTTTTATTAATATATCATTCAATGTTAGTATGAAATAATTAAATTCACATATATAATTATTTGTAATATATAAAAATCATTAATTAATAAAAAACATTTAAAAACAATGAAATAATTAATTAAAAACATTGGGTTATGGCAGTGATCACGCTCTTGTGTGTTATATGTTATATGAGGAAATTTTTAGTTTCATTTATATAAATATATCTCATTTAAAATAATATATATAAATTACGTTATAAAATTAATGTAAAATTTGATAAGAAATTTAACATCATCAAATATAAAACACATAAATAGTTATTTTTAAATAGATATATATAATAAATTTAATGTCTTGGTTGTTAAAATTTATGTTTCAAAATTGTATAATATACGAATTTTTTTTAATATAAACTTTATATAATAAAGATAAATATTTTTTACTAATTAATGGAATTGATACATTATAATTTAATTACAGAACACAACAATTTTCTATAATTATGTATATACAAATTTTTTTTCTTAATTTCATAGTCCATATAATTAGTTCCAATGGTTTGGTTTTTAATTTTTGTGGCTTAATTGAAAAAATCTACAATATATAAAATTCATTTTCATTCATCCACTAAATACACTCTACACCACACTCTTACCATCCATATATTTTTTTCATACAAATTTCCCAACACTATTATATGACATCTTATGTTCGATCATCAAACATCCACCCCACACTAATGATGTATAATTAACAACACATACCATTTTTATACCCTTACCCTCCCACACCAGCACATAAAATCACAATTTCAATAGGACTAAATTTTTTTTAATATTCCTATCTCATGCAGATGTATTGGTTTGTAGTTTAATGAATTATATATAGTCTACTATAATCTTGAACATCAAAATAAATATTAATAATAATTTTATATGGTGGAAAACAAGAATTTGACGTCTAGAATATTTTTATTACTTCTAAAAAGTACATGAAATCATTTATCACATATCTTGTGGGTGATAATTATGTGAAAACATTCCCTTATCTGTGTGAATTTAAAATTCTCCCAATCCCCATTTTTTTTATAAAAAATTAGTTCCCAGTGAGAGAGGGGAAGGATACATATGTCAATGGTGTTATTACCCTTTTAATATTTTCCTAGTCTATTGGAATATAACCAAGACTGCGGTTACATAGTTTTATATTTTTTTTATTTTTATATAAAATAAAAAAATATATATTGATAAATATATAAATCTTCCTAAAATAAGTTCTACCATTCTACTATTATAGTATTAATCTAAAAGGATTCACAAGACATGAGTTTTTTCATATTTCAACCTTTATATCAGCACCTAATACTTTCTAGGATTTGGACAAATTACAAAACTGTGATAATCACTAATATAGAAGGGATTCCAAGAATTGAGAAGTGTGCATCCTGAATAATTTTTAAACCATACTATTAGTAATGTAAACTATTGTAAAATTGAATCATAAAACTTATATAATGAAAATAACAATTGTTATTAATATTTACACAAATAAAAGAAAATATTTTATTATTTATTCTCTCTTGAATAAATCAAGCATTTAGTACATCAAATTTTTTTTCAATATAAATTATATGAATTTATTTTAAAATATATTTTCCTTCTTGAACAATTTCACCATTGTAGTAGTATGTCATCCCTAATAAAATTATTTATAATAAATAATATATTCATAATGCATGTGAAAAAATAATAATTTATTATATCTACTTAGAATAATTACAATTATTGACTAGTATCTAAGAACAGAATTACATTATAGGGAAATAAAGCTCAATGATCTTCTTCGTCTATCTCTTTTATAAAATGGTTCCTAAAGGAGTAATATATTGGCATAAAATTTCAATTACTTATTAAAATAAGTTTTCATCATTTTTCAATTATGATATGATACAAAAACGGATGAGTAGTATTTCAGGAATTATTTTTGATATTAACTTGAGGGTAAGTCAAAAAAAAACCCACTTACAAATGGTAGTGTAAAAAATGATTTGTAATTTAAATTGTTCTTATTTATTTGACATAATGAAATAATATTTAAATAAATTTATGCTTTCAATAACCTAAGAAATTTAAAAAATGAATAAAATTTATATTCCCACAAAATAATAAACAATTCATGTATGTGAAAAAAAGAATTATTAATAAAGAGTTATGTTTTATTTAAGAATCATGTCAAATATATATCATTATATTAGAAATTTTAATAAGTTTTGGCATTACAGTGACTCATACGTAGTTGATTATTTCATGTATAAAGCATTGGAATGGGTTAAAAAAAATTTACTGAGAAATAAATAGTATAAAATATAAAAATATAAAATTATTATTTCTCATACATTGTTTCATAATTACTAATATGTATTATGTAATCATATATCTAATCCATGTACCATTAATATTATTTCAAAACCTCAGAGTAAATGACTATTATAATGTTTTAGATATTAAAATCGGCAAATAGAGTTTTTCCTATGGAATCAAACATTTCAATTAGATTAAATTTTCTATTTCTTAAATCACATATACACACATCAGAATGAATCATAAATAGATTTAGATCACTCTTACAGTGAGTATAGATCCCAGAAATATTTTTAGCCTCTAATAAAACAATGATTAATTTTGTATAAATCCACAAAACCTATAAAAATATTATTCACCTATTTCAAAAAACAATAAATAATCCTTACTAATATTTTCAAATCATTAATAATTTGGGTGATGGAAAATGAAAACTACTCTAATATATTAAGGGTCACATTGATATCCCCCTTTGGATATCATATGTCTTCATGAACATTTTACTTACAAACAAATTTTTATTTATAAATTTATATGTTCATTGAATTTTAAATGTGGAAAAAAATCACAGAAATTATTTATAATTAATTGTATTTTAATACATTTTAATTTCATAGTAATAGGGAATAATTTTTCATTTTTATATGATTATATTATTATCAATTAGGGTACTCACCATTCTATTTTATACCCTTAACACTATAAAATATTATACTATATATAAGTGAAACTCATTGATTACATCCTTATTCTATAAGAGTTTTTATCCATTTATCCATATCTCTATGTAAATAAATATATTTTCTAAGGGATAAATTTAAAACTTCCCCACAATAAAATCAATCACCATAAAATTTTAACCCTCTTTATACAATAATAATACCACCAACATTTATGTCAAATAAATATAATAAGTTCCTTCCTCAATTAGAGTTTGAAAAATTTTCTACCCAGTTGTATGTATGATACAATGTAATGTGGTGTACCAATGTAAAATTTTCTTATTATAGTCATAAATTATAAATAAACATGTTCTGTTGACCTGCCTAAAAAATTACATTCAAAAATGTTTTTATGAAAATATTATTTTATTGATATAAAGTATGAATTTATTGATACTCTCTATAACCATTTAAACAACTCGATATAGTTTATTGAAACATTATATGAATGAGATCAGTTATTCATTAATGTTTTTATATTATCAATGATTCATTAATTATAATATGAATTACTCAATAGACATTAATTATTATCCACAAAATATTCATGATGTTCCATCTTCTAACACATATCATTATAATCAATAATAATAGATTTTTATTCAAAATATATAACAAATATTTTAATTTTTTATACAATTATAACATACTCATTAACTATTGACCATAAATAATCATCTTGTGGTTTATTTTTTAAAATTAAAATCACCATCCAAATTGATTCATGTTAATTTAGATTGATCTATGTGTTACCATTTAATATGAATTATTATAAATATCAACATACCCTTGATATATTTACATAAATTATTAGTATCAATAATGTATGATTCTATAGAGTCAATATGATAAATGAGAAGCACATATTGAAAATTTAATATCATAAAAAATTGAATGATCTATTATGTTACCAAATAGTTCCACTAAAAACATCTTATTTAAAATTTCTGACTAAACTTCCTCAAACAACTTTCAACCAATATTTATGGGTGTAGAATCTTATAAAGAGTATTCCCAATTAATATTAATAATTAATTCATTTGATTATTTCTCGATGGGAAAATAAATGTTTATCATTTCCTTATAATATCTACATGTTTCATACCACTACATGGTTGGAATTTTAAAACAATTTCATTATGTTTTTATAAAAATAAATCAATAAAACGTAAAAATATCATTATAAAAATATTTCGTAAAATAAATATATTATATTTAGTATATATTATTTTGTCTCAAAAAAATATAATATTTTTTCCCAATTCAAAATTAGAAAAATATAAATATCATATAGTCTTCCTCTCTGAATACTAGGCTCCTAGTATATGGATACAATGGTAAAAATTACATTATAATGTAAATTCCTTTTGAAAACAATACCCTATATTCCCAAATATATTTTCTATTGAAGTATTTATATTTTTAGAAAAATTCTATAACTATCAGCCCACAATAATTCAATGTGGGTAATATTAAAAAATATCAATGTATTTCATAATAAAAATGTTTTTCATAAAATAACATGAAAACTATTCAGGAAAATTTGCACAACATTCATGTTGGATTCCCATTTTCACTTAACCATCATCAAACCCTTTGAAAAACATATTAAAACATGGGATGAGAACAAAATATCAGTATGGGTAATAATATAATGATATTAACAATTGGTACATGAATAATTATATAAATATGGAATCATTTTTGACAATGAAATAGTTCTCAACCAATATGTGTCATATAGTTACAAAGTAAAAACATGATATTTAAACAAAATATTGAAAAACATAAATAAACCATATAGGATTCATGGTGAATTACAGGATTAATATTGTATCCCCTATGTCTACATTATGATTTGTAACCCTCATGGATAACTTATAATGATACCCTCGTGGATACCTTCTCATGTACCCATTGTAGTTACACTTATTGTAACCATAAGAACGACCTCTATCCTAAAAATACATAATGCATTGGAGGGAGATATAGTTCCCATCCTTCATCATAAACATATCCAAATAACCATAACATAATGATAAATTATAATCAATTTCATAAAAACATTATTTTTTTATATAAACTAAAATTTAAAAAATCATTTTTAATGAAAAGAAACTTACTAATACCATATCATTGCGGTGAGAATCAAACAATGAAAGCAATGTGTATATTAATAGTAAATAAACATAATAAAAAATAATATATTCATATTTAAAATAAAAAATAATCATAGCATTTACAAAAACATTGATGTAGAATGTTTATCAAAAGAATAGAAACTGGGTTATGAATTCCCTTAAATTAGGTTCCTCTAACATCAAATGTGTTCAATCATTCTCTTGAATATTACTCATTAAGAACCTCAAAATGTCCTTTATATTTGGCCCTTTAGTAATTCTAGTTTTACATTGACAAGGGTAGGTGTCTTGGGAATTGGATTGAGAATAAATTTGACAAGACTCAACATGTAAAATGTGCATGTATAAGAGGGGGTAAGGGGTGGTAGTTTTAGTGGAGAAGAGGGTAGTTTTCTATTCTTTTAATAATTATTTAATTATTTTTATCTGGATAAGAACTATTTATTCATCATGTGACTAAATATAGTAATTAATTCACATGATTTAGAACAAATGGATCTTACATATGATGAACATAATCATTGATTATATAATTCATGTATTTATCTTAATTCGTAAATTACCATATTTCATTATTCACCAAGAATTCATATAGTTCAGAAAAATCCAAAAAACTCCTCACGAAAAGTTTTTGACGATTATAATTCAAATATGAACCACATTTTCTAAAATATCATTTTTATATGAAAATTTAAATTTTAATTAATATTCTTAATTTATTCAGAAAATAGATGTTTTAAAACTGTAATTAATTTTATAACACATTGAATAATTAATTAAAGATAGATTAAATTATATTATAATCATAAAAAATCAAAAATAATCTTTTGTGAATTTATTTAATGATAATATATTATAATTTAAATCATTATATTAATTATAAAATTTTATATAATATTTATTATTCCCAAAATAACAAAATATAATTAATAATTTTCTAAAATTTATTTACTTCTTAAATTATATAAATATATCATATAATCACATAAAAGATGAATATATATTATTTATAATTTATTTAAAGAGGTCATTATTCTCATAGAACTATTACTTTTCTTAAAGGGCATTTTACTGTCACATTAGAATAAATACGTTCATTCTTACAAAAACCTCTTATTTATTTATAATTTTATAATTATTTTTAAATCTTAATTGTATAATGAAAAGAAATTATTTTATAAGTATCTAGTTTTTTACGTTATCCTGACCTTTTAGATATTGATTCCTCGAAATTTTTACATATTTATAAAATATTTTTTGTACCATTTCCTCATATCAATTTTAGATTCCCATGTATCTTCATCAAACTTTTGGTTTCTATATTAAATATTTTCCACACAAATTACATTATTTAATAATATGTTCTATATATGATCATGAATCAAAATTTTTTTCTCATAATAAGAATTTTTCTCTTTCATCTGAACTACTTATTGTCTTAAAAATGAGGTAAATATTCCACAAACATATTCATTGTCGAAACATAAAAACATTGTGTACTAGATATAAACTCATAGGAAAAGAAATTTTGTAGGAAACTAGTGCAACTATATCTAGTATTTCATAACGTCGAATAAACGGTGTAATTAGATTTAATTTCTTATGAAAATGAAGAAAAAATTTCCATAGTAATATTGTATGATTAAAATGATCACCTACCTAAAAATAAAAGTCATTCCTCATGTTACCTGCATAAGGTTTCATTTTTATATATATTTTCAGATTTACTTATTTTTCATATCCAATTTCTCATCCACATCCTCTACTAAATATTGTCTCATAGACTTTCATTTCAAAAACTTCATCACAAAAATATTGAATTGAACACTGATATCCATTTAATGCCTCAAATGGTTCCAAATTTATACTCGAATGAAATCTATTATTATTAGAAAACCAAAATAACTAAAGATTACAATCCCAAATACCCTAGTACTAAATTGAATATTCTCAAACCATATACTCAAATGTCATAATTTTTCCATATTAATTTTCATTAGATTGAGGATGAAATGTTGTTCTGAAATTTTTATATTCGGAAAAAAATATGGAGGAATTTAAATAAGATAGAAGTAATCAAGGTATCTCACTAATATAAAATAGAAAGATTAAATCCATAAAATCGGACCATCTCTTTGATTTAATTTCATAAAACCTAATTCAAATACATATTATCTCGATTAGGAAGGAAATGTGCAGATATAGTCAGTCCATCTACAATAATCGAAATCACATTGTTACCTTATGAATTCCATGGAGGTCCCACCACAAATTCAATAGATATATTTTTCCATCTCCACTCTCGAACTACAAATTTCTGTAGCATCCCATTTTATAATTAGTATACTATATTAACATATTAATAAGTAAATCATTATATGGTAAAATATATAATATATTTTTTCATTCCATATTACCAGTTAATGTCTTGATGATCATTAAATATCATATTACTACCATGATGAACTATAATTGGAGAACTATATGCTTCAGAAAAATATTAATTCATTATTTGTTATCCATAAGAAACACATAATATCATTATGAATTTTAAAACATGATACTTATCATTGTTAAATTATGGAGTCTAACTATTTAAACAAACTCTTCCTTTTTATGAAACTAAATGTCTTCCTTTTATTCTATTTTAATTGAACATAATAGAGATTACTGGATTGACTCCTAAAACAAAAAGATGAATCTCCTACCACAATAACTTCAATGCCAAAATCATTCAAATCATTAATCAAGGGTTTTTTTGAAATCATAACACGGGTAATAATTCCAGATGTTTTCCACACAATGTATCCTACATATTTTTTTCTTTTCTAGAATGGTAATTGATCATTCCATTATAATCCTTTATCAATTGAAGCCATCTTCTCTCCCTCATGTTTAATTCATTTTAGGTGAATACATAATATTAAACTTTTATAGACAGTATATAATTCACATTTGACACCATATAATTGATTCCTCCAATTTTTCAAATAAAAACCCATATCTAATAATTTAACATAACATGATGGATAATTTAACTCATGATATTCGTTTTCCTTTAACTTTATCAATTACATGATCATTCTACATAAGAATAATATCATTTCCCTTTAATGAACTATTAATTATGAGGAAAAATATAACATTTCTAAAAGGTAGGGACTATATTTAAATATTCACCAATATCTTATATAGTCCCGGA
This sequence comes from Viscum album, assembly GCA_963277665.1. Taxonomy (NCBI): domain Eukaryota; kingdom Viridiplantae; phylum Streptophyta; class Magnoliopsida; order Santalales; family Viscaceae; genus Viscum; species Viscum album. The sequence continues at coordinate 1,216,462,023 of OY728142.1, read as the reverse complement.
AAATAATTCTTCTTTCTAAATAATGTTATAAAATATTCGTATTAACTTACTTATTATTATATATAACCATGCATAGTTTTTAACTAATATTCAATGATAACCTAATAATATTTGAAATATATGATTCAATTTATCATTTGTAGGTCATGTACATTCATTAAAATCTTTTGATTATGTGGGATCAACTTCTATTCAATCCTTATTTTTAATGTTCCCACAAAAAAACGTTTTATGCAACCCAATATCACATTTTCTAAAAATATTTATAGATTCTTGTGTTTGGGAGTTTGAAAGAAAGTACTAAAATGATCTTCATGAACATCATAACCTTTTAAATAAATGAAAATATCTGCCATAGTAATGATAAAAAACATATACAAATATTATAGGAATATAATATTCTTAATATCTATTAACAAAGAAGAGTAAACTTTCAAGAAAAGGGGAAAAAACTCATAATGCCCATATGTAGAACATAGGGATATTTTCAGGATTCCAACATGTTTCACCATCATCTATTGGTTCCCATATCTCATATAGGACATGAGAATATATTGAGATTTTTATACCTAATCAAATATGACGTGAATAAGAGAAAAATTATACTTATTAATAACATTAAATTTTAAATGTCATGCCCTGTAATAATATAGAATTAGCATTGAATAATGATTAATTTTTTAAAAGAAAATAGGAGCACACCATGGTGATGTTCTATGATGAATGAATCCTTTATCATGAATATCCTACAACATATTTTTCTATTCATGAATTTCTACTAGACTCATTCTGTAGGATCATAATGATATTGATTGTAGTATCGTAATAATGATGTAGATACTCAATATACAAGCGTGGCGGAGAGTGAATTGTATACTTTAAAATTTTATTTTGGAACTTTTAAAGATGGTAATAATTAATAATGTTAAACAAGATTAATTCACAAGACCTCTATGTTCTACAATCTTTCTGGATTCCATAAAATTTATTCTAGAAATAAACCATAAGAATTGTTTAAAAAGATTAAGATTATACTATAAATCATATAGAATCTTACTAAACAGAGTACAAGTATAAGAAATTATAATATATTTATACACTCATCAACAATAAAATTTGCAGAGGAAAAACATGAAACAATACTAGTAAGATGTAATGAATCTTTTATCCCAAAGAGAAGGGTATCTAACAACCTTGGAATACGGTCCCTTGATTTACACTTTCAGGAAAGAATGCCTTACCCACACTAGGTCAAGTCCATGATATGAATATCAGAGTCTGTCTTGTTGTCCCCAAAAGCCCTCAACTTCAAGGTATTCAGAACCACTGTCTTCATCAACACGGAAGTAATCAAACATTATGTTAGTCGGCACCTTTGTGATCCTATCCCTAAAAGCCCTCGAATGTAATCAGTAACATTCTGAGTCTCACAAAGGAAGTTTGAAATTGATGTTCAGTACACAAAATGTATGACAGTCTCCCTCTATAAATCAGTTCAACAACATGTTGTCTCAAGAGTTGTAGAACAGTTGTGTGTTATGAGATCTTTCAAATGATCTCATATTTATGGGCACATCTTCCACGATTGGATCCCTCCTACAACGATCATATTTTTCCTTGAATTTTAGAGAGACCTGTACATGTATCACTCAAACAATAGTTTTTTATAAAAATCAATGATGACATCATTTTAAAATTATAAATTTCTAAGAAAAAAATATGCTTGCTCAACCAAATACTTTTTTTGGAGTCTAAGGATATAAAATCTCAGATTCTAAACAAAAACCATTTGGTGTGCATACCACATGGATATTTAGATTTTGTTTTCCAATGAATTCCTAAGATGAATTCTATAGAATTCTGGAGTCTAAATTTCAAAGAAATTCGGAGTCCTGATTTCTTAATAACATATAGTCTGAATTCGTAGAATTTTGAAGTCCGAATTTTATGGAAATTCATAGTCTTGAATTCATAATAATTCATAATCCAAATTCATAGAATTCCAGAGTTTGAATTTCAATAAAATTAAGAGTCTTGAATTCTTAAGAATTCAGATTTTGAGGTCATAAGAATTCATAACCTTAACACAGAAAGTGTAGAGTCCGAATTTAGAGAATTCAAAACCAGAACTCTGAACGTTCAGAGTCTAAATTCATAAAATATGGTACATGGAATCTGAAGGATAGGAGTCTGAATTCAGAGAGCTCAAAATCTGAACATGGATCCTGAAAAAAGAATGCTTTATATCTAAGTATATATATGATTCTGAGGTTTTTGTTACAAAACAGATTTTTATACATAGAATATGAACAATGAAAACAATGTATGGATAAATTTCCTTGGGGAATGGAAATTTTCTGTATGAGGATAAAACATAGGGGAAATGAAATTTTTTTTCAGATAGATTTTTCTTGATTTTCAAAACATGAAGAAATGTGAATGTCATAAGGAAACCATTTGGACTCAACAATCTCCCCCATTTTGGAAGGAAAATACATCCTTAAGAAAAAATATAAGATATTACAAAATAAAACATATATCCCTTAACATATGGGAATAGATGAATATAACTAAATTTCCCTTATGCTTTGGAAACACTAAGGATCGTTTTCAAGATTTCTGGATTGAGGCATAGCATTTTATTGAATACAAAACTCTTCTTGGATAAGAACTTCCCCTTATATGAACTCCCCCTTATATAGGGAAATTTTTTTTTTACATAGTATTCTTTTTTTTCTTATCTCTCCCTTTGTGATTTTAAAAAATGATAAAAGGGAATTGAAAAAACAAATGTGCTACCTAAAACATTAGTATGATACAACAAATGCTATAAAGGGAAACTAAAAATTTCATTATTATTGTAAATAATTTTTGTAAAACAAGGAAAATAAAACCAAAAATTAGATTTGAACAAGGTTATCCTACCTTTTCCTTGGACATCAGCTTCTTCCCTATTGCTCTCAGCTTTTTAGTTCTTTATAATCTACCTCTGCGTGCATGAGTAACTCATTCTGATCTTCTGTTTTCTTCTCTAAGGCTTTGACTTTTTCTACCTTATTCATGAGATATTCTTCTGGACCATTTAGAACTTATTCCACCATGGAAAGATTCTCTTCTATCTCAATCCGAATATCTCTTTCTCTCTACCAAATCTAAGTAACTGAACACAACTTCCCATTCAGATCACTCACTTTTTGAATTTGATAATTCTATTCAAGAGTTTTCTTTTTCTCAAAAATATTTGTGAGATCCTTGATCTTCACATTATCGGTGTTAAATGTGTCATTTACACATTCATGGATATCATCAAGAACTCTCAGGTCTTTTAATGTCCTCTTTGACCAGATTTTCATCTTTTGACATGATCTTTTATTTGATTCATAGCTAATAGAAATATTATTGAAGTCAATTTTGAATTTGACACACTTATCCATCACCATGGATACTGAATCTGAATTCTGATTCAAGGTGTGTTGAAGCATTTGACATCTCATGTATATGTTTGGAAATAGAGGGATAGATCCAACAAGCTTCTTCAAAGGTTGAAGTGCAAAATCATTTCCTAGAGAGGATGAATCTGAATCAGTGATTTTTCTTGGAGAGGGTTCTTTTTCTAACTCAACAGGATTACTCTTTGAAGAAGTACCCCCTTCTCTCTTCTTCTCCACTGATCTATTAGGTATATAAAAAACCACCTATTTTCCCTTTGTAACTTTATCAATGGCTTCCTCATTTGGTGATTTTTGTTCACAATCAGGGAGTTGAACGATTTTGTCATCATCTTCTTCTGCCTTCTTAGGTCATGCCTCAGCATCCTCTTGTTGAATGACATATTTATTAAATATTTCTTCATCAGATGGTTTGTCTACTTCGTCTTCAACCATCTCTCCATCAATCCCAGGGGTAGAAAGCTTAGATGATTCGTTATGAGAGGTTCAGAATGGATATTTTTCAGAGCGACTTTCCTTCTCATGAAAATCCTCAAGTTTCTTAATGAGTTCTGGGCTATCGCCACTCTCTTCTCCTTCCTCTTATTCTAATTCATCGTCGTTAAAAACTATTTATTTTAGTTTTTCTTGAATAGTAAACATCATTCATGGAGATTCAGGTAATGGTTCTATAATAAACGATTCCGGAACTGTAAAATTCTTGGAATCATTTTTTATAGCCTTTAGAAGGGATTAAACAATTTTAGCCTCAAAAAACTCCTTCTTCTTAATCTTTTATTTTTCATGCATCTCAAGATCTTCAACTACCTTCCCCCTTAATGAATTTTCTTCCACATGGTCCATGACAAACTTAGGCTCCACTTAATTTTGTTCATTCATTTATTCTATCTACTTTTCTACAACTTCATCAGAATATTATTTTTGTTTCATTGGAATCAGAGGGGTGGATTGGGTTTCCATAGCCACTGGGTTTTTCTCCTTCTCTTCCAGATCCTTCATCTTGTTATTCCTTCCAACTTTTTTAGAGGTCTCAACCATTTTTTGTTTCTTCAAAATAGCTTCATCATCTTCTTTCGGTAAGTCATATAATTTTTTGGTTTCTATGAAGAATCCAACATTCATCATTCTCAGTGTTTCATGGCATAACATCATATCTATGCAATTTCTCGACTTACATTTTCAAGGGATTTTGAAGGATTATAAGAATTGAACAATTATATTTGATAGAATTTTTGGATACATAAAAATATGAACATTCATTTTTCCATTCACTATGTTCTAAATCATAATTAGAATAAGATTAACCAAATTTATCTTCCATATATTTTCCATGAAATCCATAATGTACATAGAAGTATTCTTTAATGAATCCATATCACCATTTCCTGGTATTATGAAACCTTGAACCCATAATTTATGAATCTGCAAATTTGTGGAAAAATGGAGAATAATCATAGTCTTTACCTCTAAGAGACCATGGAAAGCCATTTCCTTCACCTTAACAAATATTTCTATAACATCCAACAACATATGATAAAACAAATCATTATCTCATTCATATGGGATTCCAATCAAACTAGTATCCTTGGTATATGATATTTAATATGTCTTCCAATAGAACTTGAAATAAAACATCTATCTTTATTCTTCCTTGAAGAATGTTACTGACTAAAAGAATTCTATTTACAATTATAGATATACCAAATCTTGATCTTTTGGTTTGGTGAGGAAAACACTCTCCAACCCATTATGCTTTATATTCTTGGAAATAATAGAATCGTACATTGAGAAAATCCACAGATCAGTTAACCTCTTTCTATATATTTTCCATTTATAAATTGGCTTGACAGTTGACATATCTTTCTAGGAGGATACTTCGGTAGAAATTCAGATGTAAGAACGATATGAGATGTTCGGAATGGGAATTTGTAGGAGGGAAGAACTTCATCAAGCACGAGCATGAGTTTTGATGTGGAATATCCATAAGGGTTCCTTTATATAGGTGCTTGAAGTAAAGATTCTACTTCCATTCTCAATCCAACGGCTGAAAACATTCTGATCAGATCTGATGTTTGAGATGATAGCTGCAAGGAAATCATTGTATGATCTGATCATTTGAGGTTTTTAAGAACATCATTTGGATTTAAGGAAATTTGAATCCAAAAATATAAAAACAAATTAAAATAACAACAACTAATAGTTAATTTTGAGAATTCAAGAAAGGAAAAATACCATTCATATTACTAATAATATTATTCCTAAGGAGTAAAAATCATCTTTATGAACATTAGATTCCTAAAATTTTAATTATGAAAAATAAAGAAAAAATTTATTACGAATATTTAGAAAATCATCATGATGTAAATTTAAAAAAACATCATAATGAAAATTTAGAAAATTTTCATTTTATAAATATAGAAAATCTTCAATTTAAAAATTTATAAAATCATAATTATGAAAAGTTTAGAAAATATTCGTTACTTAAAGTATTTAAATTCAGAAAATCTTCATTACAATAATTTAAAAATAATTATTAAAAAAATAGATTATGGAATGAAAAAAATAAACTACGAAAAAATTTAGACTACAAAAAAAAATTTAAACTACAAAAAAATTTAGACTACGAAAAAGTTTTATACTACTAATAAATTTCAGACTTTGATAAAAAAAATTAAACTACTAAATAGTTTTTTGACTATGATAAAATTTTAAACTACAATAAAATTATAGACTTTAATTTTTTATTTAAATATAACAATAAAAACTACTACTACTATGAAAAAGAATTTGTTTCTAAAAAGAGATTGATTTCAACAAAAAGTTAATAAGGATGATTACCATACGATTATCATTCTTAACTTATGTTTAATGTATTCAAATCTATCAGACATTAGCGATTTTGTGAAAATATTATCAAGCTAAACTTGCATTCCAATAAATTAAAGAATGATATCTACTTTTGAGTGTGATCCCTAAGAAAGTGATGCTTAATATCAATGTATTTTGCATGAGAGTGATGTTCAAGGATTTTAAATTGGGAAATGGAACTTGTATTATCACACAAAATTTGTGTTTTGGTAAAAATCATTCTATAATATGTGAGTGTGTGTTCCATCCACAACAATAGAGCACAAAAACTTCCATATTCTTCATATTCAGCTTCAGTACGGGAAAGTGCTATTGTGTGTTGTTTTTTGCATTACCAAGAAAATATTGATTCTTCTAAAAATGACATGTTGTGGATGTAGTTTTCCTATCCATTATACATCCACCATAGTCAGCATCTGAAATTTTTTAAAACAAAATCATTTTTTTAAGAATAAAAGAGTTATCCGATCCATGGATACCTTTATGTAGGAAAAAATATTTTCGCTGAATTTAAATGAGATTCCTTAGGATTGGATTGATATCTTTCACAGAGGCACACTGAAATGAGTAATTCCAGATGGCTAGATTTTATGTAAAGTAGAATTCCTTTCATACCACTAAAAGTTGTTGAAGTTCCCATTCATGATCTAAGTATCACTGAGAGGGGTAGGGGTGAATAAGTGATATCTGTTTCTTTTTATCTTTCCCCCTTTTGAAACAACATTCACCTCTGGTTAAAGAGTTTCTTACCGGCTGAACACACACAACCACCTGAACACAAGATTTACTAGGTTCACTAATCAACAAAATTAGCTAAGTCCATGGTATGGTAAATAATCAATCCAGTACCCCACAATCCATAAGAAAAAAAATCCTTTTATGTGGAATACAATGAGTAAGATATACCATTACACTCTAGCACAAATAGGAAAATGTAATGATTCTATCCTTGTTAATGAACATTCAAAAATAAAATCTTTTAAAACAATTCTTCACTTTCCCACCCAGAAGCTAGTAAGAACCTCCGGGTGAAAACAGCTTGCATGCCTCTCCCTGCTTGCACTCCTCCTTACTTCCGCGCCACATGTTTGTGTTCCACTATGCTTGCACACCACCCAGCTTGCGCACAACCTACATACGCACCACAACATTCACACCATAACTTGTGCACCAATATATTGAAAACTGCACAACTTGCATGCTACCTTTGACTTATACACAACACAATTGCTGAAGACATCTCCTTGCTTCCATGCCTATAAAAACATTCACGCCAATTCGGCTTGTGCGCCACAACTTGTGCACTACCACACTTGCGCGCCTTATAAAAAACCCTCATCTTGTGCATCACATCTACTTGCATGTCAAATTAGTTTTTGAGCCACATTCTACTAAATGTGTTATCAGAGATCAAAAATTTTCCTTATGTGTTATTCCTTAAAAACAATGAGGATTCTAGTCGTCTATTTATAGGAATTTTGGTGACTTCTGTGCCATATACAATTGGGCGAACTCCATCACTTGTTCGCCGCTCCTGCACTAGCGCACGACTCTATCACTTTCGAGACACATTCTTTACATTTTCAAATTATGATATCATGGTGTATAAATACGACTTGCGCTCAACATACAATTGTGCACCACATATACTTGTGTTATGCTTTTTAATTTCATGCCAATCATTAAATTGCCCCCCACTTTTGACTTGTGCGCCACTTTATTTCATTTTCCAGAAACACTTATTTTAATATCCATATATTTCATAAGGATTTCATCACAAGATCTAGAAACATATCATATTAGTGAAATAGAAATCAGATATGAATTGTCATAGTTTAAAACTCCTTTACAAATTGAATTGATTTAGCTTCTTTGACAACAAAAAACAACACTATATAATAACAAACTCTTCTTACTTCCTTATCTGTCCAACATGGTCCCAAAAATCTCCCCCATTGGATTTTGTTGTCGTCCACGATTCATAAATCAGTGAACATTGTAATCTTAATAAATAAATTAATTATCAAAAAATCTAAGCCTACACGAGCTAACAAATTGTAGGAAACAAGAATCAATAACATTTGAAACAATGTTATCCAAAAGCAGTGACTATGAAATCAAATGATCGTTGTAAAGACCCAAACTGTGACGTACATGGAAAATACATTACTTTTTTGGAATACATAATACATAACAAAATTAGACACACAAGGATCGTAATAGTTTAGTGTCTTTCGAAACTCGGAATAAAATATTCTAATCACGGTGAAAGATCTTCAACATCTCCCAATAAAGATCTTCCCCTTTTTTCTTACCTAAAACCTTTCTTTATATCCCGGGGAAAAGAAAATATAAAAGGGGTGAGCTCGAATGCCCAGTAAGGGTAAACATAGAGAACATAAAACAATCCATAAACATTTGAATGCAAAAACTTGAAGATAAAATCTAAACATCAAAATCTTCAGCAAAGACTAGAATAATAGAAGTACGTAAGGAATATATCATAAGGGAACATAAATCAAGATAAAATAGCATGGGAATAAATTATATAATTGTGGAAACAATCAAGCCCATTATATTATTTCCATAGTATCAAAGGCATTGCTGCCAAGACTATCTTAGTGGACAAAGTACCTTTCTGAATCGAGTTCACTTCTCATTCTAGTCCTATATTACTGAACCAGTTTAACTTGTTGTTCCAGCCATGTCTATCTCATTAGATATAAATCTTTACCCAATGCATTGGAAGGAGATATAGTTCCCACCAATCTCATAATGAAATCATTCTAACTTGTGCCGCAAAATAAACATACATCATTCATAATAACTCAATGAATATAATGGGTTTCATAAACATCATCCCATCATCACATAATCTGTATAAAAGAAATTGATATTTCATCATAAGAAAAGTAAAACCATGTAAATAATAGAGAAATTATACTTGAAACATACACATATGAAATAATGTCGTCTTATATGTAAAATGATTTTGATAAAACACTTGAAATGAATTCTTGGGGAAAATATCCATTCTTCTTCAAAATCATTTTCTTTTCACAAAACGGCATTATATTTTAAAAGATAAGGATTTTGTTTAAAATACTCAAGAAATATTTTGGACTAAGCTTCATTAAAATAAGGCTTTATAAAACCGTAAAAATCCTTTCATGTCGTATACGTTAAAAAAATATTCTTCTCGTACATTTGTCAGAAAAGTCAAAAAATACCTTGTAGGGTAAATAAAAGAAAGATACCTTCCATACCATGGGGTAAAATTCAAATGGGAAAAAACGAATTTAAACATACATGAACAAACTTTTATAAAGCATGGACATTGATGATAGCAATAACCCCAGTAAACACTTACGAATAAGCAATCACGGATAAAAATGAGATTTGCACAATTATCCCTTACCATAGGTCCGATATGCTTCGTAAGTATCTGAACCACTTATATAATGATTTAAATAATGTCATTTACTTATTAAAGAATCATATTAATTGTTATTATATCATATATGTTTCACTTATGACTTTATAATACCCGTGGTTTTGTAAATTCCATGTTAAAGCAGCGTTTTGGGTAAAATCATTACATTTATCGTATGTGTTTCGACTTGTCATTCTTGATATTAATACTTATATCAAGATTTAAATATTTCTAGAATGTAAAACATGATTTATATATAATATATATTCATCATATACATATATATATTATAGACCGATAAAAGGAATGAAATACATCATTCATGGAGACGGTAGGCCGTACGTACGCATGAATGATATTTTCGTTTCCTTATTGAATTGAATGAAAATAAATAGATGACATATATATATATATATAAATACTATAAAATTCATATATTTAATTATTATTCATTATATAATCTTTATGATCATTCATGTATGGTTAACATGGAGAATGAATCTCATCATGTCGTGGAGACCGTAGTCCGTAAGTACGAACGAGCTATGATATCGTTCCCATAATTATTGAATATAATTGGAGTGGAAGGTATAATATATCAGAATCATTATGATGTTATAATAACCATATATAGTTATTATTTACACCATTATACCTATCCATGTAAGGTGTAGGTGGAAAAACAGATTTCACCATGGCGTGGAGACAGTATTCCATACGTACGCATGTGTGGTGATTTTGTTTTCCGTAGGATGGATATATGGTGAAATAGGGATGTTTAATACTTATAATAATATATCAGTATATGAGTTATACTGATGTTATTACTTCATAATGAAACAACTAAATAAGAATAAGTGGAAGAAGAAATAAAGTTGAAAAATTTTTGTAACAGACATTACCTCTTCTTTGGAGCGCCTCTTTGAGACCTCGTCTTAGGGGAATAAATTGGTCTTTGAAGAAGACCAGAACCTCTATAATGTTTCTATGTAAGTGGAGAAGAGAATTTTTCAGGGGTTATCCGAGCTTGAAGGATCAATGTGGTGTGAGTAAGAGAGGGAGGAGGTGCCTTTTATAAGGGAGGAGAGGGTCACCTTTGGAAATACTACAAATATTATTTTATTATAAGGTCATATTCGGTTTTTAATAGCTCCAAATTGAGTTATTTCAAATCAAATGTTGGTATGGGACGAAATCCTCTAGTCCAATTGAATTTAGACAAGTTTATGTTTCTATTTTAACCTTATCATTTAGATTTAACCTTAAGTTAAATAATTTTACTGTTACCGTGAATTCTTGTTTTCTTACACTATAAGGTTAATAAACTTACTATAAAAAGCCAAAAGAACCCCAAGTTGATTATTATTAATATATATAACATTATCTATGTCATTTTTTTGATCCTTATATTTTTAGGAATAAAATAACAATTAATAATATAATATTTTTTTTAAAAACTATTTTATGTCAATTTTGATAGTATTTGGTAATTTATTTTTTTGAAAATCATAACAGAATGAATAGTTCGAAAACTATTAACTAAATCAATAGTAACATGTCATATTAACCTATAAAATCAGTGTAATTCATAAAAAGTCTAAAATTACGTTTATTTGGGTATTTATAACATCAATTATGTCAATATTTCATTAATAAAATAATTACTGCATCATCTTTGTGTCATAAATAAATTAAATTATTTAAAGTATAAAAATTATAAATAAAATATAATTATGTAGGAAATCTTTTTATATTTCTAATTAATATTTATAGTCATTTGTATCTTTTGTATAACCCTATATTAAAAATGATTTACTTATTAAACATTGATTTTAACTATTTTAACCCTTCTGTTAATAAATTAATATTAAATATCCTAATGTAATCCAAGTGGTCCTAAATGGTCATATTTTATTCTTAAGGTTGTTTTTGTCAAATTAAATTTATATAGTAGAATTACAACATGCATTAGGGTAATAAAAATATCATTTTTACCCTTAATTATCCTATTTACTTTTAACATGTTAAATAAAAGGAAAAAGTTACTATTCATCAAAAAATATTTTAATCTCATTGAACCACATTTTAGTCCTCCATATAAACTGTGTCTCTCGGATTTTCAAAATTCCACTCACAGAAGTGGTAAAATTATGTTTTATGAAAAATTCAGTTTTTTAGCTACCACTTTGTATTTTCACTATTCATCAAAAAATGAATGTTTCCAGAAAAATATCAAAAATTAGGACTAAGAAATATTTGATATTATGAATTCAAAAATGATCCCTATTTTACCAAATTCAAAACATATCAGTTTCATTAATTAATTTAAAAATTAATTCTCGTTTTCAAAACAAATACCGTGTTTTTAAGAGATAATAACTATCAAATGATTCACACTTGTTTATGTCTGGTTTAAATGTGAAATTAAATCCAATGACAAAAATTGTATTAAGTGGTAAAAATATATTCTAAACTCAAATTAATAATTTATCACTATTAATTATTTCGATTAAAGAAGTTGTTTTTAATTAAAATTTAGTAATTTTCACAATTAATCAAAATATGAAAGTTATCCAAAAGTACCAAAATTTCATTATAAGATAATTTCGATATTCCGAATACAAAAATGATGTCCATTTTTAATGTTAAATTTTATAAAATTTTAAAAAGTGGGTATTACTATTCATAATGGCTAGATCATAATAATATTATAATACTATCTCGTTTAGTGAAACTCGGTATTGCGTACTACACACACTATCGAGGAAGGTCTTTATTGCTTGTAATAAAATCCAAGTCAGGGATTCCTGTTGTGCAATATCCTTTTGGTGTAGCTTCAACACAATACATTAATGAAATTAAGAGGAATACTTTTCATAAAATCTTAGGGTGTTACAATCGTATCTCATCAGCCTTATTCCAAACATCTTTCAATATTTTACTTCAGCATTCATCACTTCTACAACATTCCTGGAAAACAATTTTTTATTAAAACCACTCCAAAAAATAGTTAGAATAGTTCACACACATACATGTGGATTCACAGCTTACCCAAAAATACCCTTTTATGCATGCATATATAAGGATTGATTTATGAAACAATTCTCCCCCTTGAAAACACCATCCAGATGAATTTTGAGAGTGGGGAAAAAACACGTACCATAACCCTGATGAGAAGGAAGTTGGACACCTATGTTCAACCTTAGTTTTTCAAATTATTCCTTCGATAAAGATTTGATTAGTATATCAACCACTTGTTTAGATGTAAGAATCTACTCCAATGTCAATTCATTATTCTCTACATACTCTTTGATGAAGTGGTTCTTTATATCAATGTGTTTTGAACGAGAATATTGTACCAGTTTTCTTGTAAGATTTATTACACTCTGATTATCACAACCCAAGAGAAATGGTAGCTTTACTTCAACAAGTAGATCTTCTAGGTGAGTCTTCATCCACATTAGTTGAGTTGTAACTTGAGTTGAATAAACATACTCAGCTACATATCTGCTAAGATTTACTGAATTCTATTTCTTGTTATACCAACTAAAACAAGTATTCTCCAGAAAGAAAACTCCACCAGATGTGGATCGTTTATCATCAACAATTTCTTACCCAATCAGCATCTGAATACCTAAATAGATCAATATTTCCATAGCCATCATACATGATTCCAAACTATTTTGTTCAATTGATATATCTGAGAATTATTTTTTCAGAAATAAGGAGTGATTCATTAGGATCACTCTAAAATCTTGCACATTATGTGACATCATAGAAAATGTTGGGTCATGAGGCAGTCAGATACCACAGACTTCCAATCAGTTTTCTAAAATCATTATGATCATCTTTATTTACTTTTCCATCTTTAGAAAACTTAATTCCCACTGAAATTGGTGTGGAAATTTGTATTGAATTTTCTATGACAAACTTCTTCATAAGTTCCTTAGCATACTTTTCTTGAAACATAAAAATGTGACTCTTCTTCTGTGAAATTTGTATCCCATGAAAGTACATCATTTCTCACAGCATGGACATCTTGAAAAACTTTTTCATCTCCTCAAAAAAATTCACATGATCTCTCATCATTTCCAGAATATATAATATCATCAACATAAACAATAACGATCTGTGAAAACTCCAGACATTCTTTGATGTATAGATTTTTCTCAAATCTCCCTTTCATAATGTTCATCTTCCTTATGAAAGTATCTAATTTAGAATACCATGCTATTTGAGAATTTTTTAGCCAATACAATTCCTTCTTTAACCTGAATACATAACTTTAATCCTTTCCAATAACAAATCCACATGTTTGATCAATATTGACTTCTTCATCAAGGTCAGCATTCAAAAATGTGGATTTTACAACCCTTTGAAAGATTTTGTAACCTCATTGTGTAGAAATAACATGAATTATTTGGATTGCTTCTAATATTTCCACTAGTGAAAAGGTTACATCAATATAAATACCTTCAATTTGTGAATACCATTTACAATCAAATCTCACTTTGTTTCTTATTAATTTACCTTCTTTATTCAGCTTGTTCTAGATAACCCACTTTGTAGTAGTGATTTTATTGTTGTCCGGCTTGGGTATAGGATCTCAAGAATAATTTTTCTCTATCAGATCATTCACTTCATTCATTGCATGAACCCATTCTAGATGCTCAATTGCTTCATTTATATTATTCGGTTAAACATTCGAATAATGATATGTATGTGACATAACATTCGTTATTCTTCTTGTTTGACAACTCTGATTTTTATTTCCAATAATGTTCTGAGCCTCCACATGATTACTCAACCTAGGATGAGTTTTTGAAACTCCATATTCTTCACCTGAGATTTCTAAGTTGAATTCATCTTCTAGAGTAAGATTAACAGATTCTGTATCATAATCTGAATTGTTAATAAAATATTCCCTATCATTCTCAAATTCCACATCAACATATGATTGATTTTCTTTCTCAACATTTTCAACAACTTTTGCATCTGAGGAATCAATATTTCTTCCAGTTTCATTTTTGAGACATCTATATCCTCTTCCTTCTAGAGCATAGCCAAGAAATATTTCATCATCTCATCTTTGCTCAATCTTTCTAATGATTCCACCTTTCTTATTTATAATGCATGGAATCCAAACAACTCTTATGTGTTTCAGACTTGGAGTTTTTCCATATAAAATTTAATAATGTGTCATATCTGAGTTTGGTCTAAAGAAACATCGGTTCTGAATATACAAATCATTGTTAATGGCTTTCATCCAGTAATAATGAGAAAGACTATTCGAAAGAATTATAGTTCTCTATATTTCCACAAATCATCGATTCTTTCTTTTAGCAACCCCATTTTGTTGAGGTGTGTATTGTAAAATGAACTCATGCCAAATTCCATGCTTCACAATATAACATTCAAACTCATCTTTCTTATACTCACCACCATTATCAGTTCTCAACTTCTTTACTGAAAACTCACATTCCTTTTTTTCTTTCCTCCTGAAACTCTTAACCATTTTTAGAGCATCTAACTTATGTCTCATGTATATAACACAAGTAATGTGAGTGAATTCATAAATGAATGTAATAAAGATATTATCTTTATTTGATGATTGTTGGCTCATTTATCCACATATATCAGAATGTATATGTTCCAAGGGCTGTTTTTAACGAATTTCAACTCTCTTATGAAAAGTGCTTGTAATATTACTTTTTTCACAAATAGTGCAACACCAATCTTTTATTCTTTATAAATCATTAATATCTTGAATACTGTTTTGCGTTGATAACTTGTACATATTTCACTAACACATATGTCACATTCTTTATTCCATAAAATATTTTCATCCACTACACTAATGTAACAAAAGTTCTACACTTTTCCAACATGGAACAAATTTACTCTTGTAAGTTGGCCCCTTTTAAATATATTTCCATAATTTTAAATTTACACAAAAAAAACATCATTTATGAGGATAACTTTGTAGCCCTCATCACAATGTTTTCACACACTAATCTGGTTATGTTTCAGCCCATCAACCTATATTTATTTCTTGAATTTCATCATTTCTATTCAAATGATGGTCGATCCAAGACCTTTGATCCTTAAGGATTCATCATTTCCAAATTTCATTGTTCTTTCATTGAAGTACTTATCATTCTTCAATATCTTTAACTCACCTATCATATGAGAGGAACATCCACTATCAAGAATCCATGGACGTTATACTTTTGTAGCTTTCAAAGCAGTTTTGATAACAAGAGCTTTTTGTTCTTCCTTTTTCATCACTTCCTGTTGTGCTTCCTCCAATTTCATAGCCAAGTCAATCTGTTTTGGCCAGACAACCATACACTATATATTTTTTGAATTATCAGACATGTCCCTTTTATCTTTTAAAAACACTGGTTTTTGAGAATTATTAAGAATCTTCTATTGCTCTGGTAACACATTAAGGCAGCCCATGGAAATGTAACACCCTATGATTTTATGAGAATTAATACTTTTAATTTCTTAGATGCCTTTTTTTGGTAATCATCAGTAAGATTAGCTTTCACTATACGCAACACCGTTTTAGCTTGTAGTATACGCAATAATATTCTTGGATTGTGATGCACACAATTTCATGTTCTTTCCAATAAAATTAATTTTACACAACACCAAGTATAGATTTTGATCCATGTATAACTGATCTATATTTTTATTATGTTATACGCATCATAAAAGGAAGCTTTCCCTACATGCATCTCTGACTCGGATTGCATTACACTCAAGATGGACCTTCCTCAATAGCTTGTGTTGTACGCAATACCAAGTTCCACTATACATTGATATATTTTTATAATATTATTATAAACTAGTCAATATGAATATTATTAACCACATTTTGAATTTTATAACATTATAATTAATCTTACACATTTTCTAGAACGAGGTATATGAACAAAATCAATATTTCTGAAAAATGAAATATTTTTCAAAAAATGTAGTTTTTCCACCTTGTGATGGGACACCCATTTTAAATATAATTTTTGACAGTTTTATAAGTTCAATTTTACAGAAAAAAACAAATTCTTTTGATTCTGGATATAACAATTTAAATAGGACAATGTTTTGATATTTTTCTGACAACGTTCTTAATTTGAAGAATAGTACAAACACGCTAAATTTTACATAAAAACATCTTTTTCCATCCAGATAATTTATATGGTTACATTATAATAGTAATATATTTTAAAGTATAAATAAAATATATTTTTACCATTTAATATAATATATTTCATTATCATTTTTTACAATGGATTATTATGTTAAAATATTTTAATATTTGATAATGTTTTAACTTTTAAAACATGTATTCTTAACAACATGATTAATTTTAATTTAATTACTGTAACTTCATTGTTTTGAATTTTGAAATTTGGATTCCATATTTGGATTTAGTGGGTCCAATTTATGTTAATACATTAAATTTTTTTGATATTATGAATAGTAGCTAAGATAATTCTTATTTACTACAGTTACAGGTAAATCGAGAAATTATGGGTAAAAATAAGAATATAAAAATACCCTAAGACCTGCAGAAATTCTATTAGATAAATAAAAGTAGACCCATATCACATAAGGGTGAGAATTTATTCATCTCATGGACTTTTAACCATGAAATGGATATAATTATTATTAAAATCAAAGAATTTGACAACATGTCACTATCTTATATCTTATAAGTGTAATAAATTTTATTAAGTGATAAACCTCAAAAAAATAAATTATCAATTGTAACCAAGATAATAATAATATTATCTACCTCGAGAGAATTTATTTATAATTTTTATGGATTAAATAATTATCATTACTAATGACACAATAGTGATATTGAAATTATTGAATTTATTGAAATATCAATTAAATAGATTTAATAATATTAAAATAAATATTATATTAACTAATTAATGTTCTCCAAAAATTATATAGATAAATATGAATTCTTAGGAGTCTATTAACTATTTTATTCAAATACATCCTCTTTGTGTATTTTATTAAAATTCAAATAAATTAATACTATCAAAATTTACACTATTGTAATTTTATAAAAATAAAATATTATAAAATTGTATAAAAATAACAAAAATATTGAAAATATTTTAATTTTAATTTATATTGTCTAAAATTCCATAATGTATCCAATTATGGACAAATAACAACACATAAGTAGTTATTTATAATAATTTAGAATTTAGAATTTTATCACCAAATTTGAAATTAAATAGATTAAATAATGATATATCAAGATGATAAGGAGTAAAATAAATTACCAACATTTCAAAATCATAATGTATGATTCTATTAAAACCTTATTTCATATAATATTCGGATTTGAGTCATTTTTAAGGTTTTTATGTGGGTATTGAGTTTATTATAAATTAATATTTTAGAGGATTCCAAGAGTGCTCCTATCCTCTCTTATAAAAGTGCACATCCTTCATCTCCTAATCACACCACATTGAGCCTTCAAGATTTTCCAAACCATTCCCAATTCTCTTCAACAATTCCCTATCAACCTAATATAGGTCCTGGTCTTCTTCAAAGCCATGATTTATTACCTAAATAGGTGGTTTAGAAGAGGCCAATCAAAGAAGAGGTAATATGCTTTACCGATTCATTCAAATTCATTTTTCTTTTGATTCCACTTATTTTAATGTTTCATAAAAATGTAATAAAAAAAGTATCACTAATATACTGATATTTTATTATAAATATGAACCAACCATATTTCACCTTCTATCCATCTTACGGAAAATGAAATCACCCTGCGTGTGTACTTTCAGAATACCATGTCTACGCTGTGGTATAATCTATTTTTCTACCACCACCTTACTTGGATGGTTATAATGGTGTAAATAATAACTATATATGGTTATTATAACATGATACTAGTTCAAATATATTATATCATCCACTCTAATTCCATTTATTAATTATAAGAACAATATCATTGATCGTGCGTACGTACAGATTACCGCCTCCACGACACGATGAGATTCATTCTCATTGTTAAACATTCAAGAATGATTATAAAGTATATATAATAAATAATAATGTATTATTTGAAATATTAATGATAATGGATTTTTTATATGGTATTTACTTACTTCCATTAAATTTAATAAAGAAAAGAAAACAATGTTCATGCTTACGTATGACCTACCGTCTCCATGAACGGTGCATTTTGTTCTATTTATCTATCTTTTATATATTTGTATATTCTGACTATATATTATATATAAATCATGTTTTAAATTTTGGAAGTATGTAATCATTATCTAAGTAATCATATGAATAATTACAAGTCAAAATACGGATGATAAATGAAAAGATTTTACACAAAACGCTACTTTAACATTGAATTGACAAATGAACGGGTAATATAAAGTCCTAAGTGAATCATATATGATAACATAAATATTATTATGGTTATGTTACAAGTTAATAATATTTTTAAACCCACTATACTATAGTCTCAAGATACATACAAAAGAAATTGGACATACGGTAAGGGATAATTATTCCATTCTCGTTCTAATTCGAGATTGTTTATTTGTATGTATTTATTGGGGTTATATTTTCCATCCTTGTCCATAAAAATGTTTTTCATAAATTAATTTATATTATTCCATGTGTTCTTAAATTAATATTTACCCTCATTTTACTTTTACTTTGTTTTATGGAAGGAATATTTTTTTGTTTACCATACGTGGTACTTTTTGACTTTTTTCGGTAAATGTAATAGGATAATGTTTTTGTAACTTATACAACATGAACAGATTTTTATGGTTTCATAATGCATGTTCATAATAAATATTAATCTACATTATTTCATTACTATTTTAAATAAAATAATTTTATTTTAAAACTTAATGGAATTTTGTGAAAAGAAAATGATTTTCATAAAGAAATGATATTTTCCTCGTGTATTGAGCTCAAGTGTTTTATCAAAACTATTTTCCTTCTAAGATGAAATTATTTTGCATGTTTATGATTTAAGTATAATGACTCTATTATTTAAATTGTATTATTTTTCTTATGATGAAATGATATCCATTTGTTTTATAAGGATTATGTCACGATGGGATGATGTTTATGAAACACATTTTATTCTTTGGGTTATGATGAATGATTTATGACTCTTTTGTAGAACAAGTATGTATGATTTCAATATTAGATGGGTGGGACCTATATCTCCCACAAATTCATTGGGTAATGATTTATATCTCATGAGATAAACATGGACGGAACGACAAGTAAAATCAGGTAAAATAATACGGGGCTGGAATGACAAGTAAATATCATTTAGTAATGGACTTTTTCCACAATGACTGTCTTGACAGCAATTCCTTGGATAATATAGAAATTATAATATGTGCTTAATGGTTTCCCACAATTAAATGTTTTTTTCTCATGTTATTTATCTTGATTAATGTTCCATTATGATCTATTCCTTATGAACATCCATGATTTATGTCATTATTCATGATTTTTGATGGTTTATGTTCATTTTATTTTGTTAAAATGTTTAAGGATTATTTTATGTTTTCCATGATTAACCTTACTATGCATTTTAGCACACCTTTTTATGATTTATTTTACCTAGTATATAAAAAAATGATTTAGGTAAGAATAACCAAATGGGAATATCATTATGGGAGATGTTGAAGATATTTTACCCTGATTAGAAGATTATGTTCCTAGTTTTCAAATAAACTAAACTAATATAGTCATTGGGAATATGTTTTTTCAAGTATTATGTATTCTAAAAAAGAAAAGTCATGTCTATGTACTCCAAAGCTTTTGGTCTCTACATTTGGTATCAGGGAAATGTTTAGTTAAAAAATGAAAACTGGGATGCGATATATTTAGTGATATATCTAGAGATTTTTCTATTGTATGTCTTGGGATTTATCTAAGGCTAAGTATATGTATATGTTATAGTCCTAGAATTATGGTAACTTTCATAGAATTAATCCTAAGATGTTATATATTGATTTCACCCCCCCCCCCTTCATATGTTTTTTTTCATAGAATGATTTTTTCCTCTCACACTAATATTTTTGGGTTTTAGATGATAGATGGAACTCGAAAAAACCATGTTCATCAATGTAATGGAAAATTCAATGATTTTACTCCTGAACAAATAAATATTATGGGAGATGGAGTGAAAAATATTATTGATATACTGACACAAGCTATGAATCATTCTGGACTTAAATAAGAGCAGATAAGGGCACAATATTCTATTGAGTCCTTCTTGAGGAAATATCCACATTCATTCAGTGGGTCTTCAGATCCACATGTTGCTGAAAAATGGATCAGTACCATTGAAAATATATTTTTTATACATCGCTATTCGGAACAAGAAAAATTCATTCTGGATATTTACCATTTAGAAGGTGAAGCATACCAGTGGTGGTCTCTTATTTAGAATATGAGGCCCCAAGATGATCATGAATCCATGGAATGGGATGAGTTCAAGAACATATATTTAAATAAGTACTTCACTTGTATTATTCAAAAAAATATGGAAAATTAGTTTCTTGAGCTTTAGAAAAACGATGATGAATCTGTTGGTATATACGAGGTGAATTTTACAAGCCTTGAAAAGTATGAATCTTTCTTTATCATCCAATTTGAGAGAAATGTTTTTCGATTGTTCAGTGTCATAAAAAATGTCTTTGAAGGGAATTAGCTATAAGAGACTTCAGTAGCTATGAAGAAATTGTGTGTTGGGCTATCAAGGCAGAACTGGAAGTTGGTGTTACATATCCGTCTCATGGTTTTGACAAGAAACGAAAAATGTTGTTAAAGGAAAAATCTCAAAACTATGTTGAAATGAATACAAATGTTTCGTTATGCTCAAATTGTTGAAAGAAGCATAGTGGAGATTGTCATAAAGGGAAAAGAAAATGTTTAAAGTGTGGAAGAAATGGTCATAGAGAAGCTTAGTGCTGAAGTAATGGGAAATAGGTATATAATGATGTGAATAATGAAAAGAAAACAAAGAATGCACCACCAACACCTATATACTACAAGTGCAGGGAAATGGGCCATTATGCTAAACAATACCCTAATCGAAGGGTTAATGATGATCAATATCTACAACATCATAAGGGAAAGGACTAAGGGAAGTCAAATGCGATCACTATTGGCGTTGTTGAGTATGACAACGATATGGTGGATTGATTAAGTGTTTATGTAACGAGATTCCTAAAAATAATGTTGTGGAATCTCATTTATAGTATAATGGAATAATAGAATATCTATGAATTAGTTTATTTTGGTTTTTAATAATTATATGGTCCCAGTAACCATGAAAAGTGATTGAAATATTTTTGGAAAGAAGATGATATGCACATAATGAATTGATAACTAGATAATGAAATGTTTGATTGTATTAATGAGCACAAATAAGGACAAAGTGATATCAAGGTTTGAGTATATAGAAATTCTGGGATTTTGGTATGTGGAAAGAGTTGACTATTGATATAATTCATGTTTTCAAAAAGATTCTATGGTAATTCATGTTTCCAGAGAATACATGATAAAGATATTCACATGTTTGGAATTTGATAAACAAGATATATCTTAAGATATAATAGGGATAAATGATGGTATTTATAGGTTTGGTTGATGAAATTTCTAGTAATTGATGTCTTTATATAGTGATAATCGAAAGATGTATTTTGGATAAGCCTAAAGATATGAAATAGATTATGGTGTAAAAAAAGATAATATTGTTTAAGCATAAAACCTTTTTTCGATATTATTTCTGGAATGTTATAATAGTTTAGTTTTAGAAATAGGACAACCTGCAGGATCGGAGACAACCCGTCACGTTAGAAAAGGTTGTGGGAATCAAACCCACAACTGATGTTCGACAGACCTTTATCACCTACCACTAGCCTACAAGAAGTCCCCGGTTACTAGAAACAAGTTTTATTTTATTTAGCAATATGATATTTGAAGTATAATTCCATTTTTGGAACCATATATGATTAATCTCACCATAATATTGACTTATGTATATAACATTTGCAAACCTTATGTTTGAGATAGATGGAATGACCTATCATTCTATTGCATGATTTTCTAACACTTCACGGAAGTCAAATTAAACTTCATTTTTTTAAGAGATGAAGTGGAAATTGTTCAAGGCACAAACAACAGTGAGATTGTACCAAAATCAAGTATGTATTTATTTTAATTCAGCAATTATTCAAAATTAGGGAAATGATCAAGAGAACCAAAAATGTTGTCCTAGAACCCTCATACCTGATGAATCAAATGGTACCTTAGATCATCACATATTTATGGCTTTGTGATTGTTGGATTTTTCATATCCATGTTATCTACTACTATTCATCAAAACATTATGGTAAGATTTATCTTCCTAATCCATAATTTTCACCTATATTCTCCAATGTGGAAACCCAGTGATATGTTAATTTGTGTATCCATTATGTTTCTATTTTTTTTTAAAATGATCTTTTATTATTCCTTTTTACATTCTGAGTTTCTATGGATGAATCTTTCAAGTATAAAACCGTTTATAACCCTGATGAATTTCGAAGGCGAAATTCATTTAAAGGCGGGTTAAATGTATCACCCTGAGATTTTATGAGATTTATTCTTTCTAATTAATGTGATTTCATTTGTTGTATGCTTCACCACTATTATCTTGCTCTATCCGTAACAATTAATTAGCTTGTAGTATACAGAACACTATTTTTTGCTTGTGATGTACACAATATCAAGTCCTTTTGAATAAAATTCTTTTTACACAACACCAAGAATATATTTCGATCAATGTATAACTGAAGTATATTTTGATTATGTTATATGCAACATCAATGGATTATTTCCCAACACGCAACCCTTACATGGCTTGAATTACACTCAAGAGCGACATTCCTCAATAGGGTGTGTTGTACGCAATACCGAGTTTTACTAAACAATGATATATAGTTATAATATTATTATGAACATTCCGTTATGAATAGTATTAACCACATTTTGAATTTTATTACATTATAATTAATCTTACACATTTTCTGGAATAAGGTATGAGAACGAAATCAATTTTTCGGATAAAAGAAGTATTTTTTAAAAAATATAGTTTTCCCACCTTTTGATGGAACACCCATTTTAAATCTAATATTTTACAATTTTATAAGTTTAATTTTTCAAATTAAACTTCTTCTTTTGAATCGGGATATAAAAATTTAAATTTGATAAAGTTTTGATGTTTTTCTAACAATGTTTTTATTTTAAAGAAGAGTAAATACACGTTAAATTTTACTTAAATAAACTTTTTTGATCGAGATAATTTATTAGGTTAAATAATAATAGTAAATTGATTTAAATTATAAATAAAATATATTTTTACTATTTAATAAAATTTCTTTCATTAGCATTAATTTTACATTGAATTCATAGGCAAAACAATTTCAATCTTTGACAGTGTTTAATCTTTTGAAACACATTTTCTTAACAACATGATTAATTTTAAATTAATTAATGCAACATCTATGTTTTGAAATTTTAAAAATGGATTCTATTTTTGGATTTAATGGGTCCAATTTATGTTAATAGGTTACTTTTTATATGATATTATGAATTGTACTTACTATAATTTTTATTTCATATAGTTAAAGGTAAAACAAGTAATTAAGTGTAAAAATAAGATTATAAAATTACCCTAAGACATGCCAAAATTCTATTGGATGAATAAAAGTAGACAAATATCACATAAGTGTCGGAATTGATTCCTTTCAGGGACCTTTTACAGTAAAAATTATATAATTATTATCAAAACCAATGAAAGTGAAAACATGTCACTCTATTATATCTTATAAGTGTAATAATTTTAATTTAGTGATAAACCTCATCAAACATAAATTATAAACAGTATCCAGAACACTAATAAAATTATCTACATAAGAAGAATTTATTTATAATTTTTAGGGATTAAATAATTATCATTAATAATGACATAATAGTTATGTATAAATTATTTTATTTATTGAAATATCAATTAAATAGATTTAATAATTTTAAAATAAATATTATATTAAATAATTAACGATCTCCACAAATTCTATAGATAAATATGACTTCTTAGGAGTCTATTAAATATTTTTTTTCGAATATATCCTCTGTGTGGATTTTATTAAAATTTAAATAAATGAATAGTTTCAAAATTGACAGAATTGTTATTTTATAAAAATAACATACTATAAAATTGTTTAAAATTAACAAAAATATTTATAATATATAAATTTATATTTATATTGTCTAAATTGTCATATTTTATCCAATTATGGACAATTCACAACACATAAGTAATTATTTTTAACAATTTAGAATTTTGAATTTTATCAACACATAAAAAAATAAATAGATTGAATAATGATAAATCATGTTGATAAGGTCTAAAATAAATTACCAACATCTCTAAATCTCGATTTTCGATTCTATTAAAAACCTATCTCAACTTATATTCGGATTTGAGTCATTTTTAAGGTTTTTATGGGGGTATTGAGTTTATTATAAATTATTATTTTAGTGGATTCCAAAGGTTCCCCTCTCCTATATTATAAAAGGGAACATCCTCCCTCTCTTAATCACACCACATTGAGTCTTCATGCTAGTCTAACACATGCCCAGTTATCTTATAAACTTCCATATCAACCTAATATATGTCCTGGTCTTCTTCAAAGACAATATTTATTGCCCTAATAGGAGGTTTAGAAGAGGCACGTTGAAGAAGATGTAATATCCTTTACCGATTCATTCAAATTCATATCTTCTTATGGTTCCACTTATTTTTATGTTTTATAGTAATGTAATAACAAAAATATCACTAATATACTGATATTTTATTATAAAAATGAACAAACCGTATTTCACCTTATATTTATCCTACGGAAAAAAAACCACCCCACGTGTGTACCTTCAGAATACCATATCTTCGCAGTGGAATAATCTAATTTTCCACCACCACCATACTTGGATGGGTATAATGATGTAAATAATAACTAAATATGGTTATTATAACTTTATACTAATTCATTTATAATATATCATCAACTCTAATTCTATTTATTAATTATGGGAACAATATCATTGATCGTGCGTACGTTCAGATTACCGTCTCCACGATGCGATGAGATTCATTCCCCAAATTAACCATTCATGAATGATTATAAAGTATATATAATAAATAATAATGAATTATATGAAATATTATTTATAATGGATTTTTTATATGTTATTTACTTACTTCAATTTAATTTAATAATGAAACGAAAACAGTGTTCATGCATATGTACGACATACCATATCCATGAACGGTGCATTTCGTTCCATTTATAGATATATTATATATATGTACATTATGAATATATATTATATATAAATCATATTTTACATTTTGGATGTATTTATCATGATCTCTGTAATCATATGAATAATTACAAGTCAAAACACGGACGATAAATGAAATGATTTTACACAAAACACTACTTTAACATTGAATTGACAAATGAACGGTTAATATAAAGTCGTAAGTGAATAATATGTGATAACATAAATATTATTATGGATATTTTATAAGTTAATAATATGTTTAAACCCACTATATAGTAGTCCCAGATACATACAGAAGAAATTGGACATAATGTAAGAGATAATTGTTCCAATCTCGTTCTTATTCGAGATTGTTTATTCGTATGTATTTATTGTGGTTATATTTTTCATCCTCATCCATAAAAATGTTTTTCATAAATAAATTATTATTATTCTTTGTATGTTTAAATTAATATTTACCCCTCTTTCTCTTTTACTTTGTCTTATGGAAGAAATCTTTTTTTACCATAAGAGGTACTTTTTGACTTTTTTCTGTAAAAATAAGTGGAGAATGTTTTTGTAAATTATACAGCATAAACAATTTTTTATGGTTTCATAATTAATGTTCATCATAAAGATTACTCTACATTATTTCACGATTATTTTCAATAAAATAACTTTCATGTAAAATTTAATGGAATTTTGTGAAAAAGAAAATCTTTTTAAAGAAGAAAGGATATTTTCCTCATGAATTCAGCTCAACTGTTTTATCAAAAATATTTTCCGTCTAAGATTAAATTATTTATCATGTTTATGTTTCATGTATAATTTCTATATTATATAAATATTTTTATTTTTATTATAATGAAATGATATCTATTTGTTTTATAAGGATTATTTCATGATGGGATGATGTTTATGAAACCCATTTTATTCTTTGGGTCATGATGAATGATTTATGACTGTTTTGTGGAACATGTAAGTATGATTTAAATATGAGATGGGTGGGAACTATATCTCCCTAAAATTCATTGGGTAATGATTTATATCTATTGAGATATACATGTATGGAACAATAATTAAAATCTGGTACAGTAATACGGGGCTGGAACAACAAGTAAATACGGTTCAGTAATGGAATTTGTCCACAATGATGGTCTCGGCAGCAATGACATGGATTCTTTGGAAAAAATAACATGTGATTAATGGTCTCTCACAATTACAAGTTTTGTTCTCATGTTATTTAACTTGATTAATGTTCCTTTATGATATATGACTTATGCACTTCCATGATTTATCTCATTATTAATGATTTTGATGTTTTATGTTCATGTTCTTATGTTAAACTTTTTAGGGAATATTTTATGTTCTCCATGTTTACTCTTACTGAGAATTAGAGAACACATTTTTTGTGTTTTCTTTTCCCTAGTATATAAGGAAATGATTTAGGTAACAATATCAAAGGGGAAGATCATTATGGGAGATATTGAAGATCGTTCACCGTGATTAGAATATTATGTTCATAGTTTTCAAAGAAACTATACTAATACAGTCTTTAGAATTTTTTTTTTCATATATATGCATTCCAAAAAAAGAAATCTCATGTCTATCTATGACAATGCTTTTGGTCTATACATTTGGTATTAGAGTGAATGTTTAGTTAACACATAGACATTAGGATGAGAAATCTTTAGTGAAATATCTAGAGATATTTCTATGGTATGTCTAGGGATATATCAAAGGCTATGTATATGTATTGGTTATACTACTAAAATTATGGTAATGATCTTAGTATTAATCGTAAGATGTTATATATTGATGGTACTACCCATTTCATATGTTGTTTTCATAGAATGATTTTTTCCTCTCATACTCTTCTTTTTGAATTTTAAATGATAGCTGGAACTCGAAGGAACCGTGTTGATCAATCTAATGGAAAATTAAATGATTGTCCTCCTAAACAAACCAATGTTATGAGAGATAGAGTGAAAAATATTATTGATATATTGACACAAGATATGAATCATTCTAAACATCCAAATGAGTAGATAAGGGAACAATATTATATTGAGTCCTTCATGAGGCAATGTCCACCTTCTTTCAATGGGTCGTCAAATCCACATGATGCTGAAAAATGGATCAGTACCATTGAAAAGATATTTCATATACTTTACTATTTAGAAGAAGAATAATTCATTCTAGCTATTTAACATTTAAAAGGTGAAGCAGACCCGTGGTGGTCTCTAATTTAGAATATGAGGCCCCAAGATGAACATGAATCCATGGAATGGGTTGAGTTCATGAAATTATATTTCAATAAGTACTTCCCTCTTATTCCTCGAACAATGATGGAAAACGAATTTATTGATCATAAGCAAAAATATAATGAATCTGTTGGTATATACGAGGTGAATTTTACAAGACTTTCAAGGTATGCTTCTGGCTTTATCATCCAACCTGAGAGTAAAGTTGGTCGATTCTTCTGTGGCATAAAACCAAGTCAATAATGGGCATTAGATCTAAGATAATTCAGTACCTATGAAAAAATTGTGTATTGGGCTATCAAGTTAGAACTAGAATTTGGGGTTAAATATCCTTTTAATGGTTTTGATAAGAAACGAAAAATGGTGTTCAATGAAAAATCTCAATACTATGTTGAAAAGAATACAAATGTTTTGTAATGCTCAATTTGTGGGGCGAATCATGGTTGAGATTGTCTTTAATGGACTAGAAAATGTTTTAAGTGTGTAAAAGAAGGTCATAGAGAAGTTTAGTGCTGATGTAATGGGAAAAATATATATAATTATGTGAATAGTGAAAAGACTACAATGAACGCACCATCAACACATCAATGCTACAAGTGCATGGAAATGGGGCATTATGCTAACCAATGCCCTAATTGAATGGTTAATAATGATCGATATCTTCAACGTCTTAAGGTAAATGATTAAGGGAAGTCACATGCGATTAATATTGGTGTTGTTGAGTATGACAACGATGTGATGGAATGATTAAGTGTTTATGTAAATTGATTCCCTAATAATGTTGTCGAACCTCATTTATAGTATCATGGAATATTGGAATATCTATTCATTAGTTTTTTGTGGTTTTCCAAAATTATATGGTACCAGTAACCATGAAAAGTGATTGAAATTTTTTTGGAAAGAAGATGATATGCACATAATGAAAGGATAACTAAATAATGAAATTTTTGATAGTATTAATGAGAACAAATAAGGACAAAGTGATATCAAGGTTGGAGTATACAGAAATTATGGGATTTGATATGTGGAAAGAGTTGACTATTGATAGCATTCTTGTTTTCAAAAAGATTCTATGTTAATTCATGTTTTAAGATAATAAATGATAAAGATATTCACATGTTTTGAATGTGATAAACAAGATATATATTATGATATACTGGGGATAAATGATGTTATTCAGATGCTTGGTTGATGAAATTTCTAGTAATTGATGTCTTTATACAACGAGCTTGGAAAGAAGTATTTTTGAAAAGACTAATGATTTTAAATTGATTATGGTGTACATAAGATAATATTTTTTATGGATAGAACCTTTTTTTGATATTATTTCTGGAATGTTATAATAGTTTAATTTTAGAAAAAGGACAACCTGCAGGATGGTAGACAACCCATCGCGTCAGGCAAGGTTGCAGGAATCGAACCCACAACTGATGTTCAACAGGCCTTTATCACCTACCAGCATCCTACAAGAAGTCCCTAGTTATTAGAAAAAAGTATTATTTTATTTAGCGATATGATAGATGAATTATAAGTGCATTTTTGGAACCATATATGATTAATCTCGCCATCAGATTCACTTATGTATATAAAATTTACAAACCTAATGTTTGGGATAGATGGAATGACCTATAATTCTATTGAATGATTTTCTAACACTTCACAGAAGGCAAATTCAACATCATTTGTTTAAGAGATAAAGTGGACATTGTTCAAGGCACAAACAACTGTGAGATTGTACCAAAATCAAGTATGTATTTATTTTAATTCATAAATTCTTCAAAATTAGGTAAATGATCTAGAGAACTAAAAATTTTTTCCTAGCGCACTCATATCTGAAGAATCATATGGTACCTTATATCATCACATATTTATGGCTTTGTGATTTTTGGCTTTTTCATATACATGTTATCTACTACTCTTCATCCAATCATGATGGTTAGATTTATCTTCCCTATATATATTTTTCACCTATATTCTCTAATGTGGAAACCCAGTGATATATTAATTTGGGTATCCATTATGTTTCAAAGGTTTTTATTCAAAATGAAGGTTTAGTGTTCCTTTTTACATTCTGAGTTTCTATGAATGAAACTTTCAAGTATAAAACCATTTTTAACCCCGATGAATTTCGAAGGCGAAATTCATTTTAAGGAGGGTAGAATGTATCACCCCGAGATTTTATGAGATTTATTATTTTTAATGAATTTTATTTCATTTGTTGTACACTTCAAAATGATTATCTTGTGATATCCGCAACAATGTATTAGCTTGTAGTATACGCAAGACTATTCTTGGTTTGTGATGAACACGATATCATGTCCTTCGAATAAAATTAATTTTACACAACAGAAAGTATATATTTTGATCAATGTATAACTGAAATATATTTTGAGTATGTTATATGAATCATCAAAAGAATATTTCCCAACACGCAACCCTATCTTGGCTTGCATTACACCCAAGAGCGACATTCCTCAATAGGGTGTGCTGTACGCAATACCGAGTTTTACTAAACAATGAAATAATGTTATAATATTATTATAAACTAGAAATTATGAATATTATTAACCACATATGGAATTTTATAACATTATAATTAATCTGAAAAATTTTCTGGAATGAGGTATGAGAACGAAATCAATTTTTCGGATAAAAGAAGTATTTTTAAAAAAATGCAGTTTTTCAACCTTTTGATGGCGCACCCATTTAAAATATAATTTATTACAAGTTTATAAGTTTAATTTATCAACCTAAACTTTTTATTTTGAATCAGTATTTAAAAATTTAAATTGGATAACGTTTTGATGTTTTTCTAACAACGTTCTTATTTTAAATAATAGAGAAAACACGCTAAATTACACTTAAAAACAAATTTTTTCATCGACATAATTTATTTGGGTAAATTATAATTGTAAAATGTTTTATGTTATAAATAAAATATATTTTTACAATTTAATATAATTTCTTTCATTATCATTATTTTTAAATAGAATTCAAAGACAAAGACATTTCAATCTTTAACAATGTTTTAACTTTTAAAACATGTTTTCTTAACAACATGATTACTTTTAAAGTAATTACTGAAACTTATGTTTTATGAATTTTAAAAAATGGATTCTATATTTGGATTTAATGGGTCCAATTTATTTTAATAGGATACTTTTTAATTGATATTATGTATAGTAACTACGGTAATTTTTATTTTCTATAGTTAATGGTAAATAATGTAATTAAGGGTTAAAATAAGATTATAAAATTACCCTAAGACCTACCAAAATTCTATTGGATGAATAAATGTAGATCCATGTCACATAAGGGTCGGAATTGATTCATTTCAAGGACTTTTGATAGTGAAAATTATGTAATTATTATCAAAACATAAGAAAGTGACAACATGTCACTCTCTTATATCTTATAAGTGTAATAAATTTAATTTACTGATAAACCTCATAAAACATACATTATAAATAGTATACAGAACTCTAATAAAATTATATACATCAGGAGAATTTATTTATAATTTTTATAGATTAAATAATAATCATTAATAATGACACAATAGCGATGTAGAAATAATTTTATTTATTGAAATATCAATTAAATATATTTAATAATATTAAAATAAAAATTATATTAACTAATTAATATTATCCAAAAAAATTATAGATAAATATTACTTCTTTGTAGTCTATTAAATATTTTTTTTTCGAATATATCCTCTATGTGGATTTTATTAAAAATCCAATAAATGAATAGTGTCAAAATTGACACTATTGTTATTTTATAAAAATAACATATTATAAAATTGTTTAAAAATAACAAAAATATTTAAAATATTTAAATTTAAATTTATATGGTCTAAAATTTCATTTGGTATTCAATTATGGAAAATTTACAAAACCAAAATAATTATTTATAATAATTTAGAATTTAGAATTTTATCACCACATATAAAATTAAATAGAATAAATAATGATAAATCAAGTTTATAAGGTCTAAAATAAATTACCAACATTTCTAAATCTTAATTTCTAATTCTATTACCATCATATCTCCTTTAATATTCGGATTTGAGTCATTTATTAAGGTTTTTATGTGGGGATTGAGTTTATTATAAATTAATATTTTAGAGGATTCCAAAAGTGCCCCTCTCCACTCTTATAAAAGGGAACATCTTCCCTCTCCTAATCAGACCAAATTGAGTCTTAATGATAGTCCAACCCATTCCCAATTATCTTCTAAACTTCCCTATCAACATAATATAGGTCCTTGTCTTCTTCAAAGACAAACTTTATTTCCCTAAGAGGAGGCTTAGAAGAGGCACGTCGAAGAAGAGGTAATATCCTTTACCGATTCATTCAAATTCATTTATTCTTATGCTTCCACTTGTTTTGATGTTTAATAATAATGTAATAACAAAAGTATCACTAATATACTGACATTTTATTATAAATAATAATAAACCATATTTCACCTTCTATCCCTCTTAAGGAAAACGAAATCACCGTGCGTGTGTACTTTTGGAATACCATCTCTACGCCGTGGTATAATCTATTTTTCCACAACCACCATAATTGGATGGGTATATTGGTGTATATAATAACTATATATGGTTATTATAACATGATACTAATTCATATATGATATATCATCCACTCTAATTCCATTTATTAATTATGGGAACAATATCATTGATCGTGCGTACGTACAGATTACTGTCTACACGACGCGATGAGATTCATTTACCATGTTATCCACTAAATAATGATTATAAACTAAATATAATAAATTATAATAAATTATATGAAATATTAATGATAATGTATTTTTGTATATGTTATTTAGTTACTTCCATTCAATTTAATATAGAAATACGACATACCGTCTCCATGAATGGTGCATTTTGTTCCATTTATATATCTATTATATATATGTATATTATGAATATATATTATATATAAATCATGTTTTACATTTTTGAAGTATGTAATCATTATCTATGTAATCATATTAATAATTACAAGTCAAAACAAAAATGATAAATAAAATGATTTTACACAAAATGCTACTTTAACATTGAATTGACAAATGAATGGTTAATATAAAATCGTATGTGAATCATATATGATAACATAAATATTATTATGGTTATGTTAAATGTTATTAATATGTTTAAACCCACTATACAGTAGTCTCAGATACATACAAGATTAAATTGGACATATGGTAAGGAATAATTATTCCAATCTCGTTCTTATTCGAGATTGTTTATTCGTAAGTATTTATAGGGGTTATATTTTTCATCCTAGTGCATAAAAATGTTTTTCATAAATTAATTAATATTATTCCTTGTATTTTTAAAGTCATATTTATCCCACTTTGACATTTACTTGGTGTTATGGAAGTAATTTTTCTTGTTTACCATACGAGGTACTTTTTGAATTTTTCGGTAAAAGTAAGAGGAGAATGTTTTTGTAACTTATACAGAAAGAACATATTTTTATGGTTTTGTAATGCCTATTCATAATAAATATTACTATATATTATTTCATGACTATTTTCAATAAAATCATTTTCTTTTAAAATTTAATGCAATTTTGTTAAATGAAAATGATTTTAAAGAAGAAACGATATTTTCCTCAAGAATTCTGCTCAAGTGTTTTATCAAAACTATTTTCCATAGAAGATGACATTATTTAGCATGTTTATGTTTCAGTTATAATGTATCTATAATTTAAATAGTTCTATTTTTATTATGATGAAATTACATCCATTTATTTTATTAGGATTATGTCACGATGTGATGATGTTTATGAAACCCGTTTTATTCTTTTGGTTATGACGAATTATTTATGATTGTTTTGTGGAACACATATGTATGATTCAATATGATATGTGTGGGACCTATATCTACAAAAAAATAATTGGTTAATGATTTATATCTCATTAGATAAACATGGATTGAACGACAAGTAAAAATCTAGTACAATAATATGGGGCTGGAATGACAAGTAAATCTCATTCAGTAATGGACATTTTCCACAATGATGGTCTTGGTAGCAATGCCTTGGCTACTATGGAAATAATTGTATGTGCATAATAGTTTCCCACAATTACATGTATTGTTTTCATGTTATTTATCATGATTAATGTTACATTATGATCTAAGCCTTATGCACTTCCATGATTTATGTCATTATTTATGATTTTGATGTTTTATGTTCATGTTCATATGTTAAAATGTTTTGGGATTGTTTTATGTTCTCCATGCTTACCCTTACTGAGCATTTGAGCACACCTTTTTTATGTTTTCTTTTACCTAGTACATAAAGAAATGATTTATGTAAGAAAATCAAAGGGGTAGATCATTATGGGAGATGTCTAAGATCTTTCACCATTATTAGAAGATTACGTTCATAGTTTTCAAAGAAACTAAACTAATACAAACATTGGGAATTTTTTTTTCATGTATAATTTATTCCGAAAAAAATGGCATGTCTATGTACGGAAATGCTTTTGGTCTATACATTTTGTATCAGAGTGAATGTTTAGTTATCACTTGAAAATTAGGATTCGAAATCATTAGTGAAATAACTAGAGATATTTATATGGTATGTCTAGGGATGTATCTAAGGCTAAGTATAAGTATTGGTTATAGTCCTAGAATTATGGTAACAATCTTCGAATTAATCCTAAGATGTTATATATTGATGGTACTCCCCCTTTTATATGTTGTTTTCTTAAAATGATTTTTTCCTCTCACACTATTCTTTTTGGGATTTAGACTATAGCTGGAACTCGAAGGAACCACATTGATCATTATAATGGACAATTCAATGATTATCCTCCTGAACAAACCAATGTTTTGGGAGATGGAGTTCAAAATATTATTGGTATACTGAAACAAGCTAAGAATCATTCTGGACTTCCAAATGAGCAGATAAGCGAACAATATTCTATTGAGTCCTTCATGAGGCACCATCCACCTTCTTTAAGTGGGTCTTCAAATCAATATGTTGCTGAACAATGGATCAATACCATTGAAAAGATATTTTCTATACTTCCCTATTTAGAACAAAAAAAAGTCATTCTGGCTATTTACTATTTAGAAGGTGAACCAGACCAGTGGTGGTCTGTAATTTAGAATATGAGGCCCAAGATGAAAATGAATCCATGGAATGGGATGAATTCAAGAACTTATATTTCAATATGTACTTACCTGAATTCTTCGTACAAATATGGAAAAGAGTTTATTGATATTAATTATGAATCTATTGGTACATACGAGGAGAATTTTAGAAGCCTTGCAATGTATGCATATAGATTTATCATCCAACCTGAGAGTAATATTGGTCGATTCTTCAGTGGCATAAAACCAAGTCTTTGAAGAGAATTAGCTATAAGAGACTTCATTAGCTATGAAGAAATTTTTTGTTGGGCTATCATGGTAGAACTGGAAGTTGGTGTTACATATCCATCTCATGGTATTGAAAAGAAATGAAAAATGGTGTTCAAGGAAAAATCTCAGAACTATGTTGAAAAGAAGGAAAATGCTTCCATATGCTCAAATTGTGGAATGAATCATAGTGGAGATTGTCTTAAATGGACTAGAAAATGTTTTAAGTGTTGAAAATTAGGACATCGAGAAGCGTAGTGCAAATGAAATGGGAAAAAGGTATATAATGATGTGAATAGTGAATAGACTACAAAGAACGCACCACAAACACTTTAATGATACAAGTACAGGGAAATGGGGCATTATGCTAACCAATGCCCTAATCGAAGGGTTAATTATGATCGATATCTACAACATTGTAACGAAAAGGACTAAGGGAAGTCACATGCAATCACTATTGGAATTTTTGAGTATGACAACAATGTGGTGGAATGATTTAGTGTTCATGTAATGATATTACTAAATAATGTTGGGGAATCTAATTTATATTATCATGGAATATTGGAATATCTATGCATTAGTTTATTGTGGATTTTAATAATTATATGGTACTAGTAACCATGAAAAGTGATTGAAATATTGTTTGAAATCAGATTTTATGCACATAATGAAAGTATCACTAGATAATGAAATGTTTGATAGTATTAATGAGAACAAATAAGGAAAAACGGATATCAAGGTTTGAGTATACAGAAATTCTGGGATTTTTTTATGTCGAAAGAGGTGACTATTGATAGCATTAATGTTTTCACAAATATTCTATGGTAATTAATTTTTCAAGAGAATAAATGAAAATGATATTCACATGTTTGGAATTTGATAAAAAAGATATATGTTAAGATATACTGGAAATAAATGATTGTATTCAAATGTTAGGTTGATGAAATTTCATGTAATTGATGTATTTATACAATTAGCTTGGAATGAAGTATTTTGGATAAGCCTAAAGATTTTAAATTGATTATGGTGTACATTAGATAATATTGTTTAAGGATATAACCTTTTTTTGATATTATTTCTGGAATGTCATAATATTTTATTTTTAGAAAAAGGATAACTTGTAGGATGAGAGACAACCCGTCGCATCATACAAGGTTGCAAGAATCGAACCCACAACTAAAGTTCTACATGCCATTATCTCCTACCACTAGCCTACAAGAAGTCCTTGGTTATTATAAACAAGTTTCATTTTATGAAGTGATATGATAGATGATGTATAAGTCCATTTTTGGAACCATATATTATTAATCTCACCATAATATGAACATATGTATATACAATTTATAATCCTTATGTTTGAGACAGATGGAATGACCTATCATTCTATCGTATGATTTGATAACACTTCACAGAAGACAAATTCAACTTCATTTATTTAACAGATGAAGTGGAAAATGTTCAAGGAACAAACAATAGTGAGATTGTACCAAAATCAAGTATGTATGAATTTTAATTAAAAAATTCTTCAAAACTAGGGAAATGATCTAGAGAACCAAAAATGTTGTCCTAGAGCCCTCATATCTGATGAATCAAATGCTACATTAGATCAGCACATATTTATGTCTTTGTGATTGTTGGATTTTTCATGGCCATGTTATCTACTACATTCATCCAAACATGATGGTTAGATTTATCTACCCTATCCAAAATTTTCACCAAAAATCTCTATTATGAAACCCAGTGATATGTTAATTTGGGTATCCTATATGTTTATAAAGGTTTTTTTTCAAAATGATTTTTTAGTATTCCTTTTTTACATTCTGAGTTTATATGAATGGAACCAGTCGCTCTGATACCATTGAAGTTTCCAGTCTGGATCCTAGTATCGCTGAGAGGGGGAGGGGGTGAATCAGTGATAACTTTTTTTGTGTGTCTTCTTTTTGAAACAACCTCCTCCACCTGTTAAAGAGTTTCATCCCTGCTGAACACACACAACCACAGGAAAAGAAGATTTACACGGATCAATACTCAAAAAGAGTAGGTACATACTTTGTATGGTAGGGAAACAATCTAGTACCACAAAATACAATGGAAAAAAATCATTTGATGTGGAATAAAACGAGTAGGATATACCCATACACTCATGTAGCACTTCGAAACCAATCTAATAGTTAGTGTGCTCCCTCTTAGCACAAATAGGGTAATGTAATGATTTTTTGCATCTTAATGAACTTGCACAAATCAATCCTTTCAATACAATTCTTCACTTTCCTACCCATAAGCTGGTAAGAACCTCCTGGTGAAAATACCTTCTGTGCCACTCCATGGTTGCATGCCTCCCTTCTTTCACACAACCTTTTTGTGTGCCACATTGCTTTTGTTCCACCTAATTTCACTCCACTCAGCTTGCACACCACCTACTTGTGTGCCCCAACTTGCGAGCCACAACATTCACGCCACTATTGTGCACAACTTACAACTTGTACACCACCTTTGACTTATAAACAACACAATTTCTGATACACGTCATTACTTGCACGCCTCTGACAACATTCATGCCACTTATGCATGCCCACCACCACTTGTGCACCACCATACTTGTGAGCCTTATAAATAACCGTCAGCTTATGTGCCACTTCTACTTGTGCGTCACTTCAGTTTTCAAGCCATTTTATACTACTTAAGTGATCAGATTTCAAAAAATTTCGTTATGTGTTGAGCCATAAACACAATTAAGAGGGTAGTCATTTATTTATAAGAATTTTGGTGACTTTTAAGCCACATACACTTTCACACCGCACCATCACTTCCACACCGCTCCATCACATGCGCGACCCTCCAGAACTTATGTGTTGCACCATCACTTGTGAACCACTATAGCACTTGTGCGCCGCTTCATAAATTGCACGAAACATTCATTCCTTTGTCATATTTTGATATGATGATGTTGAAATATAAATTTCACGATACATACACATGTGTGACACATATACTTGCATTCCACACTTGCGCGCCGCTTTTGAATTGTGCACAAATCATTAATTTGGGCGCAACTTTTGACTTGTGCGCCTCTTTCTTTACATTCCCAAAAATATGTATTTTACTTTCCCTATCCTTCATAATGATTAAATCACAAGTTCTCCAAAATAATGATATTTCAGAAATACAAATCAGTAATGCATCATCAAAGATTACTTGTCATTTAAAAGAGAATTGATTTAGCTTCTTTGACAATAAAAAACAACACTCTATAACATCAAACACTTCTTACTTCTTTATCCTTCTAACATGGTACCAATTGTTGATTCTTCAACTTGTTTCCCAACATCATAAATATTAAGTAAATTTGATGTACCAATGGGTGTACTTACACTCTTAGTGTTATATCATCCATACATTTTAAGAAGATATATAATATACTTATGTTGGGATATATATATATTCCTTCTGGTTTTTATGAAATTTGGAAACCAAGGAATAATGTTAACTCACCCATCATACTCATTTCAAACTCAGATTTCATTATATCTATAATGGAATCGGTTGTAGATTGCTGATTTGACCCAAATATAATTTCATCAACATACATTTGACCAAAATAAACATTTTTCTTGTCTTTATTTATAAAAAGGGTTGGATCAACACTTCCCATAACATAATTATTTTGAAGGAAAATAGGGTAAGTCTATCATACAAAGCTCAAGGAGCTTTTTTATGTCCATAAAAATCTTTTGAATGTTTGAAAACATGTTTAGGATGTATTATATCATCAAAACCAGGAGGTTGTTTAACAAAAACTTTCTTTTGAACATAACCAATAAGGAATGTACTTTTAACAACCATTATAAAAAATTTGAAATTGATAAATGCTAAAAATGAAAGTTGAATACGAATAGATTCATGTATAGATGCTGGAGAATAGGTTTCTTCATAGACTATTCCTTCATGTTGATTATAGCTTTTAGAAAACAATATAGATTTATTTCATACTATGATTCCATTTTCATCCCAATTATTTTTGAAGACCCATTTTACTCAAATAAGAGATGTTTACATTTCTCTTTCAACCAACGTCCAGAAATTATTCCGTTCGAATTCATTTAGCTCATCTGGAATAGATTTTATCCAAGCATTATCACCTAACGCTTCATCAATTATTTTTTGTTCTTATTGGGAAATGAATTCTAGATTATATATTACATTTCTTATGGAACTTTTAGTCCTTATAGGTTAATTAGAATCACCAATTATACTATCATTGGGATGATTCTTAAGAATAAACTGATTTGCGTTTTATAAAACTTGTTCATCAACATATGGTAGAAAATCATCTGGGGTAAATTCTTCAGAAATATTTTTTTGATCTTTTTCATTATTATAAGGATCATCTAACAAAAGTTGATAATAAATTTTTTAAAAGACATCCAAATATGCCAGTTGATGTTTTTTTTAAGAAAGGATTTGTTTCATAAAATTTGTCATGTACTTTTTAGCAACAGTACTAGTTTTCTTATTGAAAACTCTTTTAGCCTTAGATGTTGTGGAGTAGCCAATGAAAATCCCTTCATCAGATTTTGGTTTGAATTTGTGTAGATTATATTTAGTATTCAGAATAGATAGCTTGCAACCAAAAACCATGACATAGGAAAGTATAGGTTATCCACCATTCCCTAACTAATACTGATTTTTATTAAGAAATGGTTTAACCAAAACATGATTTAAAGTATAACAAGAATTACATACAGCTTCATCCAAAAACAATTTCTCTACTGAATACTAACTCAACATGGAACTAGTTATCACATGAAGTATTCTATTTCATATTTCAACAACACCATTCTATTGAGGCGTTCTAGGTGATGCGAATTTATGAGTAATGCCTTTTATTCTACAAAAAGTTTGAAAATCTGAAGTTTGGAATTATCCTCCATGTTCACTATGAATAGATGTCAAATGAAGGATTTTATCATTTTTAACTTGGGCTATAAAACTAGTAAAATATAGAAAAGCATAATATTTAAATACTAGAAAATAGGCCCACAGAAATCTTGTGTAATCATCACCTAAGACAAATACATAATATTTTCCTCCAATGCTTCTAGTTTGTGTTAGACCAAAATGATTCATGTGCACTAACTGTAATGCATCAATGGTTGAGGAATCACTGACAGATTTGAAACTCGATTTTTTTTGCATGCCATATTGACAAGGATAACAAACATTTGAAGAATAAAATATATTCTTAGGTAGATCCTTAACACGTCTTTTCATATAGAGTTTGCATAGGTTCCTAAGGTTACAATGTCATAACCTTCTATGCCACAACCAAGAATGATATTCTATTTCACTAAGGCAAGGTATGTCTTGGATCCTAATGTATTATTTGTTTAGTGTGTATACATTATCTTGACTATGGGAATAAAGAATAAACTCTTCCTTGGAATTGTGTACTAAGCACTTGTCATTCCTTAAATTATCAAGGTAACCATCATTACATAATTGAAATATACTAATGAGCTTGTTCTTAAGACCCTTAACAAATAAAAAATTTGAAATCATTGTTTTTCCATGATTAACGATGTTACATATAATAATAATTTCTCCTTTAGCATTATTTTCGAATTTTACTTTTCCTCCTTTCGTCTTGATAATCTTTTCAAAATAGTTTTTGTTACCAGTCATATGATGGGAACATGCACAGTCCTTTTACCATGCATTGATGTTGGTTTAATCATTATATTTTTTTTGAAAATAAGAGAGTTATAATTTTAGAATCAAATTTTTCATGGATTCAGAGACATCAGAAAGAAAAATTTTAGGAATACACATTTTCCCTGATATATAAGCATTATGAAATTATAATGAATAACTTTTGTTTAAGGAACATTTTCTTGCCCAATGCCCACCACACTGACACATTTTGCAGAATGGACTACTTTGAGGAATAAAATAATTGTTACTAAAAATAAATTATAAACAAGTATAACCAAACCCAGAATTATTCCTTAGAAGTCGAATTTGGGAATACATTTTAACAATATTTTCCATACATAATGTAAATTTTTAAAAACACATCTTCATGGAAAAAATTCTTATTTATGTTTTATAACTAGGTTCTTGTCATCAATAACATTTTTTTAGAAGTAGAGATAGGCTCAAAAACATTTATCTTATAAATTATTTTTTATAGATCCTTAGAAACTTTATCCTTCTCAGAATTTACTTCCTCACGGTTTTCTGAAATACTTTCAAAATAAAAAGATTTATTATCATTATAATAGTAATGATCAGAAATTTACATAGTAATAATAGTATTTATAGAATTTTCATTATCAATCTTTTTCATGTTTTTTGAATTCTCATTCTCTAGAAGATTAAAAAACCTAGAAACATTTTCCTAGGTAGGTAAATTATTATCTTCATCAGAAGAATATTCTTTACACAAGTATTAATAGTATTTACTATTACTATTTAACGATACATTGGTGATGGATTCAATATTGTGTACCATTTCCATTAAACAATTATTTTCAATAGGTATTCTGGATATTAACCAAAGATTCTTCTGTCCAAAAGATTGGTATTATGATGATTCATCTGAAGAGTCTCCCCCACTGGCGCTCTATGAGTCATTAACATTCAAAACATTCTTATCTTTTTTTATAGTATTTCATTTTATTCTTCTCATAATTCTTTTCTTTTTTATACTTTAATGTAAGCATAAGACAATCTGGCCTTATATTCCCTGCTCTGTTGCAATCATAACAAGTGACTTATGAATCATTATTATCCATTCTTTCATTCCTCTTGTATCATGATTGAATTTTCTTTTGTCCAATTTTTTTTTCATTCTTCTAACAAGATTGGATGATTCATTATCTAAGGATTCACATCCACTATATTTTTAGTGAATAATAAATGTCTTAGATTTAGATCATGTAACTCTCTTAAGAGTCTTGGCTTTCATATGATTTGATGTTGTTGTAAAAGAAACACAACCATTTCCATTATTCTTCCTAATATTATCATCATCTCTCTTTATTCTAGTCTCATGTTGAATAAGAGTTCCAAAAATTTTATTGAGAAAAGTCTATGTATCTTTTCTATTCACATCTATAGCTATCCTCTTAGATTCCCATTCATTAGGCATGATGTCTATGATTTCATCCACAAGAGCTTCATCATATAATCCCTTCTCACCAATATATTGTAATCTATTAACAATATTACTAAATCATTGGTTCACCTTACATATGGGTTCTCCATAAGGAAATCAGAAACCATGATATTCATCCCAGAGCATGGATCTTCATGTTTCAATAACTTTGGAAGTTCCAAAGCATGTAACTTCAAGCTCCATCCAATTACAGTTTGATACTTCACAAGATAAAATATGGCTATATATATTTCTAGTCATTGAACAAATAATTGTATAGTGTAGCTTATTATTCAGTTGATATTCATCCTTTTTTGGTTGGTCAAAGTACTGACTTCTTTTGCAGGGATTTTATATCATCGTATAAGCAATTGTCCACTCCAACATTGATAATAAATATCTTCATTCTATCTCTCCAATATTCATAATTATTCCAATCCAAAATAAGTGGTCTAGTACGATTTAAGTTGTCAATGGAACCAACATTTATTCCTACCATCTTAATGGAAATCATTCCATAGAAATGTTTCAGTTACAATAGTTTGTCAAAATTGATAAAAATATCATATGTGAAGAAAATATAGAACAATGAAAAATTGAGA
Organism: Viscum album; assembly: GCA_963277665.1. Lineage (NCBI taxonomy): Eukaryota > Viridiplantae > Streptophyta > Magnoliopsida > Santalales > Viscaceae > Viscum > Viscum album. The sequence goes on along the minus strand of OY728142.1, from coordinate 1,216,418,457 downwards.
ATGAAAACTTATATGTGATTTTAAATATTTTAGAGACCTCCGCTCTTACCAATTGTAGGATCGAAATGATACTGATTATAGTATCGTAATAATGATGTAGATGCTCAATATACAAAAGGGGGCAGTTAATTATATACATTAAAAATTTCCTTTTAAAATTTAAAGATGGTAATGTTTAACAAAGTTAAAAAATGTAAATTCACAAGAACTTTATATTCTACAAACATGCTTGATTCCAGAAAAGTGAATCCAGAAATGAATCCTAAGAAAAGTTTACAGAGATAAAGATTCTACCTTAATGCGTATAAAATCATACTAAATAGAATAATATTATAATAATGTATAATATAGTTATACTTTCCCCAACATTTAAAATTGCATCGGGAAACATGATACAATACATGTAATGAGTAATAAATCTTCTAACCGAAAGAGAAGGGTGTCCAACAACCTTGGATAAAGGTCCCTTGATTTATACATTCATGAAAGTCTATCTTACCCACACCTGGGTAAGCCCTCACTACGAAGATCAGATTCTGTCCTATTATCCATGCATGCTCTCAGAATCAAGGTAGTCGGAACCTTTGTTTTCCTTTGCAAAGAAGACCTTGAACATTAATGTACCTAGAACCTCTGTCTTCTTATCCCCGAAAGCCCTCAAATGTACTCAGCAACATTCGGAGTCACATGAAGAAAGAATGAACAAGATGTTCAGTGTGCACAAATCATGAGAGTCTCTATCATGAAATCACATCAACAATATTTAATCTCTAGAGTTGTAGAAAATTCGTATGTTATGAGCTCTTTCAAATGATCTCTTATTTATAGTCACATCTTCAATGGTCGGAACCATCCACCAATGGTTATAATTTTCCTTGATTTTTTAGGGAACTGTTCACATGTCACTCAAACAAAAGTTGGATAGAAAAAGAAAGAAAAACATCATTTTATAACTATATCAATTTCTAGAAAAACATATGGTTGATCAACCAAATATATATTTTAGAGTCTAAGGAATTAAATGATCGGAGTCTAACCAAAAACCATTCGGTGTCCAATACACATTGAAATTCAGATTCGATATTCCAAGGAATATGTAACTTGAATTCAATATAATTCAGCAGTCTGAATTTCAAGGACATTCAGAGTCCTGTATTCATAAGAATTCGGAGATAGAATTTATAGAATTAAGGATTCTGAATTTCAAGGAAATTCGGATTCTTGGATTCATTAAAATCCATAGTCTTGGATATATTGGAATTCAGAGTCGGAATTCATATGAATTTGGACTCTGAATTAGAAAGAAATTCAGAGTCTGAATTCATAAGAATTCGGAACATGAACACAAAAAGTTCGGAGTCTGAATTCATAGAATTCAGAACCCGAACTCTAAATGTTCGGAGTTTGAATTCAGAGAATTCGGAAACTGATCTCTGATGCTTCGAAGTCTGAAATTAGAGAATTCGGAATCTGAACTCAGATCCTGAAAACATAATGCTTTATATCAAAGTAAATAAATGATTTAATGGTTTAGGATATGAAACCTAATTTTATACATAGAATATAAATAATTAAAACATGGTAATGATAAATTTTCCTGTGGAAGGAAAATTTTCATTATGATGATAAAACATAGGGGAATAAAAAATTTCTTTATGATAGAGTATTTGTGATTTTCAACACATGAAGGAATGTAAATTCATAAGGAAACCTTATTGACTAAACACATTCGATATTGGGGGGTTCAAAATTTTTATATATTCGGAACAAAGTAAATTCTAAATTCAAATTCCAGATAAGGTATCAAACTAAGACTCTCATTAGAAAAACCATATTGATATTCATTTACCACTATAAAATCATAAATCAAAACAGTTACCATATTTTAAGAAGTATGAGAATGATAACATTCATTTCCATATTCTAACAATTTCTCTACATCCTGATATGTAATATATTTTATGGGAAAGTTCTTATATACAAGCTAAAACTGTATCTAAAAAAAAATATTTATCTCTTTAATTTATATTATCATGAGATAAAAACAATCCATTCCTAAAATGAAATCAAAATATACTAAGCATAAAAAATATGGTTTTCATGTATTCAATTTCTATAGAAAAAAACATGATGCTTTTAAAATATATATCTTTTATAATATTTCTCCCTTGTGTTTTAAGCATATATTCGGGTCTCATTTCTTGTGGTGAAGTTTCCAAATTACATATAATATTTATAGAAATAAAAAATATGAATACCCAGTACCAATCAATTCTTTACAAAAAATATAGTAAACAGTATACATTATAACACTTCATTAGAAGGCCTAACATCTTCTGATGTTGTCATAAAGGATATCACTATATATTATTTCTTGAAATCTGAATACTTTCCATCATTAAGATCCTTTTTGGGTATATATTTAATAAATGAAGCATCTAAACTCGTTGAAATAAAATTATAATTTTTAATTTCAATTGATTTATATTTAATTTACATTAATGTTTTGGGCCATATGACCAATTATTCCACATTAAAAAAAATATCCATGTTTCGTCAATGAATTCGCTAGTGTTATTTTTTACAACACTTTTCGAAAATTGTAAATTGGATTTCTTACATTCCGATTTCATTGAATGATTCTAATCCATCAATTTCCTTATTAACATATTCTTATGCTTCTTTCCAATGTACACATGATCATCAACAATCTCCATTTCTACTAAATCATCATCTTAGAAATGTTTTCAATATCATGTAAATTCAACATGATTCTAATTCCATTGTATATCATGGCTCAAATCCGATATAAAAATTATTTATATTCAATCAATATCTGGAATAATATATGGAGTGTGCGTTATAAATCATGGGAATTCTTCATTATATATTCACCCTAGATCATCCTCATTTTTTCAAATCATTGTATTTATTTTCCTTACTATGTCGGAAAACCATATAAAAATATTTATAAATTCATCTAATTCTAAGGAATCAATCTTATCAGTGTCCCTAATATTCTTGATCATTGACCACTACTAGTTAGCCTCACTATCAAATTGAAAAATAAAAAGACCAAATTGTTTATTATCTGAATACCCCAGAACATTGAATGTCTTTTCGTGGGATTTAATCCATCATTCTGACACCACATAGATAAAAGATCCACTTAAAGCAGAAGGGTGTTTCCCCATAAAATTTACAACTATCATTAGGTTACATTGTGGAAGCTCTGGTTGTTCTTTTGGATGGATTACACCATTTTTTAATGAATGCATCAACTATTAGGTTCTATTAAAAACAATTCACATAAAATTCCCAACATTCCAAATTGAGGATTGGAACAAATATCATCCACTTGGAGCCTACCTACATTAACTTCTATTTTTCTTATTTGAAAAAAACCTGAAGAATGTAATCGCATATGGAGAAATATTGTAATCCTTAAATTCAATATCATTTTACAATAAAAATATTGTAAAAATATTTTATGGAATTCTATTAAACTCATCTTATCTCATAATTTTATCAAAATAGTTCTTTGATAGCAACTATAAGGAACTGATGTTAAACATTACAAACTCTACTAAATTACATTAGATATCATCATATTAATTTACCAAATATCATTTCCTTATATAATTTTATAGAATTAGTACATAATTTAAACATATCAACCCATGATCATACAATGTGGGTATTACTGAAATTGATTTCATTTTTCCCATAATATAAATGGTTTTAATAAAAACGTGAATATTATTCATGAAAATTCGTCACAACATTCCTCATGGATTATCATTTTTTCAAAAACATCCTTCAACAATATAAAGAACAAATTAAAATGTTGGATGATAAAAAAATCATAGTAAGGTTTATAAGAGGAGGGAAACCCAAACATTATGAATACAATTTTTCTTATGAAATTGATTCACAAAGATATACTTTCCACCAAATAAATACTATACAGTTTCCTTTTGATAACATGAGATTCCCATATAACATAAAAAACATAAATAAACAATATATTTTAAATGGATCATTACATAAATAATATTTTTCCAATTGTAACCACATTATTGTTGGTAACCCTCATATAAACTGTACTGTAAAACCCTAGTGGATACCGTAAGGTGTAAGCAGCGCAATTTAATTTGGTTTAACCATACTACCAACCTCAAATGTAAACATACCCAATTCTTTGGAGGGAGATAAAGGTAACATACATGATCATAAATAATATACAAGAACCTTAACAAAGCAATAAATAATTATTATTTTCATAAAAATATTACATTGGAAATTTTTAAAAAGAGAAATTTAAAATTGGGTTTTAATGAAAAGTCCAATAGAAATAACGTATCATTGATGCGATAATTAATCAAATGAAATGAATTAGTATATTCAATATAAATACATAGAATAAAACATATTTCAATAGAATAGGACTAAAAAATAATCATACCATGCAAAAATAAATGATATAGATAGTCAGCCTAATGAATGGAAAATGGATTATTAATTCTCTTACCTCTGGTTCATCTTAATTCAAATTTGATCAAACCTTCTATTAATTTATCCTCCATGATAATCGTTCTGTGTCCACTTGGTATAGAACATTGGTGAAACCAGAAGGTCTGGAATATGGAGAAGTGTCTTGGTGTAATTATTGTATATAAATAGAATAAGGATCAATGGTTGAGAGGTGTGAGGAGAATAAGGGGTGATAGGTGATAATTATTATAGAGAGGCGGGTTCCATTATTTAAATCATTAGTCTACAATTTTTTTCAATACAAAAAATAGTGATGGTTATTGTAACTACGTATTTTAATTTGTGGATGTGAGTTTCAACCGAGGGGGATTACCTAAACATGATATCATCCATGACTGAATAATTTATTTATTTAGATTTATTTGTAAATTACCTTTTTTATCCATTCCAAAAAAATTTATTATTTTAGAAAAATACCAAAAATTCACCCTATATATTTTCTAATGTGTAGAATTTAAAAAATAACTCTATTTTTTACGATATTTTCCAAAATATGAAAATTTTAGTTAGTAATTTAGATCCTAATTAATCAAAAAACACCACTTTTAAACAATAACTGATTTTATAAAACATTGAAAAATGATCTAAAGTCTCATGGTGTTATCAAATATTCACAAGACAACAACAATTAGAGTTAATGAATATATTTTTTGAAAATATATTTTATTTAAAAAAAATATATTTAATAAATTTATATTTAAATATTTAGAACTAAAAAAATTAAGAACACATAATTTATAAATTTTTCAAAAAAATATCCACTTGATCAATGATATAAATATTTCATACATTCACATATAAGATAGATAAATACTCATTATACTTTTATTGGTGTAGTTACTAATATTTTGGATAGATTAATATTCATAATGGTCATGTTAGAGTTCCATTAGTATAAATTCCTTAATTCTTATAAATAGGACTTATTCCATTATAAATATATAATTGAAATATCATGTTAATTACAAAATAAAATTATATTATATTATAAGTAGCTAGGTTTTTAAACATAGGGACACAATTATCCTAAACAGATCCTTCATTTGTTAATATACTATTCTGAAATCATTATCAATAATGGGATATTTATTCTATTAACTATATAAATGTTTTGAAGGTCCCCATTTCTGAATGGATATATTGAATCCAATTGGTAAAATTTTTGGTGGAAATGAATTTTAACTAATAGAAACCTACATTACCCTATATTTATAAAAAAAGGGAAAACACACCAATAAATAAAATAAATTTAAGAATTTATAACACATTAAAAATTAGCAAGTAATTTTTATTTGTCAATTGCGTATTAAAAAATTGATATTTCTGGAATGACCAGTTAGGCACAATAATAGTTTTGATACATGTCCTCCGATTAGTCACCAATGTGGAATTACTCTTTACTATATATTTCTATTCATTTATATTTCTATCATAATATTCATTGTGGATTGGTTTAACCATTTATTATGGTTCATCCTTAATGATAAGAATGTTTTATTTTCATATTTATACATTATAGTGGTTTGAATGGGTGTAGGCTATTATTTAATGATATATTCTATATTATTTCCATCCACATCAGATACCACTATTTCTGATTTCCTATAGAATTAAATTCTTCACTAGTTAGATTATAGTCGTCAATTTAATATATTTTATTTTATTTCAAAACATTTAAAACATTTTTCCAAAATATTATTATATATATCATCAATATGTTCACCAAAATCTAAAATTCATGGTCTATGAAAATTTGTTTCATTATCAATTTTGTTCATATCAGAACAATTCGACACATTAGGAATACTTTTGTTATATAATATTTACTCCTTTATAAAAAATATTTATTCTAATATGATACTGTTCATATCTTTCTCTTCAAACATCCCAAGCATTTACATATAAATTTATCAATAAGGAAAAAAAACAATAATACAGTTCACAGTTTGATTTCATTGTTTACATATCTAATATAATGATATGTTGGAGTTAATACATAGAGGAAACATTTTTTATATATTTATTAATTTTAAAATAGCCATATTAAAATAATTTTTTGATATATAATGTTCTCCCAACTTAGTTCATTTTATTTATAAAAAACTCAATTTCTTCTTTTTTGATTCTCTATTTTTTGTCTGTGTAATTTATAATATAATTATATTTAATTCAATTAGTTAATGGGTAAAAAATTAATAACATCTAATATCCATAACATTGACTACTATAAATTTTCTTATTCTCATCTAGGACACATTATCAACTATTATTCTAATTTTTTGAAGACATCTGATACCTTATTTTTAAATTCAAAAAGAATCTCATTTTTCATTATAGTATAAGCATCCATGAATGCAATGAAATTAAAATCCCATTTAGTTGAATTGTTTTTCACGATTCAGCCCAAATATGAAAATCTCAAAAAAAAAATCATGATTATTTTGAAATTAAAACATTTTATAATTTATTTTAAATATTTTTCTCATTCAAATGTTTAAAAGTATTACTCATATTCTACAATGAGAGATGAATCCATATAACTGTATATGCCATATATTGTTTCCTAAAATACTCTAAAATTGTTTTCCTAAATTTGAATGTTATTATTTGTTTTTAATATTCTTACCTTTTGTATCATCAATTCATTTATTATTTAATACAAATTAAGTTAGCACTTATAATCACATAGATGGTAATTATCTATCGATCATTTTCCATCTTGATGAATTTTTTTATCCCCAATGATAACCACATTATCATTATCTAACATCATGTTTACAAAAAAATTTAAATATTAACCTCATATCAAAATTTAACAATTATTTTTTTCCTTTTGGGAATCAATATATTCTATTTCAATACCATTAATTTTAAGAGATCCTCATTTACCAAAGTAACTACATCAAAATAATGTAGTTAAATATTATTCAAATCTTTTCATCAATTGTATTTTGTGATGTGTTTAAACTAATACAATTTATGGCTTGATTCATTTTATTTCATTGAGATATTCCTCTATTAAGATGGTGTTATCAACCTTGTTTTTGGTGCAATCATATTTCCATGAAAAAATGGTTTTATATGACTTTTGAAATTTTCATATATTACATTATAATGATACCAAATTAGTGATATATTCTAAATGGAATATTAATTATATCCACTAAATATATATGTATAAACATTTTACATGTTTATATTCTATAAAATTGAAATATTATACCATTATGAGTATTTTGTTTCAAATCACTTAAAAATATGAATTTTATACATTAGGACAAGACATCCACAACACTATTGGTTCTATTATTTAAATAATTATTAATGGCTTTTAATATTTCATGCTTATTATTATCAGTTAATGATTAATTTAAATTTTTTACAATTATATACTATTTAGGTATATATTTTATCTTCTATTGGATTTATTGAACACTTTTATTAATATACATTTTAGAACATGATATTATTATAATAAAAATATTATTATTATTAGATATAACTGGAAATTAATTAACAATTTATGGGTTAAACAATTTTTATCATATAATGATGAATAAAACATCACATTCATTTCATTATTATAATAAAAATTATTTTTTCCAAGGTTTTTTTCAAATATATTACACTTGAATAATTCAGAAAGAGATAATCTTCATTATCCACAATATTTTTATATAAACCCATTAAATTCTTTCACACAAATCAAATTTATTTTTGAGAATATTAATCATATAAATTTGATAATCTATACGGATATGAATTTAATACGAAAATATATTTGTCGTCATTAAATCCATATTATTAGCTTAAAATTACATATTATGTTGACTATTTCAAGAAAACAAAACTTCTATTACATTTTACATTATATTTTCTAATACAGTGCTCACTTTATCCATCTTCACTACTTGATAAATCATATATCTATATATCATGTTGAAATAAAATTTAAATTCCTCTAAAATAATGATTCCTTCGATTACTTTCTCGATGATGAAAATTCATAATCAAATTTATCAGTTTGATTATTTACATTAATCTAGGTAATTTTATTTGGCCTTAATTAATCTCATATATATTAAAAATGATTTTTCATATAATAATGATTTAGAATATTTTGAACTTATTCCTTATCCCACATCATATATTTATTTCTAAATGGTAAATTTTATTCAATCTTCCAAACACTAACAAACATAAAATATTTAGCTTTCATTTTTAGATTCTATAACTCCATAAGAAATTATTTTTTAGAGAAAAAATAGACAATTTCTTGTATGTATGTTATCTTATTATATTCTACTATATCACTGGGTAAATCAAATTTTTATTCTAAAATCATTACATTATTCATATATTTTAATAAAATATCATAGTTACCCTCTATCATAAAAACTATTTCATTCCATGTTTATTTATTAATATTTTTTTGTGGACATTATGAAGGTAAATAACATTCATATAATATAGAAAATAATCCTTTAGGTATAACTTTTTCTGCAAAATTTATCATTATCTTTTTTAAAGATACATTGGATTCCAAATTTTCCCTACATCAACAAATATTATGAAATATTTAATTTACAATATATTATTAGCCATCCATATATTCATATTCATCCATCCTAAATATTATACAAAAAATATAATATTGTTACCTAATTACTTATAAATTATAATTTAATTATCCTCCTAAAAAATTTCTATCTTGTTAGTCATTTCATCAGTTTTAATCTAATAGATCAATTTTTTTATACTTTATAAAATATGGAACATAGATTAACATTCCTGGAATTCTTATACAACTCAAAAATATAGTATTCATAATTAATCAATTGATATATACTTTTAATATACATTACACCCATTGTTGATACATCAATGACCCTGAATACATCTGAGAGAAAAAATTTCAGCATTCAATTTATCCACCAGTGAATATTTTTCCTATATATTTTTTCACACAATTACTATAATAAAACATTATGTTATTAAATCATTAGAATTATTGGATATATGATAGAAATCTATTATTTCTAATAAAACATGATTATCTAATGTATTTTATAATTTCATGTTGAGGTCTGTGAATATATAGATTATTTTCTATATGTTTGTAAATGTTATGCTATCATGACTAATTGAAATATATATCCTCCCTACATAAACCATAATTCACCTTGATTTATTTTCTAAATTATAAAAATGATAATATCACGGATTTTATATTTGAAGCCTCATTTTGAAAAGATAATACTACCTTCGATTGATATATGTTCAATGAACGTGATTTTGAAATGTATAATAGTGTTTAAAATATTGTGAAAATAGAAATCTTTCATAGTTTTCATTATTTTTAAACACATTACATGTTAACTACAACACACAACATTGAGACATCAATTTAAAATAAACAATGATTCCAATTGTTTATAATGATATGAATATTTTTTTAACTATTTATTTTCTAATCATTGAATCAGATATTCAGTTATTATATATATTATTAAATATCAATGATATGATCTTCTACAGAATGGTTTTTAATTTAGAAGAAAATTATATTGAATAAAAATTTGGTTGTCTTGAATATCATTTATTTGTGTTATAACCCTATACATGGTGTCATGCACATAAAATCTGTTACTATTACATCATATAAATGAGTATATGATTGAATGAAAATATTGGCTGGCTTTTAATAACCATAAAGTGCAATTAAGTGATATTTTTAATAGTCTCTCTATTTGATAAGGTTTTTTATTAGTGGGGTTGTGTATAATCATCATATATAAATTCTCATAACCACATATTAATTTTTTTATATTATATAAAATTTTAAAAATTCATTAATTGTTTTTCAATATATATTTAGAAAATTTACATGATGATCTATTTCATGCATTCTTTTTGAAGATTTATAGTTTGAATTGAGAATATCAATTTTAGTTATTCCAGTTTATCAAACATAACTAATTATATTGTGAATTTATATTCTCTATATAGTTTCTATAGAATTTGTGATCATTTAATTGAATTTATATGTTAATATAATTTTATTACATTAAATTAATTTTCTATTACAATGATATATTAAAAGATAATTTATTGAGAATCATTATATGATTTATTACAAATTATATTATCATTTTATATAATTATTGTCTTTGGTATAACAAATATGGTATGTTTTATTGACATGGTCACAATTATTAATAACAGACACACACAATTTCAGTTCATTCAAATTTCCCAAAATCTGTAGAAAATTTCCCAAAATAGATATGGATGACTCATATACTTATAATTTTTTCCTAGAATGACTACTCCAAAGTATTTAAATTACCCATATGAATCTCTAAAATAAAATAAAAAATCATAGAATTTCTCATACGATGATCGAGATAAAATATTTAAAAAATTTAGGACATATCAAACCATTCATCTAGAACATAAAAGTTCTTGTATTTTTTAGTGAATGAATAGATATATTGAAAAATGTCATTAGATATTTACATACACATAAATTACACTTAATTATTATTATCATACATCCACTCATAGGGTTGAAAACATAAAAAACCACATTAACAGTTATAAGGGAAATGTATGATTGAGTTCAAAAAAGATTTATTCAGTTTCCTAAATATTTTTTTATGAATTTGGATTTTTTAAATATATAAATTACATATTTCTAAATAAAATAACATATGTTTAGTTAAATAATATTACATAATTAATTACTATAATATTTTTGTTATTATTTTCATTAAAAATGTGGTGTTGGTTATAATTTTTATAGAAAATTATAAATGATATTTATAGTGGATGTTTATAATTACATATTCCATTATTAGTATGGTTCTAACCATATCATATATCCAATATTTTTTTAAATTTTTTGTTCTATGTTCGCTATGAAATTTTTCTTAGGTAATTTTTAGTAAATGTAATTTGGATGTATATTCATGTTATTAAATTTTTTCTCAAAAAATTATACAAGAAGTTAACAGTGAGTGTTTATAGTTAAAATGATTATTCCATATATTATGTGTAAATTATCACTATATAGGAACAATAATTAGAAAAATTATAGTGGAAATTTGTAATGCTTGTTTAAAGAACAAATTAAACGATCAAGATAAAACTCTAAATTTTTAATAAATCGTTTATAATATATATTATCACTATAAGACTCTATTGTATATTTGAAATTAAATTTATCATTGTAATTTTAATTGGTAATTTTTATCCCATATTTTCAATCGATCATTTCATTGTGGTTATATAATATAAATGTCAATATTAATTTATTTTTTCAAAGAAAATATTCAGATTCAAATTTTATTATATTTTTTCAGAGATAATAATTAGTTACTGATAGATATGAAATATTTAGTTCGATATTGTAGTGGTACTTTATTTTCAAAATTTCTATTAAAATATTTTATTGTATTTTCCTTATTGAAATTCTCAATATAGTGTACTTTTCTAGTATAATGTTATAGTATGAATATTTAATACAAGATTCCACTAGTAATTTTTATTAAATTTATCCATAAAAAATCGAATTATAATACATTTGAAAATTTAAATTTTTTTTTGAAATAATAAAAATGAATCATCATGGGGTCCATTATATTTTTTTCCAAATGTTCTAAATTGGGAAAAAATATATAAGATAATGATATTTCTCAACAAAATTTCATTTTAACGAATAAAATTTAATGGTTTTAAAAATTATGTAGTATTCAATTGATTGGAATAATAGTTAACATTACAATGATCAGATTACAAAATTATATTCCAATACTAAATTGGTTATCCAAAAAATTACTAACTATATTATATATAAATATCAAAATCTAATATAATTATATTAAAATGGATCTGTATGCATAAACCATAATTTGGTATAATCTTTAATAGGTGTTTCAAGGGTCTTTATTATATAAATATATTAGAGGTATTGTTGGATTCAGTATATAGAAGGATTATGTAAAAAATATACCAATTATAAGATATTAGAGACATTAGCATTGTATTCATATTATAAAGAACGATGTAGAATATTTGAATGTATTATACCATTTTCAACAATTAGTGTCATGTGGTAAGGATATATTTTTCTTAATTAATTGAAGTGAAGTATATATCAAATCAGTCATATGGGTATAAAAGTATTTTTTTGGAGCATACACAACAACTATATTTCATTTTAATCAGTCATAAGATGAGTTCATTATGAAATTTTACTGATTCATAATTTTAAGAGTTAAATATAAATTACAAATATGGTCTAATTATTGATTAATTTTTTATTTGACAAACAATTTCATATAGATTTTCTATAATATTAAATACTTGTGTTTTCTAATATTAAAATTGTTAGATTAAAATAACATGTGATTTTATTATAATGGATATTCATGGAGTTTTATAAAATCTTGATTAAATAATCAATATAGAAGTCATCATTTATAGTCAGGATAATATATCATATTTTCTTTCAGTATATAAAATATTCTTCTTAAAAAAATTATAGTCTATTATCACTAATTTATGGATATTATCATCTTCCAAAAATAATATATATATTAATAAATAGTTTATACTGTGGGATGTATTTTCTGGACTAAATCATAAATAATAATTTCAATTATTCTACAACACTTTTTTGTGATGTAACATCAAACCCATTTAGTTGACATTTATATCTTTTCTTATTTTGATAGTTGGATGATTAATAATATGATTTTTTTAGATTTATGTGTGGCCATATTAAAGAAAATTAAATTAATGACCATCCAGAAATAAGAATTGTTTATCAATAATACACAAAATAAAAAACAAAATTAAACATGTATGATAATTTAAAAAATCATGGTAAAAAAACAATCAATAAAGTCATATTTGGGTGTTATCCAAAATATTTTAAATACACTATTAGTGGGGGTCAATTAGGTTATGATATATAAAAACTTTTATATCCTCGGATAATGTTTTATTGTCTGAAATAAATTTAACCAATCTTCTTCTAATTTCATATTATAAATGGTAATCAAAACATTTATAAGAAGGAATAATTTTACATAGATCAAAATCATTTATCTAAAACCAATGATCATACAAAAGAAATATTTTGATGTACCAAATCCATTAAAACTAACTACTATTACATGTTGGGAGGTGAATCACTATTCCAATTAGATTACAACCATTCAAATTTTGAAATCACAATACTCTATTTCTAATGTTAATAAACTGATGATATATAAGATTCTTCTTAATATTGTTATTGTGTTGATTCACAAATTTGTTTATCAAAGATCATATTTTATTAATAAGATGAAAACCAAAATTCTGTGAGACTACATCAAAAGTTACTCCATGAGTCCCTTATACATAACCCCTTTCATGAGATCCAATATTATAACCCTTTCATGAGATCCTGATATGTGATTCCATGAATAATATTCTACAGATAATACCCTTTATACGAAATCATGGTATAATACATCATTGCATGAGGTACTGGAAGGAAACCCCTTTAGAAGAGATCTTTTATTAGGACCCATTTTAATATGATCGTTGCATGATACCAGATTGTGTGTGACCCATTACATGATATTTTATTCAAATCATTAGCATACATATACATGGTTTATATCATGCACATCACATGGCCACACATAGACTATTCCCATCAAAAGACCTTGTTCAGATCATGTTCCATGCAAAACCTTTCTAATATCATTCAAAAAACTTATGCAATGTCAATCATGTGTAATCATACACATCACATGAAACCCTTATCTATAAGATGAATTTGATTATCATTCTTGAAAAACATAAAATCATTTTATTGAGGGGTAATTGGGTGTTTATAGGTGATATTCTGTAACCTTAACATGATAAAATCTTGGATTCCCGTCCGTTCCTCAATCACAGTAATTGACATCGTGTGTTTTATGTGATCCCATCATGAGATCAATCAAAATTAATGTGATGGTACATGATGTTGAATTCTAGTGATTTACATGACCCATCAAGAATTCATAAGGCAATCATGGTAACTTTTCAAAATAATACTAAGATACGGAAATACAATCATATGGTTGAATTATTTCAAATGACTTTGATATAGCTCTATCATTTCATGATTGGCATCACTTCCATGTGATTCGTGTGATATATTAATGTGATCCTTTTATAACAATTGTTTGTTATCATACATAGAATAATATATCATGTTGAGAACATCTAATAATCAGGTAGATCATCCTATGATCATTTCAGAAATTTACACTCTTCGAGATTCGACATATCACTCTCAATAAGATTAAAATTCCCACAGTCCAGTAGAACATATCATGCTTCAAATTATAAATCATCTAACACATCCATGATATTAGTAGTGACATTAATGATTTATGAGATCATACATTTAACAATTTTTTGAGATCATACATTTCATTCTTTTATTGTATTTGACGTCTTACAATTTTTTGAGATCATACATTCATGATCACTCTCTATTCCTTCATTAAAATTTAGACTTTTTCAATGACCTAAATAACATTTAAATAAAGAATTATTGCAAAATAACATCAAAGAGTGTTAATTAAATGAGATTCACCCTTTTTATTTTTTCCAAAATATATAAACATAAAGAACTATCTTTTTAAAAATTCATGTGCATGTGAATCCATATTCCTTACGCGTCGCAATATAGTGATCATGGAAATTATTTACATATGCACTTATTCCACATGATTCAATCTCAATGTGGGAATTAAGAGTATCATTCAATGTTCATCAACGGAAAACTTCACTCAAAAACCTTCCACTGGAAACCATATTGTTACCATATGATAGATTTAGATCAACAAACATGATCTCCAATTAACCATTATATATCATCTTTTTTTATATAGAACAACACCGCATGATTATTCATTATTGATAGAACAATTATAGAATCATATCATTTAATGATATCCGTATTTTCTTACTATTTATATTAGTTTGTCACCATTTCTTGATTATAACCTTTCCTTAGCCGTTTTAAATGAACCCAAAGATCACTCGTTTGGGGTCTATAACAAGGAAAAAAACACATACCAATATATAGGATAAAATAAACCATACCTCAGAGAGAGGGGACCGTATCTACAAATTTTAATAGTGGCAAGTAGAATTAATTTTATGGTCTAATAAATGTTATTCACATGATTATGTGGGTAATACATCGATCATAAAATCTGAATCATGAAGTTATGTATGAACATTCTACATATTTTCACTCTCATGTTTCCTTGTCTCCTTAAAAAATGAAATTTTATTTCATTGTTTGTTATACATGATTGATGACCTCATATTAAATTTCATTTATGTATCTTTAATTACCAAAATTGATTCTGATTATTGAAATTTCATAAAATCACAAGTCATTTATCTACTACATCATTCATAACAACTACATGAAATCCTATGATGTATAAATATATTCAGCCTTTGTTGGGATTAATGAAATAAAATCTTATTTTGTTCATAACCAATAAATACATTGTATTCCAAGTAAGAATTCGCAACATGATTTTGACTTTTAATAATCTAATGAATTGACCAATTCCATATATGTAATTCCCAATAACTCTTTTCGAGATTCTAAATTATATAGTAATTCATATTCCACAATTCACTTGATACACTAATTTATTATTATCTTATCATGTAAGTGGATTTATGTGAGATAAATATGATATCATGCTACCTCGCATGTGGAAAAATAATTGTGGGTTGTGTTGATATAAATTTTAATAAATGTAGAATTATTTACCAATATTCAATGATGTTGAATTCCTTACATTCTTCATATATTCAAAATTTCATCAGTGTCGCAACAATTATTTTCATTTATTTTTAATTTCCATCCCAAATATTATGATAATTACCTTGTAATATTTGGAGTTATTAATAAATGTTTCATGTATTCTATATGTTACTTGTAATCCCTTGAAAAATGTACTCTCACAAATCATGAAATTTTAGATTCACATTTCATGAATTCTGTAAATTGGTTTCACTGTGATTCTCTTGATGCCCAAAATATTATGAAATCATCATATACCAACATCATCAACATTTGATTAATCTCTTATTTTAAATAAATATAATAATCAACCCTACCATGCTAAAAAATAATAATCATAAATAATGATCAAGTAATGATTATAATTCTTATGGTTTCTGATTCAACCCATATAGATCCTTATTTAACCATCAATATTTATTATAATCATCATGAATTAGAAAACTATTAGAATGTTCAACAAATTTTTTTCTTCAATACCACCATTCCGAAATGTGGACTTTTCATCCAACTAAAAAAATTGAATATACATTTAAATAATATTGGTTAAAATAGTTAAATTTTCGCTAAACATGAAATTAGTACAAATGATGCATCAATATCCATACTTATTAGTTGGGATTATCCCTTGGATACCAATCATTTTTATTAATTATTTTTCAATTATTCTTATTATTTTAATGGAAAAACATTTTTCCTAATTATATTATTATCTATTGTCCATGGAATAATCTCCCATGTACGATTGTTTTCTATTTGGTAATGTTTAATTTTCTCCATGTGTACCAAAATCACATCACTTCATACTTCTTAAAATATAATTTTCATAAATTGTGATAAGAAATATTCCTCATGTAGAGTTTTCATCTCCCTCATCCACACTGCAGTTTTATGAACCCAAATTAAATGATACCTATCAATTTTGGGAAAAATAGTTTTATTAATTATAGGTTTACTCTTCTCATCATCATGAACTTCTTCTGAACTCTCATTAGGAACCAAAACACCCCCATAGCTACTCAACTATTCATCACTATCATACTGCATATGTTAAATGATATTTCTTATATTATTATCATTTTAAACCAAAAATAACATATTTGTTCTCCATGAATTTTCTAATTCAATTATTTAATAACTTATATTATTTTATTTTACCATGTTTTGAAAAACAAATATCTTCATCACCTCGAAAATCTGAATTACTATATTTCGTCATTTTAAAAATAAAAAACATACTTCTAAAAAGTTCGATGTATTTTTAGTGGATTATTTCCATAACACAAATTGTATGATATTTTTTTTACATTTGACACAATAATAATATATTTGAAATAATAAATCCTTCCAACACTTATTCATTCAAAAACGTCATTGGAATATCTCGCTCGATATGCAGTGTTTTGGCTATTTGGTTGATTATCTGATTTATTCTCATAATTACACCATTATTCTATGAAGTTCATGGTACCAAAACAAAGACCATACCTCAATTTTTATCAAGATAACTCATCACATGGTTTTTTGTGGTTTCAGTCCCATTATTAGTTAAATTCATTATGATTTTATTATCCATCATCATTTTAACTTCCCTTTGATAAGATGTTATGAAACTAAACAGTTATATCTTATTGGTAATAATTGATACCCATGTAATTATACTAAAATTATTAATTAATTGCACATAATATATCTTATCATTATTTCCATTGGAGAAAAATGGTCAAATATATCAATATACACCAGTTCAAGTACTCTTGATTACCATCGATCGCTTCCCTTTTATATCTTTTGAATAACATTCCCATGTAGAAAACAATTTAATGAATGAGTACAATCACATTATAACATTTGGGGATCTCAATTAGAATTACATTTAAATATATTTTCAAAAGGGTTATTTTCTCATACAGTCATGACACTTATGATAATACCTATTATATCCATACTTAGATTGGAATGAAATAACATATTCTAAAATAACATGGTAGGGATAGAATATGGCGGTATTTCATTTCAAACATTCTGGTCCTTATATTACCATTATGATAAATAAATTTTATTTTAAATCAAGTATCATGATAGAAGTCACACAATTCACTGACACATGGGATATTGGGACAAATACATTCACCAAATATAGCATCTTCATATCACATGTCTTTTCACATGACTTGCCTTATCACAACCATATACTATTTTGACCTTCATTATTTAAAAATCTTATGACACAGCACTAGTCAGAAAATTTTATTATCACAAGAATCTTATTTGATAATTAATGGAGGTTTTATATAATATCATTATTCCATTTTTTAGAGATATCTGTTTCTTTGAATGAAATATCAACAACCACTACATACTCATCTCTTTTCGTCTGAAACATGGCCCTGACTTTATAACTGAAGTAAACTAATTTCCATGATCATCATCACTGTATGATAGTCCCACATCATCTGAAATGCCTATTTTTTTAGGATCTCATTTTTTTCAATGATCTCATAAAATATTGCATGAATATTCCTTGGTTGTTCATTATTTCATTCATTCATGTTGTCAATGAGAAATTTTTTTCCATGTGCCCAATTCTTCCACAACAAAAACTGTCACCATAAAATGAATTCCAAGAGTATTGAATTCTATTTGGATTCTTCTTTTTATATCTATTTTCATGGTTCCTATTAGCTATAGAATATACATTTTCGGAATTTCCTATCATTCCATAGTAATAACATCTCATGTCTATTCTATTATTGGGAATCATTTATACACAACTAATTTTCGCTTGAGATTTCTAAATATTTTGATTATAACTCACACTTAAAAAAATATTTTACTTAGAAGTGGATGATTGTGGTCACAAATCATCCTTTACTACTATCTGTTTAAGGTCAACACACATACCATCAATTTCATTCTGATGTTGTAACTTCTTCTCCAAAAATCCATTGATTATTTTTATGGACAACCAAATCGTGATTTCCTTTTTCCAATCATCTATGAAACCAATGATCACAATGTTATGTCATAATTTAAAATATAATCATCATACTTCACATTTTATTCATAACCCAATGAATGCACCCTCATAGTATTCTAAAAGTGTGACATGATATTTTATTAAGTTATTCAAACTATTGATAATGGTGTCTTGTTATTAAATAATAAATTTGAACTAAACAAGTCCCTCTAAGTGTTATGGAAATTTGTTTTGGATATTTTTAATTTTAGCATTCAATTAAAAAATCTCATGTTCTAATTATAGAATATATTGTTTGTAATCGTGAATGACCATATTAAAATTCACTGTTTTACCTCCCCATTCTTCTATATACTGAAGAGAATATTCAAGTTCTCCCTAAAGGGAAACTCTTCCTCTTACATGTACTTCATCATCATCACATTAATCTATTTTATTATAGACTCCTTATATTATCAATATAGAATTATCTCTATGACCATTGGGGTCTTCCATTTATTATAATTTAGCTTCTATTAAATATTCATTTATCATTGAATGAATATTATTAATATAAATTTTTTTTAACTATATACCTATAATTAGCATTATATGAAGTCTTATTCATGTGAGATTCATCATCGTCATCATCAATATCTTTGAACATCATAAAACAGATTTTTACATTCTGCCTATTCTTTATTTGAATCATTAAATTATAGGTTTCCATTTAGAATTTAATTTTTAAAATTGATGATTTTTGGAAGGGAATGAAATAACATCCCCAAAAATTTATTTTCAAGGAAAATCATCACTAGAAAACATCTTTAGTACATTTAAATATACATCTTTAGTATTCACATTTTTAAAATACCAATTATCCTCATTTATCATATCATAAGCGACAAAAATACATTGTATGATATCAAATGAAAACTCCTACAGATAGTTAGCATCTAGTATATATGATATAATATTGATAAAATGTGGATGTATTCAAAATACGTTATAAACAGTATTTATATCATTGAGAATTTAACCAAGACATTTCATGTCTTCAAAAATAATATTCACCCATACAAAAGATAAATTTATATTCTAATAAAAATGGATTCTTAGGTCATTATATTTGTTCCCCATTAAATTTATCATATCATTTCCATAATTTTAATCATCTCTATAGACATTCAATTCTTTTCCCAACCTGTATCTGATTCCTTACATGAAATCCATGTTGTGTATATTTAGTTGGATAATTATCCCCGAAATAATTCATTCATTATTCATTGGTATCCAATTATATATATCTAGATTATGATAAAAATTCCATAACCAGACAATCTAAAAAATGATATATTTCACTTATAAACACATACATACATAATTATTAAAATACCAGAAACATATTATTTTAAAATAGATATAAATTAATATCATCACAATTTAGAAATAATTTATAATTGACACTTTCCATTAATTATACATAGAGATAAAATAATATATTATCCTATCATTAGATACTAATTGTTAAACCAACAAAGTTAAATACCATTGGATTGGGTGAATCAAAGTATAATAGATTAAAACAAATGTTTCCTTAGATATTGATTCATTGTTTGAAAAAATAATCTTATCACTCCTTCAAATTGCATAGTATAAATAGAAATTAGAACATGCACATGACACATAATTGTTTTCTAGGTTCAACTTCTCTTGGATAAATTCAAGGATAATTCAATGTTAATGTAAATATATTCAAAATCCATTGAAATTTATTGTAGTTTCAGTTTTCAATATTTACTCATAGACCCTATTAATTTACAACCATCCAGTATTGGATATCTCAATTACATCTTTATAAAAACAAAACACTAATAAACTAGTCCTCTTAGAAAATAATATTTTTGTTGAATAACACATTTTGTTTCTTTATATTCTTAATTCAGCAATTAGGTGTAATACTCCTTTCCACTTTAATCTTCTTGAACACTCCCCTATGATCCCATTTATCATTACAACATTCATGAGATATTGGATGGTAATACATTCATGAGATCCCTATGCAAATCCCCTTGAATTAGATCCTATGGTAAAACTCTATTGCATGAAATCTTTGAGTGAGATTCCTTTTCAAATGATACTGGCTTGAGAATAATTTTTGTGAGACCCCATCTTGACAACCAATTTCTCGATATCATAGTGATATACCATTTTGTGTGATATAATTTTGTGAGACCGATTTTCATGGACCATTTGCCAGAGATATGGTTAATATCATGCACATCAAAAGACATGGTTCAAATAATTCACATCATGAGACCTTTTTCAGAACATGTGCATCACAATAACAGTTTCATGTTATACACATCAGGAGAATTTTTTTAGATCGTCCACAACACTTACACTATGTCTATTTGGTACACAACTTTCCATAAAGTGATTCCACTTCTTATAAAATTTCTTCAGATATATATTTATATCATATTTTTATCACCACTAATAGATGGTTTTGTGGATATTTTTATGAAATATTACACCACTTTATCTCCAATAATAACATAAATTCATCCATTTAACCAACAAAACAATTTATTTCATTGCAATTTATGGGATTCCATTGTGAGATATATTGAAAATAAAATAACGGTCATTGATTTTGTCTCACTATTGTTTTAGGATCCATAAATATATACATATAAAATTGTGAAGGATTTGATGAATCCCATCAAAATATGAGAAGGAAATATTGGCATCACATGATATCAAAAAACCCTGAGATACCTCCATAATATATATTTGTTTCATCTTCATTATCATTTTGATATATCTATATGTGGTAGTTTAAAAATAATTATATTTTATCATGGGACTCTCAAGATCTCAATTATAGATAATATTAAAATCATGTGGTTCTTCGGGATATTAATTTATATATTCACGCACCGTGAGAGCATACATACTGTGTTTTCATGAGATGAAACATATTTCCTTCCAGAAAATTAGACATCTCTCCTGAAATGATATCATAAATATTATGCACCATGAGAGAATATATTTATCTCTCAAATCATAACTATCATTCTTCTCTAATATTTATTAAGACAATTTTACTTCAAGAGATTTTATAATCCACACATTCATGAGAACATACATTTTATTCTCTTTCATTATATGAAATCACACAAATTGACAAGATAAGACATCCATGCTCACTATTAATGTCGTATTTAATCACCATCCCTTTTAATGAACCAAAATCAACATAATAAAAAAATAAACAACAAATTAACATAGTAAGGGATTTTGTTTTGCAATTTGGACAAATATATTCAATCATTTAAGGCTATATGGAATGATATAAATAAAAAATTCTTTTATTCCAATTGGGAATGGGTAAAATATTTATATATGTTATTTAAAAAATATCTACTATTTTAATGCTGAGTTTAATGAGTTTATTAATTAAATTCATGTAGTTGAGGGAGATTTTGAATAGTGTTTTGAAGGATGAAATTCATCATTATAATTGAGTCAATAAATTCCTCAAGAAGTTTTTTATATCTAATATAATATTTCTTATAGTAATAGAAGGATTTAATTTAATTTGTATAAAATCACACATGGTTTAATTTTGGAAATCATGTTATCATTTTTCAAAAATCTTAAATTTACAATTAAAACTATTCAATATTTTTAACATGAAATGAAATTTTTTTCATTGTTTCATTTACTGAAAATATTTATATTGAATAAATTAACTTTCAATCAGTTAATATTTGGGTTCTGTCTTACCTAGATCCAAAAATGAAAATTCATTGTAGATTCATTAAAATTTAAGGATATGTTTTTTTCAACAACATATGTTACGTGTGACTGTATGTATGAGTAATTTTGGATATATATATCATTCTGTGATAGATTTTAAATATTTGTGACATCAATCTGATAGAAATGAAATATGATATTATTAAAAATGTAAATGTAGAAAAAACAAAAAATGATACATTAATTTTCATTAAAAGAAATAATGATTATTAAGGAGTCCTATAATGTCAAAAAAGTATATGTGGTAATGCTACAGTGATCCTAAATAATTTTATTCATTTATAATCCTATTAATGTCTATAAGTTTGGAATATTTTGTTGAGACATTTGGAACAAAGAAAACATTAAATGTAGTATCAAATCAATATAAAAATATAATAATTGTAATAAATATCAATCTATAAAATAATGATTATTGATTAAATGGATGCGGAAATGAATTTGAGTTTAAATGATAGAAAAAATGAAATTTTATTGGATGGGAATAATTTTGAAAAATAGATGATTATCGGAATCATATTGGTTTTTATTGGTTAAGGATTAATTAATTTTTAAATTGATATTAAATTTTTCCATTTCCATGAAATATTGTATTTGAATCACCTAGATACCACATGGATAATAATTCAACTTATTTAACACTATCATCAAATTAATTTTCATTCAATGATACTTGAATTTAATGATTTGATCATGTCAATTAAATAATAATTTTTTTAAATAATGTACTATGGTAATTAAATTATTACATGAGTTTCAACTATTCATAATGAGTTAGACCACAAAATAGTCTAAAATAAATGATCAAGATGAATGGAAATGAGTAAATATTGCAAAAACATAAATCTATAATTCCACTAATTATATGAACAAAAATTTATCAGTGTATTTTGGGTTCATTAATAAATAACTAAAAGATAAAATTTGATTCCTCTTTAACATATTATTTCAAATTAAAATTATAGACTTTGAGAATATATGTAGAAATGGGATGAAAAGATGAAATTAAATTATTGAGAATAGTGCTCAACCAAATACATTGAATGATTTATAGAGTTTCTATTTCTAGATATCCACTTCCACCAACTCTATATCAACTATAGAACTATATCAAAAATAATCAATCATCATATGGTAAATAACTATTTTTTCCATTTAAATTTAATGAATGATTCAATTCATAAACTAACAAAATGATTTAATGAAAATTATACACTACTTCA
This sequence comes from Viscum album, assembly GCA_963277665.1. Lineage (NCBI taxonomy): Eukaryota > Viridiplantae > Streptophyta > Magnoliopsida > Santalales > Viscaceae > Viscum > Viscum album. The sequence continues at coordinate 1,216,394,018 of OY728142.1, read as the reverse complement.
AATTAACCACCTCATTTATGTTAAAAATCTATTTTTAAAATTTCATATAGACTTCTATAATTGTACTACATATTTATAACAAATCCCCATAAAATATCTATCATACTATTTTTCAGTTAGGTTATACATGATCTATAATATTTTTTATTGAATATAATTCATTAATAGTTTAATTCATCCACATAACACAATCCTTTAAATTGAACCTCATTCCAACTCTATTTAGGCTTTATCATCACTACATGGATTACATCTAATTGACTAAAACAATAATGGTATCCATTCCCTATAATCATCTATTATTTATTGGATTCCCATGTCCAATGATCATCGTGAGCTCCCAATCATGATCTATCGAACATGCAATAGATTTATCAGCTAAATCATCATTTTCTTACACTAGATGAAACAATAAAACATTAGGTGTTCATTATAATTGGTTACCTCTATTAAAATACTTTTAACAAACAATGTCCCCTCCATTTCCAAGATGATAATATTTTAGATAAGAAAAACCCCAATGAACAAATTATTCATTTTATCCCCCATCAACATGACTTTCGGTACCTATTATTCTTCATTCCTTTTCACATTTATCATTCGAGATTCATAGAAATAATATCATTTCATTGATAGAGGATTATAATGAAATTTAGGATTCAATAACGTGAATTTTTATGATTTAATTCAATCAATGATAATTTATTGGTCTTATTCACATACATGCTGCCTAATCATAATCATTAATAATCCTTGATCAACTCTTTTATTATGGATCATCAAAAGCATATTAATACATCAATAAAGACCCAAATCCTATTAAAAATGATGAATATCCATTACTGGACAACATTTTGGTTATATGACTTTAATTTTAAAGTTAATTCCTTCTAGAATTTTGGTGATTCAAACAATTTCATTTTTTATCTCAACAAAGATCTAGTTTTGTTTTTTACATATCAATTTATATAATGGGATTATTCCTTATTAGATAATATTGTTATTTAAATTATTATTAGATGAATACTATTCAATTAAACAAATTAATTATGAATATTTAAATATAGTGATATGCTTTTACATTAGTCATAAGATCAATGGGGAAACTTATTACACCATAATGTACAAATATATTACACCAGCCACACATGAAAAATTCTATTATAACACATGAAATTCATTCATTATTGTTAATGATTATCTTATTCAATATATTAACCACTTATTAATTAAGAAAATTTATTTATGTTATATAAATATATTGAATAGGAAATTATTTTTTAGAACATATATGAAATTTGATGTTGAATATTTTTAGAAAATCATATACAATTTATATTACAATAGAAAAGTCTAATGAAATTTAGTGAATATATATATATATATATTACAATAAGTTCCTTAAGAATTGAAAAAATGATTTCATTATTTAAATTAATATTCATAAAATTTTAATTGATAAATTTTATGAAATAAAAATACAAATTTAAGAAATAATTTAATAATATTTAAATTAAAACGATGAAATACTGAAATGAATAAATCAAACCACAAAAATCATTACAAAATTCATCAAGAAAATGTTTTTCTAAAATGTATCACCTAATAAAACACATTAATTATTCATAAAACATTATAAATATAATTACATTAAAATTTATTCCATTAAGAAAATATTATTTTTTATAAAACTATTCATAAAATATAACTATGAAGAATGAATTTTTACTCTATAATTTCCACTATTGAATGATCACTAAAAGGAAAATACTAGAAAAAAATAATTAAAATGAATTATAAAACATAAATTAAATTAGTTCCACATAAAATTATGATATATATGACTTATTTTTTCCTTAATTAGAAAATTTAACAAAATTAATGTAAATTAATTAATACAAAATATGAAAATCATGAAATTACAAAATGAAATTATTTTAAAAATTAATTTACCAATGAAATATTTCTTGTAATATTTATTATTACACATATCAATTAAAAATGGATGGGTAACTATTGGTATTTAAATAAAAGACATATTAGATTAAAAAAATTGATAAGAATAAAATATGTCAATTATTCATTATACAGAAAATAAAAAATTCACTCTCATCCATGTTGTATAGATATATATGTTTGAACATGGAATAGTTTAATAAAACTATATAAAAATGGGTATTTAATAAATATCAAGGGAAAAAATCCATACATAGAAATTTTTTTAGTATTGATAATGATATTTACATAAATGAATATTATATCTTTATCCTACCACATAAATGAAATGAATTATAGTTTAATTATAAACAAAAATTTCAAATTAAATGATCAATTTCTCACAAAATCAATATAGTTAACAAAAAAACTATTATTATGATAATAATGAAATTTTATTCCATGAATAAATATATGTTTGGATATTAATGTTTAATTGATGAAAATATAAAAATAGTGCACAAAATTTGTAAATATAAAAACCAATAAGTAATATAAATTAAAAAAATTAGAAAATATAAAGAAATAGGTTCTTTGGGATAAACAAAATGAAATATAATTTTCCAAATTCAAGTCCCACCCCCCACTCGTGAAAAAATTTTCCCCAACAAAGAACTCATGTTCAGTGAGTCCAATAAAAAAATTCTTCCGAATTAGTTTCAAATTCAGCAAGACAAACAATGAATCAAGGTCAGAAAAATATCCAAACAACGTGTTCATATAATTCAAAAAAAACTAAAAAAAATTAAATTGAAGATTTAGTTTTAATGAAATAGATAATTTATTATCAATTTTCATTATAAAAATAACACGCCTATCAGTTATACCAACAATTAGTTTCATTTGAAAACTATTTAAAAAAATGAAAATAATTATATATGGTGTTAAAAATGTTTTAAATTATAAAAAATAACATATCAACATCAAATACTTATAAACTATTCTATCTCACAGTTAAAAAATGATTCATTACTATATATAGTTCCAAAGATGGTAATTAATATCCATACACATAAATATCACTATGTAGTTTATTTCCATCACATATTTACATAAAAAAATAATTTAAATCATATAAGAGAGTGTGATATAATTTAAAAAAAACTAGAAAAAATCAATGAAGAATAAAATATTCAAAAAATTAACTCCCCTAATTGTTTTTCCATGATTCTGAATTATATACTAAAGTGTACCAAAATTTAATTCTTAAAACTACATATAGATTCTTTTATTTAAGTTATTAGTTGAGTAAATAAAATCTGAAATGACAATAGAATAATTCAAAATAAAATTATTTTATAGATGAAAATAATATAGAGTTTAGTGAAACTACAAAAAATATATTGCAAAATAAAAATTATTATAAGTGGTGTGAAAGGAAAATGAACTGAGTTAGTAAAAAATAAATATTGAGAAAATCAATTTGAAAATAATAAAAGAAATTATCCATTTAAGAAATTATTTTAGACTCATATATAGAGTATTTTATATCATTTTCATGGATCTATACACTAAAATATAACTATGATGATTTATTGGTTTTCATTTATTAATAATTATGATATTAATTTTTGAAATATATGTTTTATTGTGATTTACATGATGTACTGATAAAATAAAATCTATTAGCATCCTTTAAAAATCCACAATGTATTAAATACTGTGGTTGATGTACACTATTGAATTAATTATCTAAAAATATTAAATATAATGAAATGAAATAGAGAACAGTACGATGTATCATTAATGATCATCTATAATCTTGACATGATAATCTTACATATAAGGTATTTAACAACTCATGATTATATTCTCCTACTATTATAATGTGATATTTTATTTCATAACAAATCCTTCAATTTCTAAGTAAATATATTTACCTGATGTAGTAGAAACATCATCATGTTATCCTAAAAACCATTTATTTCTAATTAACCAAAATATAATTCATCAAATAATACGTACCTTAGAGATATACCTATTACCATATACTACAGTTTTACCTAGAAGAAAACCTCTAACAATCATTAATGGTTATAATGATATGTTTGAAACTTCATTAATGTATGAACTGGCATAGGGTATTCCATTTGTCTTGAAACCTATTTTTATAATGAATATAATATTGTAATTGACTCAGTGATCTCAATATTAATGTAAAATGTATTAAAATACAAACTCGCTTCATGATAGATGTTTTCCACAAGAAAACATGGTTGTGATCACTGCCCCATATCCTAATGAACAACTTCAAAATACAATATTTGTTCATGTTAAACAAAAAATTGTGCATATAAATGATTTTACAATTTATAATCATTTTTTTTAAATAATAACTCAATTGATATTTTAAATTTTTATTAAATATAATCTTGTCTAATGCAATCTTTAACTGAACATTTAATTTTCCATCAAAAATGGTAATGGGTTTCCTTCTTAAATTCATCCATAAAAATAAATTTTCCATAATAATTGTCTAAAAAATTCTATAAATTTGGATTTTCTAAAAATTATTTATTCGTTTTGATCATAATAACATATTAAAAAATTTATCCTCCTGAAGTATTAATTATTTTCCCACATGTATCGTAAAATTTTCTTTCGATTATTTTAGTAAACTCCATTTTGAATAACATTTCAAGAATAATAAAATCATTATGTAATATGAGCATGTATATATTTACTAATATGTTTTCAACCATTCCAATGGGTATATTGATCACCAAATTAGTCAAATATATATATTGTATTCATTATATAAATATATGATGGATATTTATTCAATGTATCATTTATTCAAAATATTTTTTTGAGTGATATATCATATGATTCGATTATATTTATGTCTTAAACATGGGTAATGTTCCTATTAATGTTTGTAAAAATACAATGTAATTATTTATACTGAGGGTATCATTTAAAATAATGAATCAACAAGGATAGTTAATTTCATTTGAATTATTCTTTAAAATTGGTTAGATTCCCACTTTTTTCCACTCATAATATTATTCTTTTCTTCTTTGACCAATTCCCTATTTTTTATTTCATGTTTTCAAAAAGAGTAGTCGTTATTTAACTCAGTTTGGTCATGATTTACACCTCTAAATAATTATTATTTTTGAGAATGTTAGTATCATATTTACTCAAAACCATTAACTCTTACTCTATAAGATATGATCCAACATTCTCACGAGTTTTAAAATAAAATTTTCTAATAAGATTTATCAAAATTTCATTGTTATTTACTTGTATTTTCTTTAATATTACTTTACGTATCAGTCCTACAATATTTCATAACATTTTGAAAATTTGAATGTGATGTTTATGAGTATCATGTTGCATATAATCCATGGTATTGGTCAAATGCCACACAAAACCACCAATTCACTAAATGAATTATAATGTTGGGTACTGAAACTGAATTTTTTCCATGGTTCATTTAATTACTCATGGAAACATATTATTTCATAATTACATTATACCTTCACATTATTTTTGGAGGTTCACGTATCCATTTTTTTATTGAAAATTCATCATATATATCAGTTGTTCTACAGATATACCCATTTATGTTATTATATTCTATGCTATTTCCACTTATTAAAATATAGGGATTATTTTTTATAGAGTACCCAAACAGGCCATATTCTCGTAATTATTGATTATGTGTGTTATCATTCAAAAATATACTAATATTAGTATTAGAGTCACTAATATGTATAATGTTTTCTAATAATTTTATAATGATTATTTTACAATGTAATTGGTAATTTCCTTCAATTGAACTACATCAATTACAGAAATTTATGTCTGATGATATACGATGATTAGTTTGAGGGAATTGAAAATTATTTAGTAAATCCATTTAATGATAGGTAGAACATTTTATTTTAGTAATATTCAGAATAAGTTGTCTATATATATCTCAATATTCATGGGAATGTTCCCACTTCATATTTTAAAAACTAGATACCAAATTCCTCACCATAATAGTAATATGTATAGGGTAAAATGTAATTAAAAATTATTTGATCTTTTGTCTCATCTTTTTTATTACCCGGAGGTTTTTTTTAAAAAATAAATTGATATTCAGGAATCTTTTTTTATGTAGAAATTTATAACTAACCTTTAAACATTATTTTTCAGCTTTATTTATTTTAATTTCAAAAAACGGTCATCTACGGTTATGATCAGTAAGTTCCTTGAAGTCTGATAGAACAAACATATCTTTTGTGAATAGTAACATACCCGTATGAATTGTAATACGATGTTTATTAATAGTAAATCATATTATTATTTTATTTTATTTATCATATAATATAATGAGATGTTGATTACATTTTCATGGTGTTAAAAATGAGATATTGATTTAAAATTGTTATTTCTGAATAATTTTTACTATTATTTAAAAATTAAATTAATAGTATTTAGAAAATTATTTTCAGAAATATAAGTTCATTTTTTTATTCTACATGTCAAAAAATGTTCAATAAAATTTTGTTGTAATTTTTTTTAAATTTGGTAATTTTTATGAATAGTAAAATATGTTATATTATGATAAATTCAAAGTAAATTTTTATTACATAATAGGTGATTAAAGGCTGATTTAATCCCAAATGGATCAAACACACATGAAATTATTAAAATTTGGGGTCACATGTTTCAATATTCTTCATAGTCATTATCAAAAATATCATATTAATTATTAATATAATGTGAAATCTCTTCTCAATTCCACTATAAATACCACCCTTATTATCTCCTTTCTCACACGCATATCAAGACATAATCATTGTTTATGTTCTACCAAATACACTCCTATAAAATCATCCATATTACTTATAGAAGATGGTCTCTCCATGTGTCCAAAACCAAAGGCCTTAAAGATGTCATTAATGAAGAAAGATCATGATGTAAGAATCATCTACGTTTTTCATGTGTTTTTTTTACAATTTTGTTATTATAATATCATTCCAAACACTTATCTAAGAGTAATGAAATTTAAAAAATATTATATATTTCGTTTTTTATAGTTTTCATGTAATATATTCATTATCTTCTTTCTTATCATCTCACTATCGTTCAAAAAATTAAAACACCATCCATGATGTGATGATATACCAAAATCATGGACAATGTGTTATTCATATCTATAACATCCTTAAAATATGATAATTAAACCCTTTTAATGTTTGAAATATAATTTTGTATGTTTTTTAACGTATTTTAAGTTCTTCAATGTTATTTTATGCATTAAATTAAATAATATATGATACAAGTTCATGATTATCGAGGTACTAGAAAAATGATTGAAACAAAAATCATTAATGATTTATCTAATGATCCATAATGATATATGATATCGATACGAGTTTTTTTATAATTTTATATTATGGAAATGAATGAATACTATTTCATTTCTCATTTTGAATTTCGTTTCCATACGAAAAGAAAATGAAATAAAAACCGCCAATAGAAATAAATTAATTACCGCACCCAAAACATTGGATGGTTCAAAATACTAATATTTAAATTGTGAAATGATGTTTTGAAATGAACATATAAAATATTAGAACCATTAATATTTTTTTTGTGTTTTACTAATAAAATTCTTGTTAAACATTATATATGTTATTTGTAGTATTTTGAACTATGAGAACCTCGAGGGAAGGGAATTTATAACCCAAATTCCATTATTGTGGTTAACCTTATACATTATTTTGTATGTGGTATTAAAATTGATTTTGGGATTAATTTTGTTAATATTATTTTTAATTATGTTTATTTACATTGTATATACATATTTCAACCACTCTATTATGTCTCACATCAATTATATGATATTTATAAGTGAATTTTATATTAAAATCCACTTTTAATATTCTATTTTATGAAATTTAAAATAAATGATTTTCTGAAATTTTTCATGGTGTATGGTTGTGTTCTGGTTCACAAATATTTATTATGATTAATGTTCGGTCCTATATCTCCCTCAAATTTATTGGGTATGTGTATATTGGAGGTAGGCCGTATGGTTTCTCCATGTTTAAATTTGATGGTCACACAAATTGTAAAATTACTATGCAGGTTACAAATTATAAGGTAGCCAAGAGGGTTACCATATTATGTAAGTACTTTCCCATGATACCATTATGGTTCTATTTTTTTGTGTGGAAATCTCTTGGAAATCTCATGTTAAACAATGTATGTTTATATGGGTGATAAGTGTGCCATTTTGAAAATGACTTCATATGTTTCAAGTATTTATGGACTAATGTTAGATTTCTATAATTATATATAACTTACTGAGCATTTTTTCTCATAACATGTTTGTAAATTGTTTTCATCGGTTACAAGGATTTGTGAGACATAGAGGGAATCCATCTAAAATTTTCTGATGATTTACCAATGAAATTGTATTTGTTTTTGAAAATTTTTATATATTTGGAAGAAATGGATATATTTATTTTGGTATACATTCATTGAAAATGTGGAATGTTGTGTATGTGTTCTATACCAACTCTATAAAACTCCAAACATCAAATGATCCTCAATATGAATGGTAGTCATTTATTGACTAAAATTCAATATTATGTAATGTAATGAGACTGGGTCCTTATATGTGTCATATTTATCGTTATATATTAATTGTAAGAAATACCTGAACAAAAATTTGTATAATGGAAACATGCTATTCCTAAAATCATCTTAACTAAACATATTAAACTATAATTATACTAAAATAGGATAGAAATTTATAGTAAAAACATAAAATACTTTATTTATTAATTTTATGATATAAAAATAAATAGTTAATATTGTCATCATTCATAGACCTATAGGAAAACAATATACTAGATAGAATTCTTGAAATAGTTGGATTTTTGAAATCCTGATGTTAATTCCCCATATAAATCATATATCTATGTCGATGAGATGTAAAATTTTTATATTTGTTTATATTCACAGATTAATCTATTTAAATGTTATCGAATTCATATATTTTAATCCTCAATGAAGTATCATGATTCTATATTTCCTAAATAAATTTAACATTCCTTCTATTTGAATATTATCCAGTGTTCATAATCCTAAACTGCATAAAATAAATAATTTAATAGTGAGAAACCATGTATTCTTGAAATATTTTTTAAATAATTTATTTATAATCAATTTTTCTTTTTTAGTGTGGTTAATTGTATAATCATATTTCATTATTATGAAAATACATAAATTAGAACAATGGAAAATGGGGTATAATCACCAAGAATGAATCAGATGTGAAATCCATTGACAAAATAATATTATGTTAAGAGGGTGAATGAATTATGATGGGGAATGAAAAAGATGTTTATCTTAATCACTGGTCAAGATCTATAAATATTATGAAGTTGATAAATGATAAAGAAGGATAAACATGTCACAATTAAGGAATCCAATGGAATTAAATTAGAATAATTATAAAAATAGTCAATCTATTAGAAATTATAAAACAACCTTTTAAAATTATATAAATTTCCAATTATGTAATGTAATGTGTGTCAACTAGATGATAGTTATTAATGTAAAAAATTGTTTTAAAAAATATCAAGGTTTAATAAAATCATAAATCTGATCAATAATTATTGACTATCATTCACATTATTATACCCCTCTAATTCTTTTAATTAATTGGTTATGTATCAATTAAATTATCAATACTTGAAAATATTTTTTCTCACTGTCATTTTATTCAATTATTATAATATATTATGAAAAAATTAGAATCTTGTTCATGAAAAGTTGAAGTAATTAATAATTGTAATTACATTTGTATAAATAATAAAAATGTACAATTTAGAGAACCCTAACGACATCAATGATTAAATACATATATTCGTACAATGATTTCTATAAAGATAGAATTAAAATAGAAAATATAAAAGGATAATGGGATAAGAAATTTTGCTAAAATGATTGTAACCCATTCAAAAGAATATATTAATTTTATAGTCATCCTCTTGAATATGACCCACTACCTCTGGAATATCTCCTTTTAATATAATGATATATTCTAGAGTGAATGAATCATTTATTCATAAAATATACCCATTTAAATATTATTCACCACAATATCCTTTGTGTGGTTGATATTTTATTAAATACTTATAAGTTCATCTTAACCTATGTTTTATTTTAATTATAATCCCTAAAAGAATATATGGTACATTAATTATTTATTTATTTATTATAGATATATAATAATTATATATGATTCTATCTTATTTTTTATATTAGTTCATCAGTTTTCCCAAAAATATTGTATCTCAATCTATTCCGTCAGTATATTAGTCTCCTATAAACAAATTGGATTACATTAAATTCAATAAACATTTATGTACACAATTTAATATCATTATATTTATTTTATTAAATATATATGTTTGGAAAATGAGACATGATTTTTCTAATGACCATATACATCATAAATGATTATTCACTCATTCCATCGTTATATTTTAGTGGGAAAAACATCAAACACCATGTATATATTATACATGTTCCCTTTAATAATAATAATTAGTTGGAAATAACTCCCAAATGTATTCTTGATAATGATCCTACAAATAATATATAAGCCTAAAGAAACTATTATTTTTCCCACTCAAAAACATTTCATTGTGTATTTACTAGACATCATCCCTACTGAATGATCATCATTCTTGAATCATATCATGTATTATTAACATAATTTATAATATATTATCATTCCTACATGGAAACTAATATGTCAAAATTCACAAGACTACTTTGATAAAATTACAATTCATTTGTTTCTTATTGTAGTTCAAGTTCTTAAATCATCTATATCAGTATAGATTAGTCATATAATCCACATTTTGTTCATCAATCACATACTATTCCATACATCTTCATAAATATATTTCCAGTAATATGTGAATAACTAGAATATAATAAATAATTATAGATATAATATTCATCAATTTTTAACATATATATTTGGTTTTCAATCATCATATGATATCAATATATTTCTTTAACCATGATCATATTCCTATTAATAATAATTGATATTTACAATATGTTTTATCCTACGTCTATTTTTTTTTGAATACTATTGGACTCATAAGTTTTGATAATCACAAATATTATTCGATATGTTCTGATAATCCCAAATCATGCTTATCTATATAATAATTATTTTTCATAACTGTGACTTAATGTTCTAGAGTTAGTATGTATGTCAAAATAAAAATAAAATATCATGGAATAGATTAATCAATTCTTATTCATTTTTGATAATGATGATGTATGATATTAATTCAATCTAGAACTAAATTGCATAGAACAGTACATTGTAAGCATTTAAGTTCTTAAGGAAAGGGTAGTTATAATTCTGACTGATACAAACTAGCTCACTGGGACATGTTCACTGTTAGACATGTACACCAATAGACTAAGTCTACCTATAAACAGAGGTCAATAATTGAGCAAGTCTACCATTACAGACAGACATCCACCGATATAAATTCTACCATTACAGACAGACAGCTACGGATTCAAAACTACCACTACACAAGCAGCTCCTGATAGAATGGAGCTACTAATAGAGGAATCTATTGATAGATATAGAGATTATTCTACCAATTATAATAGATACTAATAGTGATGAAGAGATACTGACAGTTGGAGCTACCATTACAAATAGCAAACGATGTAAACCAGTCACTCTTTCTCTAAACTCAATATTTCATTGTTTATTAATAACGGTCATATTTTCTACTCTTAATGAAATTGATATTAATTTATGATGTTTGTTGGATTTCAGGGAACCATACCTCATTCCTTCAGAATTAATCACACCTTATGTTGGATACTAATTAATGGTGTTTGTTGGATGTCTAGGAATCGTACCATGTACCTATAAAAGGTAATCACTCCCATTACCAGAGTTCAAGGAATAAAATGAATATTGACCTACTTGAGAACATATAAAGACATACACACATAAGGAAGAAGAGAAGACGTACATAAGAAATATATATGAATATACACAAGTACATGAAGATAAGAACACTCAAAGAAATCTATATGAAAATGAACAACACTCGTACAAATCAAGAACAGAAGTTCAAAGAGGGGGTGGAAGTGCTACATGGAATAATCTCACATTAAAGATGAACAATTGTACTATAAGTGAAGGAAAAAAAGGATGACACTCTGTCTTCCAGAAAACTTCTAGAGAAGGACTCAAAGCTTCCTCTGCATGAATCCAAAGGAGTCCAGTGTTGTGTTGACATCACACAAGAGAATCATAAACTCATCTCTATATTATTTCTCTACTGTGATCATTCATTTTATTACATTATGATGATTGTGTGCTTCTATTTGTTTGGACCCACACTGACTCCTATTCTAAACTAAAGGATTCTAAAATCCCCACACCAAAATCGTTATACCTTTGTGTATCCCACATTGAATTTTGGTAGAGGTCTGAGGGCCTGGACAACCTATGTGTTGTTGTTATTGTATTCCCACATAGAACTGTGGTAGTGGTCTGTGGACCTGGATAGTATGTGTACTGCTGTAAACATGATCTAGGATGTGATCAATGTATTTTATAAACTTTTTGAGAGGACTATGTCTCATCTTGAGACTGAACATCTTGGTTATAACTCATGCGCATCTTATTTTAGTTTAAACTATTATAAATATTCTGCTGCTAATTACTTTGAAATTTAAATCTGTTTTTAAGTAACTCTGATAGTTGGACTATCAAGTGTTTATAATTATTGTTAGCGAGTAATTTAGTTTCAAAAGATAACTTAATCCTCATATTATGTAAACTATGAAATAATCAATCATTGATAAACTAATTGGACACTAATAATATTTATAAATTCACCACGGTTTAACTATTTTGTTAAATTAGGGGTTTAAATAGAAATATTTTTAATCAATTTTTTTTTTATTGGAAATCAATTCACCCACACATGAGTATCCACTCCGACCAACATTTGGTATCAAAGGTAGTTGATAAATGTTTTTAAAAACACTCTCTTTGTGAAAAGTATTCAAATTTGATTTTAGTTGTATCTTAAATATCTCAAAATTTCTGTTAATTGAAATTTTTTTCTTTAGATATGTTTTAAAAATATAGTTATTGTAGATAACAGATTAGAATGTGTATCTACCAATATACCACCCTTTTTAATTGTGTCAATTATTCCCGATTAAAAATAAAAATGAAAATCCATTTAGAAAGTAATGTATTTGATATATGGACTGCTATAGAGACTATGTATAAGATTCCAAAAAAATTTAGAACTACTTGGTATGAACCTACAAAAGCTGCATACAATAATAATTTTAATGTAGTGAATGTCCTTTATTATGCTATAAGATAAGGATAATTTAATCGAATATATTCTTCAAAGACTCCTTATGAAATATGGGGTACTCTGGCTATTTTGCATGAAGGAACAACCGATGTTTAGAAAATGAGATTAAAAACATACAAAATTAAGTATGATAAATTTAAAATGAAATATGATGAATATATTTCTGATATATATCTCAAGTTAAATGATATATTTAATACAGTTAGATTACTAGGAAAAGATATTACAGTAAAAGATCAAATCATGAGGATACTGATATGCCATCCAGAAATATGGAGAGGAACCTATGTCTCTATATGAGAATCATGTGACATTGTTAAGATAACTGTCAAGGATCATATTTTCAAATTTATTATTTATGAAAAGGATATGATTATAATCACAGAGGAAGATGATGAACCTATGAAGAAGTCATTTGAATTTAAGTCTACTGCTTTAAGGACCAATAACATGGAGAATGATCTCATACCTATTGAAAGCTCAGCGAGTGAAGGTTCAGATTCTAATAGTGATAAAGAGATGGCTCATATATCCTGGAGATTATTGAAATCTATAGAAAGAAGAATGTTTTCAGAAAATCAAATGATAAGGGTAAGACTGTGCAATGAGGTAATTGGAAGAGAGATTGGAAGTAAGCTGATAAAGATGATGCGTTAGTCTGTTATGAATGTTAAAGGAAATGACATGTCAAAGAAAAATGTCCAACACTAAAATTTAAGAAAAAGTATGAGAATAAGGTTAAGAAATATAATTAAGATATGAAGGAAACATGTAGTGTTTCAGAATATAGCACATGTGAGTGTGACGCTTCTGATTCTGGAAAACATATTTCCAACATGTGTTTCAAGACTGAGACATATGAGGTACTGGTTTCCCCTATGCTGAATGATACTATTCTAGGAATGAAATTTATATAAATAATGCTTATAATATTTCTAAAAATGAATTATTTGAATAATTTAATATGTAATAAGATAGTTTTAATGTGCTAAAATATAAGAACAATTCATTTAAGAAACAATATTCCTTAACTAGTACTATTAAATATTAACATAGTATAGAAAAGGAAAAGAATTCTCAACCTAGGAAGGAGAATATTGAACTCATATTGTGTAACATCCCAAGTAAGTAATGAATAATAGATATTTTTATCTATGTCAATTAACAAATTAGATAGTGTTTTAGAGGCTTAAAATGAAAATAAATCCAATCTTAAGCTTGGAATACACTAATATTCTTAAAAGATTGTTTTACTGCCTTTTGATGGACAACCCTTTTTAAATCTATATTTTGACAATTTTATAAGCTATGTTTGTTAAAATAAAATTATTATTTATGATTGGGAAATCAAAATTTACTTTTTGTGAATTTTTGGTATTTTTCCGATAAAGTTCATTTTTTTATGAATAGTGAAAAATGTTGTATTTTAATTCAAAACAACTTTTTATTATAATTTATTTATATTAATATATTATCTTTTGAATTGGTTTTTAAGTGAAATTAGAATATATTTTTACCATTTTATACAATGGTGGTCATTGGAATCAATTTCACTTTGAAATTGGACTGAAACTGGTGTCAATCTTTTGATACTTATTATTTCATAAAAGCACGCTATTTGTCATGACATCGGGAATTAATTATTAAATTAATTAATGTCACTTATATGTTTTGAATTTTTTAAAATAGACTTCATTTTTGAATTCAGAATATCAAATATAGCTTAGGGTGAAGACTTGGTATTGTTCTGAAAAACGTCAATGTTTTATGAATAGTGAAATCACTAAGTGGTAGTTAAAGAAACTGATTTTTCATTTAAATGAAACATTGCCACATTTGTGTTTTGAATTTCAAAAATCCAAAAAACATGGTTTTCATTAAGAAGTAAAATGTGGTTCAATGAGATTAAAATAATTTTTTGGTGAATAGTAACTTATTAAGTTTTTAATTGTGATTAGTGGTAATTAGGGTAGTTTAAGGTAGAAATAATGCTTTAATAATATGAAATGACCTAGACACATGTCCTGAACTTATTGGATATGTCATGGCCGACCAATACAAGCCATGGGTCACCTTGGGGACCCCATGGAGCCACTTTGTTTGGGAAATTACATAAATAACATTTTATTTAATGTCAAAGTAAAAATGACACCAACATAATATGTTTTACGAAAAAAAAATTTATATGGGGTTATACAAGTCAGAGTTTTGACTATAAATATTCATTAGAAAGCTCAAAATATGTACTACATCATAGTATTTTTTTTATAATTTTTTTACATTAAATAAATAAATTTATTTATGACATCATGATGATGTAGCGATGACCTCATTATTTAACGATTTAAATAAAATGGAAAGATAATGTAATATCTAAGTCCTACACATGTCCAAAACCTATTGGATGAGTGGATTTAGAACCCTTATCACCTTATCCTCGAATTATATCAATGTGGGACCTTTTTAATCCGAAACACTTTTTAAAATAATGTAACTGATCTTTACATTCCAAGAGTGCCCCTCCACTCCTCTTATAAAAGGCCCCCACCCCTACCTCCTTACCCACACTTCCAAAGCCTTTGTCTCGGGAAACCCCTGCTCATTGTTTCTCTCCACTTCCCTCTATTACTCCTTGAAGCCTCAATTTGGGCAGAAGTCTTCCCAAGGAAGCCTTTTAGCTCAAACCAAAGGAAGTTACCCGATTTTAAGGTAATGTCTTCTTTTGAGTCCATTTGTTTTATTTTACTTCTCCAACCCCATAAACTCTTTTTATTCTCTTATTTTGTAACAACTCAAGTATCCTCAATATACTAGGATTTTTTTATAAGAAGGATTCAAGCTATACTTACACACACCTACATCTAATGGTTAAAGAACATACAGTTTACGTTGATGGTAAATTTATGCCTCCCGAAACGATGATTGTTCAACATTCATTTAACACCTTAAAAGGTGGCCATAAAGATGAAACTATATTTATATATGATATATAATATGTTTATGTTTTCCTTAAGCTTCTGTATTTTTCATTTTTGGTATACCTTTATGGTTTCCATTATGGGTAAACGCGATATCTTCATTTAAAGAAGTGCGGACTACCGCCCCCTCAAAGTGATTTGATTCGTTAAATACCATATGTGGGATGTATAAAGGATGGAACTATGATATTATATATGATATTATACTGTAATTATAATATACCTTTATATCATTATGATTCCATTCTATAAAATACGAAATAGAAATGAAAGTAGCGTTCATGCGAACGTACGACTTACCGTCTCCATGAACGGTGCATTTAATTTCATACCTCTAAATGATTATGTAATATTATAAATGCACATATATACTGGATATATATGATATATATGATATATACATCATGATTATAATTTTGGATATAATGGATACATGAACATCATGTAATTATAAAGGGCTTATTTTGACTCAAGTACCAATGATCGTTAAAACGATCGTTATTAACATAAAAAATTACATAGTGTTCATGACATGGAAATAAGTGATATAAAAGGAATAATGAACTTGAAAAAGGTTATTCAGAATGTATAAATTAACTCAAGTTTATTATTCAATACATTAAAGAACGATCGAGTCAATTCGGACCCGAGTTATGGGACATCGCCTCAATCTCCTTTCATTGAGGCATATTTTATTTTATACACAACATTCTTTTATACAGTGTATAAAACCCTTTGACATTTATGTTTATCCAAAAGGAATATTTTTTATATGGAGTGTTTTACTAAATGACAAAAGGGAATGTTTTTGTCGTACGTATGCAGCGACAACTACTTCTCCACCGCCGTGACCGTTATTTGAGTTTCGGCTTCCTCTACATGCCACACCCTTTTTTTAAATGAAACATAAATACCGTGTTTTACTTTGGTATTGAAAATGATTTCCATAATTTTTTATTATATCAATTTGTTGTATTGATATCTCGTGATTTAAATGTGGAAATGTTATGTTTCCTTTATGTATGTTTTATGTGATACGATTATGTTATGGTTCTTGGGAATTATTATGAAGACGGATGGTTCCGTGATAAACTAAGGGCGAGTGAGCCCGATATAGCCCTCCAATGCATTGGGTAATGTGAAGGAGTGAAACGATAAGGTTTCTCCGAAGATATTTAGGGAATATACTTTTATGGGTATTCCAAACATAACCAAGAGGGTTACTCCCAACGTAAGAATGTTATGAAAGCCTCAAGTTATCTTTATGTCGAATGATTTCTATGATTTATTCAGGATTTCACAAGGTATGTTAATGTGAATATGTTTTATGGTTAAAGTATGATTTCATTCTTATGTATATATGAACTTATGTTTCCTTTCCATATTTTTATAACCCATACTTAGCTTTTTATGCTCATCCAATGTTTTTTTTGAAATTATTTTCACAGGTCAAGGGAAAGGTACATGATATGATGATAGTGTCAAGGAAGTGTCAAGAAAGAATCCATGTTTTATTTTAAATATGTTTCCATTGATGGGAATGAAGAATACTATCTTTATGTAACCACTTTGTTTATAAGTGGAATGTAATGCCAGTTTTATGATCTAATTCTCTAATACTCTAAACCCGAAAAGATCCTCAATGTGTAATCTTGTAATAACTCAAGATTAAGTAAGGTTTAAGGATGGGGCCTTATAGTTAGTATCAGTGGTCGGTTTAGATAACTTTAGGAGTTATAATTCTATTAAATGATTATCCAAAAATATTTTTTTTGAAATGATATAGTATTTGAAGATTACCATGTTCCTTAATCTAAGACATGTTTGTTCAGAATGGTTTTCCGCATAGGAAATAGGGAAGCAGTGCTAGGAAGGCATACAGAAGAAAATAACCTTCCGAATCAGCATCCCGATATGGTCGGAATTGGAACTGAATAGTTTTTTGCAGTGATGGCACAATTGACATAGGCTATAAATGGTGGTGGTATCCATGCACGAGATCTGCCAGATCAACCGCAGAGGAACATGTCAGTGTTGGAACATTTCATGAGGCAACATCCCCCATCATTCAGAGGATCATATGACCATGTGTTAGCTGAAGGGTGGATTAAAGCACTGGAAAAGATTTTCGATGTCATGGGGTGTTCAGACAATCAAAAGGTTAGTCATGATATTTATCGTTTGGAGGGTGAAGCAGATCAGTGGTGGTCGATGGTTAAAAATATCTGGTACACTGATGAGATTGATTCTCTCGACTGGGATGAATTCAAAGGTATGTTTCTTGAGAATTATTTTCCTAAGGCTGTTTGACTTAGGATGGAAAAGCAATTCTTGGAATTGAGGAAAGAGGAAGACTCAGTGGCTACCTATGAAGAAAGGTTCACTCGATTGGAAAGGTATGCTCCAAATTTTATCCAAGACCTTGATAGTAAATTCAATCGTTTTTACTCAGGATTAAAAGCCAAAATATTGAATGGAATTAACTTCTCGTGAGTTTAAAAGTTATGAAAAGCTTGTTCGATGTGCTGAGAAGGTGGAAATGGAGTTTGCCGATGACCAAGTGTTCTATAGCAACAAACAGAAGAAGAGACCGAGGTGGCAGGAGAAAGGTAAGAATTCTTCAAAAAAGTCTGATGGTAAGAAAACTAAGTTTCCAGTTTGTGATAAATGTGGCAAAAGGCACGCTGGGGAATGTCTTCTGAATTCTGGAAAAGTGCTACTGATGTGGTAAGATGGGACATAAGGCTCGTGATTGCACTGAAAAGGATCAAGGTGAAGGTAAGACCAAATTTGATTTACAGTTAGTGAAATGTTATAAGTGTAATGAGATGGGTCACAATGCAAACGAGTGTCCGACAAAGACTTTGAGTGATGGGAAGCAGTTAGACTACAAGCAGAAAGGGGTGGTGAAGTCCTTTGCAACTACATCGGTAGACGCCGGGCCATCAAATGAAGTTGTATCAGGTACTTTGTTTGTTTTTTTCAGATTATGCCAGTGTGTTGTTTGATTCGGGGTCTACACATTCTTTCATCTATGAAAACGTTTCTAGTAAAATGGGAATACCATCTCAAGAAGTGACTCTTGAACTTGTGGTAAAAACACCTAGGGGAAATGTTGAGCAAAAAGAACTTATAGGAATCTTCCTATCCTTATCTGTGGAAAGAGCCTACTTGCAAACCTTATTGTTCTACCTCTAGTAGAGTTTGATGTTATCTTGGGTATGGATTGCCTCTCCATTTACCATGCTAAGATTGACTGTAGAGCTAAAGAATTTTTTTTTCAGAAATACTTTCAGTTTGTGTACAAGAATGAACCCTTACTGTTGATCCTGCAAAAACAAAAGTTGTTGAAGACTGGCCAAGACCCACAAATGTAACTGAGATTCGTAGTTTCCTTGATTTGGCAGGCTATTACCAAAGGTTTGTTAGAAATTTTTCATGGTTATCTAGTCCAATGACTAAGCTAACTCGAAAGGGTGTTAAGTTTATCTGGACAAAAGAATGTGATGATTGTTTTCAGCAATTGAAAAGAAGATTGGTGAATGCTCTAGTTTTGGCACTACCTTCCAGGAATGGTGAGTTTGTTATATACAGTGAGGCATCATTGAAAGGACATGGTTGCATCCTAATGCGGAATGATCAGGTAGTTGCTTATGCTTCACTATAGTTGAAAACTCATGAGGTAAATTACCCTACACATGATTTTGAATTAGCTGCTATTGTTTTTGCTTTAAAAATTTGGAGGCATCATTTGTATGGAGTAAAGTGTGAAATATATACCGATCACAAATGTATAATGTATATATTCACTCAGAAAGAGTTAAAAATGAGAAAGAGGAGATGACTAGAATTAATCAAGGATTATGATTGTACAATTCCTTACCATCCGGTAAATGAAAATAAAGTGGTTGATGCTTTGAGTCGAAAAATTAATGCTTCAATAGAAATGTTGTGTTTGGAACGTGATTATTTGGTTAAGGATTTGATGAACATTGGTATATAATTTGTTGGTGGAGGAACTCCTTCTGTTTTGTTTCAGGTATCAGTGAGATCTCCTCTATCAGGTAGAATCAAGCAAGCACAGAAGCAAGACATTGAGTTGCAGAAAAAGGTAGAGCTGGTTCAGAAAGGTAAGTTTCATTAATTCAACATTGATAATGATTGTGTTTTGAGATTTGGGGAGAGATTGTGTGTGCCTTGTGATTCACAGTTAAAGAGAGAGTTGTTATTTGAAGCTCATAGTTCTCCGTTTTCAGTTCATCTAGGCAGTACTAAGATGTATAGTGATCTGCGGGAGTATTACTGGTGGGATGAAATTAAAAGAGATATTCCTGATTTTACTGTGAAGTGTTTGACATGTCAACAGGTTAAAGCAGAGCGGCAGTTACTGAAAGGGATTCTTTAGCCTTTACCAGTGCCATAGTGGAAATGGGAGAATATATCCATGGACTTTGTTGTTGGATTACGAAGACATCTCGAGGTAATAATGCAATCTGGGTTATTGTTTATCGCTTGACCAAGTCTGCTCATTTCCTTGCTATACAAGATACTTTCTCTCTTAATCAACTTTCCCGTTTGTATCTTAAAGAGATAGTAAGGTTAAATGGAGTTCCTCTCTCTGTTGTATCTGATCGTGATCACAGGTTCACTTCTAACTTTTGGAAAGGCCTTTAGAAGTCGTTGGGTACTGAATTAAATTATAGTATAGCTTTTCATCCTCAATCAGATGGGCAGTCAGAACGAACAATTCAGACCTTGCAGGATATGCTACGAGCTTGTTCGATGGATTATCAGGGAAGTTGGGACCAACATCTTTCTTTGGTTGAATTTTCAGATAATAACAGTTTTCATTATAGTATACAGATGGCACCATTTTAGGCATTATATGGGAAGCGATGTCGAACTCCAGCCTTCTGGGATGAAGTGGGTGAGAGGAAGTTGATGGGACAAGAATTGGTAGAAGAGTTGGTAGAAAAAGTTCAGCTGATTCAGAATCACATGAGAACAGCTCAGAGTAGGCAGAAGAGTTATGCAGACAATAGGAGGAAGGATCTATCTTTTGAGGTAGGTGATCATGTTTTTCTCAAAGTATCACCATGGAAAAGTGTGATGTGATTTGGTAAGAAAGGAAAGATGAGTATGAGGTTTACTGGACGATATGAAATTCTGGAGAGAGTTGGATCAGTTGCTTACCGAGTGGCTTCACCTCCGAGTTTATCTCAGGTACACAATGTTTTTCACGTTTCAATGTTAAGAAAGTACATGCCAGATCCATCTCATGTTTTCAGTACAGAGGTAGGTCAGCTGGAAGAGAACCTATCTTATGAGGAACAACCGGTCCAGATTCTTGACCACATGGAGCAAGTGTTATAGAATAAGGTGATTCACCAGGTAAAGGTTTTGTGGAAAAACCACATCATTGAAGAGGCAACATGGGAATCTGAAAATGCAATGAGGGATAAGTACCCCCATTTATTCGATAAGTAAATAAATTGCGGGGATGCAATTTTCTAAAGGGGTAAGGATTTAACATCCCAAGTAAGTAATGAATAATAGATATTTTTATCTATGTCTATTAATGAATTATATAGTGTTTTAGAGGCTTAAAATGAAAATAAATCAAATCTTAATCATGGAATACACTAATATTCTTAAAAGATTGTTTTACTACCTTTTGATGGAAAAACCTTTTTAAATATATCTTTTGACAATTTTATAAGCTATGTTTGTCAAAATAAAATTATTATTTATGATTGGGACATCAAAATTTACTTTGTGTGAATTTTTGGTATTTTTCCGAAAAAGTTCATTTTTTAATGAATAGTGAAAAATGTTTTATTTTAATTCAAAACATCTTTTTAATCTAATTTATTTATATGATTAGATTATCTTTTGAATTTATTTTTAAGTGAAATTAGAATATATTTTTACCATTTTATCCAATGGTGGTAATTGGAATCAATTTCACTTTGAAATTGGACTTAAACTAGTGCCAATCTTTTGATACTTATTGTTTTATAAAAACACGCTATTTGTCATGACAGCGGAAATTAATTAATAAATTATTTAATGTCACTTATATGTTTTGAATTTTGTAAAATATACTTCATTTTTGAATTCATAATATCAAATATAGCTTAGGGTGAAGTTTTGGAATTTTTCTGAAAAACCTCAATTTTGATGAATAGTGAAATCACTAAGTGGTAGTTAAAGAAACTGATTTTTCGTTTAAATGAAACGTTGCCACCATTGTGTTTTGAATTTAAAAAATCCGACATACATGGTTGTAATTAAGAAGTAAAATGTGGTTAAATGAGATTAAATTTTTTTTTTGTTGAATAGTAACTTATTAATTTTTTAATCGCGATTAGTGGTAATTAGGGTAGTTTAAGGTGAAAATAATGTTTTAATAATATGAAATGACCTAGACACATGTCCTAACCTTATTGGATGTGTCATGGCTGACCATGAAAAGCCATGGGTAAACTAGGGGACCCCATGGAGCCACATTGGTTGGGAAATGACATAAATAACATTATATTTAATGTTAAAGTAAAAATGACACCAACATAATATGTTTTACGAAAACAATTTTTATATGGGGTTATACAAGTCAGAGTTCTGACTAAAAATATTCATCAGAAAGATACAAATATTTCCTACATCATAGTATTTTTTATATAATTTTTTGACATTATATAAATTAATGTATTTATGACATCATGATGATGCGGCGATGACCTCATTATTTAACGATTTAAATAAAATGGAAAGATAATGTAATATCTAAGACCTACACATGTCAATAACCTATTGGATGAGTGGATTTAGAACCCTTATCACCTTATCCTAGAATTATATCAATGTGGGACCTTTTAAAACCGAAAATCTTTTTAAAATAAAGTAACTTATCTTTACTTTACAAGAGTGCCCCTCCTCTCCTCTTATAAAAGGCCCCCACCCCTACCTCCTTACCCACACTTCCAGAGCCTTTGGCTCGGCCAAACCCTGCTCATTGTGTCTCTCCACTTCCCTATCATACTCCTTGAAGCCTCACTTTGGGAAGAAGTCTTCCCAAGGAAGCCTTTGAGCTCAAACCAAAGGAAGTTACCCGATTTTAAGGTAATGTCTTCTTTTTAGTCCTTTTGTTTTATTTTACTTCTCCAACCCCCTAAACTCTTTTTATTATAGTATTTTGTAACAACTAAAATATCCTCAATATACTAGGATGTTGTTATAAGAATTATTCAAGCTAAACTTACACACACCTACATCTAATGGTTAAAGAACATACGGTTTCCGTGGATGGTAAATTTATGCCTCCCGAAACGATGATTGTTCAACATTCTTTTAACACCTTAAAAGGTGGACTTTAAGATGAAACCTTATTTATATATGATATATAACATTTTTACGTTTTCCTTAAGCTTCTGTATTTTTCATTTTGGGAATACCTTTATGGTTTCCATTATGGGTAAATGTGATATCTTCAGTTAAGGAAGTGCGGACTACCGCCCCCTCAAAGTGATTTGATTCGTTAAATACCATACGTGGGACGTATAAAGGATGGAACTATGATATTATATATGATATTATACTGGAATTATAATATACCTTTATATCATTATGATTCCATTCTATAAAATACGAAATAGAAATGAAAGTAGCGTTCATGCGAACGTACGGCTTACCGTCTCCATGAATGGTGCATTTCATTTCATACCTCTAAATGATTATGTAATATTATAAATGCATTAATATACTGGATATATATGATATATATGATATATACATCATGATTATAATTTTGTATATAAAGGATACATGAATAACATGTAATTATAAAGGGCTTATTTTGACTCAAGTACCAATGATCTTTAAAACGACCGTTATTAACATTAATAATTACATAGTGTTCATGAAATGGCAATAAGTGATATAAAATGAATAATGAAATTGAAAAAGGTACTTAAGAATGTATAAATTAACTCAAGTTTATTATTCATGTCATTAAAGAACGATCGGGTCAAGTCAGACCCGAGGTATGGGACTTTGTCTCAATCACCTTTCATTGAGGCATATTTTATTTTATACACAACTTTCTTTTATACAGTGTATAAAACCCTTTGACTTTTACGTTTATCCAAAAAGAATATTTTTTATACGAAGTGTTTTACTAAATGAAAAAAGGGAATGTTTTTGTCATACGTATGCGGCGACAATGACTTCTCTGCCGTCGTGACCGTTATTTGAGTTTCGGCTTCCTCTACAAGCCACAACCTTTTTTAAAATGAAAAATAAATACCATGTTTTACTTTGGTATTGAAAATGGTTTCCATAATATTTTATTATATTAATGGTTTGTATTCATATCTCGTGATTGAAATGTTGAAATGTTTTGTTTCCTTTATTCATGTTTTATGTGATACGATTATGTTATGGTTCTTGGGAATTATTATGAAGACGGGTGGTTCCGTGATGAACTAAGGGTGGGTGAGCCCGATATAGCTCTTCAATGCATTGGTTAACGCGAAGGAGTGAAACGTTATGGTTTCTCTGAAGAGATTTAGGGAATATACTGTGAAGGGTATTCCAAACGTAACCAAGCGGGTTACTCCCTACGTAAGAATGTTATTAATGCCTCATGTTACCTTTATGTCTTATGATTTCTATGATTTATTCATGATTTGACGAGGTATGTAAAAGTGCTTATGTTTTATGGGTAATGTATGATTTCATTCTTATGTATATATGAACTTATGTTTCCTTTCCATATTTTTATATCCCATACTGATATTTTTATGCTCATCCAAAGTTTTTTTTTAATTTATTTTCACAGGTCAAGGGAAAGGTACATGATATGATGATAGTGTCAAGGATGTGTCAAGAAAGAATCCATGTTTTATTTTAAATATGTTTCCATTGATGGGAAAGAAGAATACTATATTTATGTAACCACTTTGTTTATATGTGGAATGTAATGCAAGTTTTATGATCTAATTCTCTAAAACACTAAACCCGAAAAGATCCTGAATGTGTAATCTAGTAATAACTCAATATTAAGAAAGGTTTAAGGCTGGGGCCTTATAAATTGTCTGATGAGAAACATAGAAAAGACTTAGAGAAGTTCAAAAAATGGAATGAATACTCTAACACAATGCTTGGAAAACAAGATGCACCAAATTATACTATGGGTATAGGATACCAACCTTGACAGAGAAAGTTGGATATAAATAAATTTATTCAAATTCTGTATAGTATGATGCTAGTTATAATTCTGGAAATTCTTATGCTTCATATAGTTATTCAAATTCATATAGACCAAACAATTTTTATTTATCAAAATACTTTTAATATATTAATTATAGTATACCCAATAGAAAAATATTGGTTCCTATTGTTTTACATGGTAACCTCTCTGAACCCATGAAAATCTGGGTAACAAAATTATCTTATGTCTCAATCTATTTTATAGGAAAATTTCTTGAAAAGTTCCAGTAGGAAGACATGGTACATGGAAAGTGGATATTAATGGCATATGCCAAGATACTACTCATTCTTTAAGGGCATAATCAAAGTAGATGGAGGACATGCAACCTTTTTTAATAACTCAAAAGAAAAATGTATTGGCTTATCCCCGATTGGTAACGCTGACTCAATTTTAATTTCTAATGTACTATTTGTTGATGGATTAAAATAAAACCTATTAAGAATTTATCTGTTTTCTTATTATGGTTTCAATGTAAAAAATTTTAACGATTCATTTAATGTTTTTAATTCTAAAAATGTTTTGGTATTTACTGCTTTATGAAATGAAAATGTATATTTTGTTGATATGAATTCGTTAGATAAACATAATGTTACTTTTTAAAATGCTTTTCATAATAATCATGTCTATGGAACAAAAGATTAGGACACTAAAATGTGAACTCTCTTATGACACTGAATTGGAAAGGATCAATCACAGACCTGCCCAAACTAGAATTTCCAACATATATTTATTGTAATCCTTATCAAAAGGGAATATGGAATAAAGTTTTTTCAAATCATAGAAAGATGTTTCAACTTCTCATCCTCTCGAGTTGGATCACATTGATTTTTTTGGACCATCTAGAGTTTTTATCTTAACTCGGAATCACTATCTCTGTGTCCTTGTAGATGACATTTCTAGATATACTTGGGAATACTTTATAGATCACAAAAGTAAAGAATTTTATTATTTCATAAAAAATCCAAGTCTATAGAGAACATTAGTGGCCATTAGATTATGACCCTGAGAAGTGACCTTGGTCGTGAGTTTGAAAATTATGAGTTTGAAATTTATTGCTCATAAAATGGCTATGGTCACAATTTATATATCCCCAGAACACCTCAACATAATGGTGTAGTATAATGAAGAAATAGAGGACTTCATGAAATTTCAAAAACTATTCATACTGAATATGATCTACCAGTTTACTTTTGGGATGCAGTTGTCCATACATCTTGTTATTTTATTAATAGAGTCTTCATTACACCTGTTCTTAAAAATACCCCTAATGAACTATTGAATAATAGGAATCCTAAGGTAAAAAACATTATAGTTTTGGGTTTAAAGTCTTCATCCAAAATATTAAAGATATTATTGATATGTTTACATCCAAAAGTGATTAAGTAATCATTATTCGTTATTCTAAATCTAGAAATGATTATAGAGTATTTAATATGAGAACCAAATGTGTGGAAGAGTCTGTACACATCATATTTAATGAAACTGATCCACATGAATGTAAGACCTCGCATGAAAATCTTGAATTAGACTTGTCTATTCAAAACCTAAATGAGATAAACAATGAACCTATTGTTAAGACAATTAGTTCGGTAAATTTTCAACAACCTATTTCTATTGAAGCCAAACCTGTATATGAAACTAAAAATTCTATCCCTATATTTTCTACACCATCTAGGACCCTTAAAAACATTCCTTTAGATGTTGTAGTAGGAGATTTAGATAGATGAACACAATCAATTTCTTCTTTAAGAAATGTGGTTGAACATCAAGCTTTTCTTTCACATTGATAACCTAAAAATATCAATGATTCCATAAATGATGAATTTTGGTTGATGGATATACAAGAATAATTAAATCAATATGAAAGAAACATGTTCTGGGAATTAGTAGATATACGTAAGGACACTTTTACCATAGGCACTAAATGGATATTTAGGAATAAAGTTGATGAGTCCGAAAATGTAGTTAGAAACAAAACTAGGGTAATGGAACAATGATATAGTAAAAAAGATGTAATGGATTTTCATTAAACATTTGAACCTGTAGCTAGGATAGAAGCTATTAGGATTTTACATGCTTGCACAACTAATCTGAATTTCCTGTTATATCAAAGAGATGTTAAAAGTGATTTTCTAAATGGTTTTATAATTAAAGATGTTTTTGTGGTACAAATTCTTGGATTTAGTAATCCACATTTTCCAAATCTATTTTTTTAAGAATTGTAAATCATTATATGGTTTAAAACAAGATCAACGAGCTATGTAAGATAGACTTAGTAATTTTCTTATTTCAAAAGGATTTATTAAAAGGATTGTTGATCCAATGCTTTTTATCAAAAGGATTTTCAAAGATGTTTTGATAGTAAAAATCTATGTTGATGATATTATTTTATGATCTTATAAAAATGATTTGTATATTGTTTTTCCAAAGAGTATGCAAAGTGAATTTGACATAAGTTTACTGGGAGAACTCAAATATTTTGTTGGATTTCACATTTTTCAAAATGAAAATGGATTTATTTTAAATCAATGTAAATATACAAAGGATGTTTTAAAATATTTAGGTTTAGATACTAATAAGGAAAGTTATACACCTTTGAGTACCCTCTGTAAATTGGATGCAGATGAAACTGGGATACCAGTGGATCAAACCAATTATAGAGGTATGACTGGGATCTTACTTTATCTTAATTCAAGTTGACCAAAAATTATGTTTTGTGTGTGTATTTGTGCAATATTTCAGGATAATCAAAAAGAGTCACACATTCTTGTTGTTAAAAGAATATTAAAATACCATAAACATACTACTAATTGAGGATTATTTTATTTAAAAGGACAATCATTTTAGTTAATAATTTATTCAGATGCTGAATTTTCTGGTTGCATGTTATATAGGAAGAGTACTTACGGAGCATCTCATATTTTAGATAATTCCTTTGTATCATGGTGTAGTAAAAAAAGAATTCTGTTGCATTTTCTACTGCTGAAGCAGAGTACAAAGCTACTGGTAGTTGTTGTGCAGAAATTTTGTGGATGAAACACACTCTATTGGACTATGGATATCAATTTTGGAATGTATCTATAATCTATGATAACACTAGTTTGATCAATCTATCTAATATTCAGGTGTCTCAATCTTGGACAATTCACATTAATGTAAGGAAAAACATTTTCAGGGATCATTATCAAAAAGGTGATATAACTCTTGAATTTATTGGCATTGAACATAAATTAACTTAAATATTCTCCATGACTTTATGTTATGAATGGTTATTTACATTAGACATGACTTAGGATTGATAAAAATTCCCGAGACCTCACAGTTAGAGAGACCTCGCCATTATACTTCCCCGGTATAGACCTCACCGTTATACCTCATTGGTAGGGACCTCACCATTATACCTCACTAGTGTGAACCTCACTGTTAGATCCCTACTGTTAGTGGACCTCACTGTTACGAATCATCGCCAATATATGTTTCCTCTAGTTTGCGTTGATTTAAATTTCGTGATTTTTTTGGCTGCTAGAATCTGTATCATTTGTATTATATTTATTATGTTTCATTTATTTTATTCATTGATTCCTAAATTATAAAACCGTAGTCGTAACCTATTTTAAATCCACCTAGAACCCTGTACCTTCAAAATGTAGCTCTTAAACCTTTGTTTCTATTGAACCCTATGCCTCACGATTCGTATAATGGAAAGAGTGATGCGACCGACTATCAGTGAAGAGGGTGATGAGCCGAATTCGAAGAGACTCAATGGAGAGTCTATTGGTGGTAGTGAAGTAAAGAATCATATAAACCCAAATCTCATAAAAAAGGAAATAGTACTTGACAATGAGCTATGCGCTGAATGGTTGATGACCAGTAAGTCATTAATTCTAATAGTTCTCGAAGAGAAGGAATGGTATGAGTGCTTCTGACACAAAAATGGTTCTTATTATCCAAAAATGGTAAAAAAAATTATATGAGTTTGTTCATTTTTAAAAATCGTAAGGTGAGAATAGAATGGTATCTGTAGTGAATGGAAATAAAATATTTTCTTCTTATATTGAATGGGATGTGTGGTTGAATGGTCCACACAAGGGTGAGTTTGGATATTCATCAAAGTCAGTACCTCCCACTATTGGAATTTTTGAGTATGAAACTTCTTTGGAAGAGCTCACTAGAGATGAAACACCAAGAAAAGTAGTTGATATATAAATTGAGAGAGAAAACTGGTTGCTGTATAAATTTTTCCATCATGTGTTAAGTCCAAGAATAGGGTATTTTTCAAATATAATATTCCAAAATATATTCTTTTTGTATCTTTTAAGTCACAATATCAAAGTGATTTTGTGTAGACTTCTGATGATTCAAATCCCAGATATGTCTAGGTCAATGTCAAAAACCAATGCTTTATTGTTTGCAAAGTTGAGTTCTTTGATGATTAGGGTAAATGGTTTAGCTGAGTCTCAAGATGAGAGTGTAGTTGTGAAGGACAACTAATATATCACCAAAACTATTTTCAAATACATGAAGATTAACAAGAACCTGTGGGAAAAAAGGGTCTGTGATGAAGGGAATGTTAATGATAAATTTATCCATGTAGAGCATCCAAATCAAAAAATAGATAGGATAGATCCACGTCTAGGACCTAATGAGGATGATCCTAAATACAGTGATGATGATTCTGAGGAAGATACCTCTATAGAAGATAGAGGGGATCCTAATTAGCATCCATTCCCAGCTGCTGAAAAGATACCATATTGGAAAGAAGGTCCACCTATGACCCTACCTAGAAAGGAAGCAGTTCTAGGAGATGCTATAGAATAACCCTACATAGAAAAGGGATTCCTTCCTAGATTAGATCATAAAGAGACTACACCAGATACCAGTATACGCCATAATGAAGAGGAAAAAGTATCTGAAAATGGAGGAACCAGTTTAAGTCTCAGTCCTCTGATTGAGAGCTCTATTATGCCTGTGGAGGAGGTTTTGGAAGTGGACAGACCAGTACATATTGATAATATACCTCAACCTGTTCTACCTTGTTTGTATATAAATATGGTTGTAGATGACTCTTATAAACAGGAGATGGCAGTATTTGGAGCTCAAGAAGAGTAAGATCGATTTGAGAGGGATCAACGTGTAAGTGTATGATTAGTTTTATGACTTATGAAGTAAATGATTGGTCTGTGGATCTTGGATTTTTTGTATGGGGACTAGAATACACTGATTCTGATGATGATACATCCATTAGAAAGAATCCCCTATCATATGATATTTTATCATTTAAAGTTACTGCTCACCCAGTACCTTCTCTAGCTCTACTTGATGGCATTGAGAGAAAATGAGATCCTGAGGCACTGAAATCTAAATTGAAAACCTATTTTGTTGAAGTTCTAAGTAATATGGAATGTTCTTTGGTGTCTTCTCTGGGAAATTTTTTGTCAAGTATTGTGACATAAGTGATGGATTAGGTAATAGAATGTCAAAATCAAGTTAAAAGTTTATCGTAGGCTATTAACTCTCTAAAGAAATGTGTTGCTTCATTTGATACCCTCATGAGTTTTAAATCTCAATTTTTTAGTGACATAAACAACATTTGATGTGCAGTGAAATAGTTTGTGGACGTGTTGAAAGATTTTAAGAAGACCAGATAAAACATAGTTCAGTACTCATGATTTTGTTGTGAAATATATGACAAGTAATTTGACTCAGTCTTTCCCAGATACATTAGCATTTACTGTATCACCTCATGGTTCATCCAAAGTGTTAGTTGATATGGATTAGTATTGATCTATGCTGAAAGGAGAACACAGTCAAGTTAGTGACATTAGCACATCTGATTCCCACGTGATTTCTACCATAATGAATATTAGACAGATCATTCCGGACTATATGAGAGATGCTACTACTTCCCAGAAGGAAATAAAAATCAAAATTGATTATTATTTTCAGAGAGTGTACACCAAACATCAGCTAACCAATCATTTTATGCTGTTGTTAGATAATATAAAATTGCCCCCAGTTAATCAAGCCTTCAGAGAAAAAGTTAGTAAGCTAAGGGAGTTGACCCCTGCTTTGGAAACATTTATGGTGAAAAAGGATGATTTCATCTCTGGCATGGAGATATGAGAAGTTATCTCTATGGATTTCAGGAATCTCTATTGTCTATTCCTGCATGTGGTTAGTACACTTATCATTGTGAATCATGCCTTACCTTCCACTGGATCTTCTGCTTCCATACCCCAAATGACTCATGCTCAGGTAATCTGGAGCCTGACTCCTATGATCAAAAAGAGGAGTGCTCATTAAAGACCTGGCAGTGTTTTAGTAGCTAAACCACCTTTCATAATTACCGGAGTACCCAAGCCTACATCTCAACCTACACAACCTTAGTCCTCTGATCCTAAAATGAAATCCAATGTGGACATCTTGGAGGTTGATTGAATGAGGATAACGATTTTGATAGGAATCTTTGTACTTTTTGAATTTTTTAGTACTATATCATGTACCTTTGTCATGTGAAAAGAAAATGCATGATTTCTATCATCTTATTTTATGCTCTGAACCATTTTTTTCTCTTTTTTATAATCACAAAAAGAGAGAAAAATTATAATATGGTGAGAACATACAATTTTGGGAGAAATTACACTAAGGGGGAGAAATTTATAATATGTTTCTTAGGGGAAATAAATATTCTATTTATTTTTACTCGTATGTTTTTTCATAGATTAACATGGATACATTTGAGAGATTATGATCTGAACATAGTGAGAAATTCCATTAGATCTCTTTTACACTGATTCATTGATGTTTATTCTGAATTATAATACTATAATTAGTGATTATCAAAAAGGGGGAAACTAATGGACTCACATGTTTTGATAATACCAAATATGATTAGATATGTTCGAATAATACCAAATAATTCTTATCTATATGTCAATTATGTTTCATTACTATGAAATCATGTTCTAGAGTTAGTATAGATGTCAAAATAATCATATAATATCATGAAATAGAATAATAAATTCTTATTTATCATTAACAATTATAAAGTATGATATTAATTCAATCTGGAACTAATATGAATAGAACAATTACTTTGTAAGTATTTATGTTCATAAGTCATAGATAATTATAATTCTGATTGATACAGACTAGCACACTGATACAGGTTCACTGTTAGACAAGTCCACTGATAGACTATGTCTACCGATAACCAAAGGTCACTGATAGACCATGTCTACCATTACAAACATAAAGCAACAGATACAAAGTCTACAAATACATACATACAGCTACTGTTGAAAATATACCGATACACAAGAAGTTACCGATAGAGTGGATCTACAGATATAGGAAGCTAATGATATAGAAAGCTACCACTACCAATGATAATAGATACTGATAGCGATGAAGAGATACTGACAGTTGGAGTTACCATTACAAAGTGCTACAGATGGAAACCAGTCATTGTTTCTCTATACACTATCTCTATTTTTTTATTATCAATGTTCATATTTGGTGCTTTTAATGCAATGGATATTAATTAATGATATTATTTGGATGTCAGGTAATCATAACTCGTACCTTCAAATGTTATCACACCTTATGTCGGATACTAATTAATGATGATTGTTGGATGTCAGGGAATTGTACCTCGTACCTGTAAAATTTAATCATTCCCATTGTTGGAGCTCAAAAAGAAAATGAATGTCGATCTACTGGAGAACATATATAAGTATATACACATAAGGAATAATTGGATACATACATGAGACATATATAAGAAGATACGAATGAATATGCAGAGAAGAACACTCGAAGAACACTCGAGGAACTCGAAGAACACTCATACACATCATGAACGGAAGTTCAAAGAGGTGGTTCAAGTGCTACAAGAAATACTATATCATTCAAGATGAACACCTGTACTGAAAGTGAAGCAATAAAACCATCACAATATGTCTTCCAAAAAACTTCTTGAGAAGGACTCAAAGCATCATCTGCTTTAATCCAACGGAGTCCAGAGCTGCATTGACATCACACAAGAGCATCCTAAACTCATCTCTATATTATTACTCTATTGTGATGTTTTTTTATTAAATCATGAGCAGTGTGTGCTTATGTCTGTTTGGATACACACTGACTCCAAAGCTGAAGTGGAGGATACTGAAATCCTCACACAAAAATCTTTATACCTTTGTGTATCCCACGTAGAACTGTGGTAGGGGTCTGAGTACCTGGATAACTAGTTTGATATTGTTTTTGATTTCCCATGTAGAACAATGGTAGAGTTATGAGGACCTAGGCAGTCAGAGTACAGTTGTAAACCCAATCTAGGGTGTGGATCAAAGTATTATATAAATTTTTTGAGAGGACTAAGTCTCAGCGTGATAATGAACCTCTTGGTTAAAACTGTTGTGCATATTATTTTAGTTGAAATAATATTCGATATTCCGCTTCTAATTACTTTGAAATTAAAATCTGTTTTAAATTAATTCTGACAGTTGAACTAGAAAGTGTATGTAATTTTTGTTATCTAGTAAGTTAGTTTCATATGCTGACTTAATCATCTGATTAAGTTAACTGAGAAAAAAATAAAACATTGAGAAACTAATTGGACACTGATAATATTTATAAATTCCCTACAGTTTAACTCGTTTGTTAAATTGGGGTTTTTTAATTGAAATATTTTTAATCATAAATTTTTATTGAAACTCAATTCAACCCCCTCTTGAGTATCCACTCCAACCTAAAAATATATCAAGATCAATTTAAAATTACTCACTTTATCAAAAAATTTCTTTAAAATTCATAAATATATGGTCAGTTGTAGATATTTATTAATGATATTAGAGTACAATCACACCCCATTATAGAGGAATAACTTATACCGATGGGACATGAAAACATATTATGATTTAGGAAAAATGTATTTTCTAGTTTTACCAATTATCATGTTCACTATGTGAATATGTAATGTCGAATGAAAATGACAAACTGGATTACAAATTTCACATATAGGGGAACTTCACAATAAAATAACATGAAATTTTATTCAAGATGTATTTCATATTCCAATCATGGATATTTCTTCTACTTATAATCCTTAATAAAATTCAACAAACAGTACTATTAAATATTATATTTAATAAAAATAAAAATATTTAATTCAACAATAATTGTAATCTTATCATGTCAGTCATTATTTGTTATTTATATAAAAAAATATTATCAATTATGATATCATTTATTTGAAAATGATTATAAATTTCTATCATTTAATTTTTTAAATAATTGAAAAAAATACGCAAACCCTGAATATTTATTCAGAAAAAATTTATTTCAATAATATATATTAAAAACTGATAAAATTATTTTCATTAAATGAAATTAAATATTTGGAGAAGAAAATGTTATAAATTAGGATTACGAAATCACGAATTTCATCAAAACATAAATCAATATAATTTGGAATAAAAATTTTTACTTATCAATTATTCACCATTAAATATTATATAAAAATTTAAATATATTAAAATGAAGCTAATTTATGTTGAAATAATTTATTAAAATAAATTCTCTTAAATATTATATTGTATTATAATAACCAACCACTTATATATGAGATTTTTCATGTGAATGAAATAATTAATCCATTGAATAATGACCATATAATAATATAATGTGGATACTACAATATAAAAAACATTCCTTATGAATGTAAAATTGCAGGGTTTTGATAGGTTCATATTTTTTTATATTATCAGTTATAACAAATAAGAACTAGAAAATATATCATAAATAAAGGTACCACAAAATCTCTATGTAGTATTTTTATGAATATAAAATACCACTTTTTACAAAAACTGAACAAATATTATTATCTATTTTCTATCAGGAATCACTGGATAAATATTAAATGCTTTATGTATTGGTTGTCCTTCAATATTTTTAAATTTCAGTAGGTAATTTATAATATATAAATATAATATATATCACTAATATTTACATTACTATATTCTTATATTAGAGACAACCCATTAATATTAGAATCACATAGATATAATGGTGATCCATTTCTAGGATCTAGTTAACATATACACCTCACAATGTTGGGTTAATTTAGAATTTTTAATAAAATAATTATTTTTCTTTTTTTTAACATCATTATTTTTATAGATGTTGGATGATATTTGGTAAAAGATGTATCCATATAAGTGTAAAAATTCTACAAAAAATTACTCCTTATTCATATTAAAAAAAACTAACATAAATTTTCAAATGAATAGGACATTGTAATAAAAAATCAGTCAACTTCATGGAATGAATGTAATTTATTATATGAGTTTAGAAGGGTAATATTTTCTAATATTTTAAAATTAACATTGGTTTATAAAAATAAATAGTAATCATATATTAATTTTAAAAATAATAGAATATATGTTACTCTGTGAGAATTCAAACATATAGACCATCAATTAGAATCCCTATGGATGTCACAAAATGTCTAAATACATAGGAAACAAATTTTTTTGAAGAATCATTCCTAGAAATATTTCATCATCTCAAATGAATTTATGAAAATATATATTTTACCATTGTACGTTTTCAATAATCTCATATATTAGATTTAAAGGAAATTATGTGAAAAAACAGAACATATCATACCATATTTTTTACTTTTAATTGAAATTACATAAATGAATATTTGTCTTCCTAGTAAATAAAAAACTATTCATGTCTATATTTAATTGATATATATTGGTAGAATATAAAATTATTCCTTATATAGATTAAATAAAAAATCTTTTAAAAATCATCTTACTAACCATCAGTTAATTTATTAATTGATCATTATATATATTTTTACTAAAACAATTATTGAAATAACCACATATCATTATGTGTTAGAAATGATTTTTATTGACACATCATCAATATATCACTTTATAATTATTATGTTATTTCTATGTATATATTAAATGGAATATAAATTTTCAATGAATTCCGTTTTTCATATTTTTTTAAATTTTCTATCATATATCTAAACACAAAATGTTGTAGAAAATAGTAGCACCAAAATACAGTGTCTTGTCTCTATTTTTTTAATTTTATCCATTACTGAAACCCAAATTAATTGATATGAAAATACATGATAATAATAGAAAAATAAGTTTTAAAATAATGGATTATACATAAATAGAAATAATTAAAAACTATATAATTCAATGTTATTAACATAACTGGTGAATATATTGATTAACAATAAAATGATATCATATTTTAATAATGTACCATTATCCCTGGTTCCTAGAATGACTGACATCGTGTTACAAAAATTTATCACTATATATTTCATAACTATTATAAAGAAATCATAATTTATATTTATTCATTTCAAATTATATAATACAAACCATGGGAACGTTGTAGTATTAATTCTTTCCCTATTCATTATACTTTCATAAATATATTATTATTTAAATTTCATGATGGATGAAAAAAATTTATCCATCTAATGAATATTAAAAAATAAATGGAATGATATGAGTAAAGAAAAGATAAATTATTTTTACTCTTCCACTTATAAATATGATCTTATCTTACTGTAAATGTGACTCTCTATTTTGATCATATATCATTCTCTACAACACATTTTATATTTAATAGTGGAAATTTATTCTCAATTACGATATTGTATGCATCAGTGAAATATTTCTTATGTTTTGTTATCATTTAATAATGATATGGGGTAAAAAATAAACTGTAAACCTTATACATATCATAATAGATGTTAATATTTTATTTAAAATATAAAAAATATTCTTCAAATAGTCATACATTACTTAACATCTATTCCCCACAATAACATTTTATTGTAATTAGGTATACTTATATTTATATTAAATACTAACCATAAAATCATATATTTTATCAAGGTAATATAATAAAAAATACATATCTCATTTAACATTTATATATTTAATGCAGTCTCATATCCTTATTTTTGACAATGGAATCTTCTTTTACCCTCAATGGTAGTAACTATGATATTAAATCTTTTCATTTTTTATAATCAAATTTCTCATGTTCCTTTAATTGGGTAGAATTAATACATTCTTATACATAATCCTATATATATACCAACTCTTTAGAATCTAGGACCAACTCATTATGACTCTAATAAATTGCCAATATTTCATCGAGGATGAAGGGTTTTAGTTAGACCCTTAATAAACATATTCTTTTTGGAAAACTATATATTATTTAATTTAATATCCATATCTTAACATTAATTGTTACTTACATAATTCTATTTAAAAAATTACATCGTCTCAATTAATTTTCACATTTCATCCCTTGAGATAAGAAACTAATCATATAACACTTTATTTTTTTTCTTTTAAAAAAACCACCACTCCTTTAGTAGTTAGTTTCTCCTCTCAAATAGAACCCATATGTTTATTTTTCATAAAAAATAATTTTGGTTTTATCATCAAAATTTTTATTTTTTATTTTAATTTAGGCCTCTAATCTATCATCTTTTAAATATATTTAATAACTTCCTATATAATAGACAATAGTGTCCTCTATTGACACCGTATTCATGGATATTTTGATAGAACATGAATGTTATTATTCATGAAAAATAGATTAATTAGCATCTTGAATTTTATAAATACATAATTTCAACATTTTGCTATCAAATGGTGTAGTTTGACACCACATTTATTTTTATTGAAATAATAAACCTATATTAAAATAATTATTCACTATAAATATGTATTAAAATATTTATAAATTAATATATCATCACTAGAAAATTCTAGTAATACTATAAATTTTATGATTCCTATAATAAAATTTAATAATATTGAAGTATAAACATTTTAAATCAGGAAGTATGTCCCTATTATTTCACAATATCAATAATGGATTTCTCAAAATTACAATACTATTTTTTTAAACAGTGTTTGGAAAAAAATATATTTAAAAAATGGATAAAAATTAAATATTATGCTAATAAAGTGATAAAAATAACAATTAATGGGAAACTATATACTTTCACAAAAAAGATAATTAGTTTCTCATGAAATATATCTTCTAATGATGATAAATTTATTTTTGATATATCATAAAAATATGTAATAAAATTACATGCATCAAAAGAACTAGATAAGTGGAGAATAATTTTTCATGCACAAAAAGGAAAAAATTCCACGTTTTAAAAATATTTTTCTTTTATACCTCAATTACATTAATAGTATATATATATAATATATTTTGTGACAAAATGAATATTGTTTTCCTAACACATTATAAATAGTTATTATCTTTTGTGATTCAATATACATTAATATAAGTAAAACACATCTTCATTCTCAATTCTAATAATATGTTGGATGGAAGTAGCTATTTTATTTAACATTCTGGAAACTACATCAAAAAATATCAAATTTGTATTGAACATCTATTTTAAAAATATAATTATGAAATCATTTTTTAAAATCATTAATAAGAACTATATTATAATTTATTTATACAGAATATAATATTACATATTTTTAAAATAATGTGATTTTCAACATTAATTTTTATCATTTCCCAAAATATATTACATAAACAACTTAATCTATTTATTCAGTTTTTTATAGTTGAAATAAATTTAATCCTTTTTTAAAAAATATGAAATTTGTTTCATATTATATATTAAAAAATAGATTAATTTAAAAAACATTATTGGAAATTCCCCAACAAATCAATCATATAAATTTTACATAATTTTCGTTAACTTTTATAGACTGAACATAAATTCAGTGGTTTAATAAATATTCAATTCCTAGTGGAATTTTTCAGTAGATAATCAGAATAAAAATTTATGTAGGAAATTCTCACAGGGAATGAAAATTATATACTCTTACATGGAATGACTATAAAAAATTACTACCAAGAGTTAACATATAATATTTTAACATGAATGTACAATATAAATTTCAACTATAATATCCAAATTGAATAATAAATATAATTGAATGTAAAACAAAATCCACATTACTATTTGAAATTAATAAGGGAATCTTCAACTAAATATTAACAAAAAATATTAAATAAGGAGGATAAATTCCTTCTCTAAATTCCAACTACATATCACCACTACAATATTTCTATGAAAAATGTTACTTGAAATGAAACTATATTGAATTTAATTTTTGAATTCCCACTAAACCATATAATATTCCCACTATAAATTTTAATAGTGAAATATTAGTGAAAATTCCTATGTGCAACATTATAATTTGTATCACTAATTCAATGTTGTAATTATAAATATATATAATCATTACTATTTATCAATTCTTAAAAATAAACTTAAATAAAATAAAATTAATGATATTAATAAAATTATGATATTGAATTTCTAGTATCTACATCAACTTAAAAATAACTTTTGACACTCTAGATGTATAAATTGAAAATGAATTTTATATTCAACGGTCTATTAAAATTTGATTTTTATACTAAAAATTCACATAATATTCATTGTAATTCAATTTATTTATTAATAAGGAAATCATGCTACTGATTCTCAGTCATAATTACCCTTTTAATTTATATGGGGTTATATGCTATCGATATATAAAAATAACTGGAGAAATTTCATCATGAAATTACAAAATTGGGTCATTTTAAAATTCAGAGTAGAAATTTCTATGTTATTTTCCTGCTTGAAATTTCTAGATAAAATTTCAGAAATAAATTTCCACTAAATTTTAGAAAATGTAAATGAGAATATATAATTATTTACATTTTATTTATGAATTATGATGAATTATATTCATTAAAAAATTCTAATAGTTAAAATAGTAAACTAAAATTGGAATATATGTCAATAAATCCTATTTTATTTTAATAGTTTTTTAAAATATTTAATCCCATTAAATTTTAATTTTTCAATTTATAAAATAAATATTCCCTATATTGCTAAAATTATAATTTCATATAATAATTTTCCATTTATATTTCTATATGTTATATCTGAATAAAGAAAAATTTACACATTCAATGAAAAATGGAATCCTGTATTAACTCATATAAATGAAAAGAAATAGAAATATCACAAACAATACATCCATTGTGTTTAATGTTCTCGTATACATATTGTAAACATATGATAACATACATGTTCAATTTACATCAATAAATTCAAAATATTCTTATTGAAGAGTACTATGTATGAAATAAAAACAAAAAATTAAAATTTAATAAACCAATATAGACTTATAAATAAAAAACCAATTATCATTTTTTATCGGTTGTCTTGGAAAACAAATAA
Source organism: Viscum album (assembly GCA_963277665.1). Classification (NCBI taxonomy): domain Eukaryota; kingdom Viridiplantae; phylum Streptophyta; class Magnoliopsida; order Santalales; family Viscaceae; genus Viscum; species Viscum album. Next base: position 1,216,353,038 of record OY728142.1, on the reverse strand, counting down.
ACACCGCTATTAAAATATAACTCTTCTTCCATTCAAGAAGTGTACATAAAACTATTTATTCTATCATTAAATTGGTTTCTCAAAAATTATGATGTCAATATCAAATTTCTGATGTAGATTTTGAATCATTAAGGTTTGAGAGTGTCTTACTCAGCGTTTTTTAGACCATGGAATTTATTCTCACATGTTATTTATTAGATCCAATAAATTATTAATCACTAATGACTCCATCAATGGTGTTTTATAATATTATTATTTATTCATGGAATCATTAATTTATTATATTATAATTATGTAAGAAATAATTTAATTTTTGGCCAGACATATAAAAAACATTCAAAAATCATTAATTGATGTGTTTCATATATATATATATTAGTGAACTAGATACTTAGATTTTTAGGGGAACCCCTGAAAATATTTGACACATTTGTAGCACCATCCCTAGGACTATTTATTTAGTGAAAATCAATGATGAATTCTGGCGTATTCATAATGTCAGAATGGGATCTTCTACCCAGGAGGTATACTTTTTTTACTACATAGAAAATATATTTTGAATGAACAATGATTTTGATCCAAAAAACAAGGAATCCATGTGGTGTTTTATGAACCCAGATTTGGGAAGTCTCATAAATAACACTATTATATCATCTATATGTATTTCATCACTATATATTAAAATATAATATATTTTATAATAACATACACCGTATAATCATACTGGATTTCTGTATCAGCAAACCTAATACCTAATAATATTATTTAATAAATAGTACATCACATTCCCACAATTTTTTTCTAACATAGTACACATACAAAACATATAATACTTACTAATTATATTTACACCCTTGTGAAAATATAATATAATAATTGTTGGGATCTGAATCTTCGATATTGTAATCATATGAGATTTCAATTGAATATCATAATTGATCATAATTGTATAATATCGGAATGATATCTACATAATATCTTATGATGATATAAAAATAAATTTATAGAAAATAATTAATCACTTGTGGCATAATCCTTTATCATATCAAAAGAAATCAGTTATTAGAGTTTTGATTCATCAACAACAAATCATGACAAATAAGATAATTTCCAATGAAAAATGACATGAAATTTGTGTGTATCATAATCATAAGAAGGTAAATAATTTAATTAGTCTATTATTATTACCAAGACAACCATAACACAATTCCTAGAGTCTCATTGTGTATTGGGTTCACTCAGTGTTCCCTTTCTATTCTTGGGTGGTGAGTTTAAAAGTACATTGAAATCTCACCCCAATCCCGTTAAAAATATAATTAGATTAAAATAATTTCTAAATGAATTTATGGATTATGTAATTTATCTATGAATTGTTATGTAATGAAAAAATTCATGTGTGTGGCATTATAATAGAAAAACAATCACTATTTAATTAATTTTTGATGATGCATTGGTAATGAAATATGATTCATGAAAACATAAATAAAAAATAAACATCAAAATACCTATAGAGGGTGATATTTTTTGGTAGAATTATATAATAACATATTTTAGAATAATATATTATAAATTAAATTAACATAGACTGATAATACTTTTATAAATTCATTTTAAATATTCGTTGTCAAATGTGAATAAATATTATCTTATTATATTAAATAAATATATTTACATCACCATGGTAATTGTATATGACTATAAATTATGGAATATTTAAATGAACTACTAGATGAAAAAAATGTTTAGGATTATGGAATATTTTATTCATTAGGAAAATGATTATGAAAAATAATTTAATATTTATTTAAAATTCATATGTATCAAATACGAAAAATATTAAAAATTCAATTTTTATAATTAATAAAAATAAATAAAAATAATTTTTAAAATGCATTTAAAAATAATTGTAATATAGAATCTAATTTACTAGAAATAAAATGATGATGTTCTATATGGAATTAAATTAATCACGAAAAAGGATCCAAAAAATTTATGGTTTTCATAAAATAAATAGTTCTTCATTTTATGAGTACAAATGTGTATAGAATATAAATAATATATAAAAAATATGGAAATATATGTTTATTAATAAAATAAATGGAATATATGAGAGGCAAATAGAGAAAAAACATTCCATTTTCTAAATAGATATATAAATATAAGTTACATCGCTGACGAATTTGATTGCATCATAAACCCTTACATCAAATCATAATGGTTTTTTTAAATGATCTACCATCTTATATAATTAATAATAAATATATAAAAAGACATGCCGGAACCATATTGATAAATATAAAAAAAAAATCATTAATAATTAATAATTACCAATTTATAGACAATTTTTATATATAACCAATATTCTAGGTGCCAAATATTTAATGTTTTAATATTGTTTTTGTGTGGAGAAACATATCGTTACACCTTGGTCATGATTTAACCATTATAAAAAATACTAATAAATAAATATATATACTATTAATTATATAAACTCATATAAAAACCCCTGAAAAGGATAAATGAATAATGAAACACATCTATTCATGGAGACTGTACTCTATATATGTGGATGAACCAAAATATCATTTTCCATTGGATGTAAAAGCGATAGGATTTTTTAATCAAGATAATAATAAATTTAATTATATTAATAATACATGTGCCAATATATTATGATTAATAATGATGATTATATGAAGTGAAAGAAGAAATAATATTCAATGAACATATATAAGAAAATTATCACAACATTTATTTGCGTACATTAGATTACTACATAATCCATTTTATGATGGTATTTTAGAAAGGCTATTATGATAAAATATAAATATAATAATTTATTATTTAATATTTATTATATTATTATAAACATTATAAAACCCTTATAATGTCATGGGGTATATTTTCTGGGAAATCAAAATATATATAATAACATATAGAATCATTCTTCACAAACATTATTTAAAAAGATAAAAAATCCCCTACAATTCCATTGTTTTTATAATAATACACTAGATAACATGGAGATGTACATAATAAATTTGTTAAATATAAATCCATTTATGTTAATAATAAAATAGTTATATGATTGTTGTAATTAATGTTATTCAAGATTCATATCTTTGTGACTTGAAAAGGGTGTGAGTAAAAATTGAATATAAATTCATTATATGAGTTGACAACATCGAGGAGGAATAGGAATGTGGTAAAAAATAAATAATCAAATCATAAGAATAAGTCATCACCGACCAGAAGGACAATCTAAAATTTACTAATTATGTTAAAATCCTTTCCTTCATACTTGGAATCTCATTAGATAATATCACAACACATTTCATTGGAGGATTATAAAAATATATATCAATATATCATATTAAATCATTAACATGTATATGTGTGAAGCAAATATCATACCACATAATAATTTGATTAATCGTATCTAATACCACCATTACGTAGTAATGGTTATATACACGGAACTCCTTGATCAATGATATATAGGAGACTCAATGTTAATTCCATTGTGTGGAAATGGGTATTGGTATTGATTGGAAATTGGATTTCTATAAAAAACATATTTTAATTTCAGAAACAAGGGGATGGATTCGTTTAATGAGAATGGTGTGATCTAATTACATAGATTTATTAATGATTGTAATAGGTAAGCCTAAATATGAGTTAGATAATTAAATATTTTGAATCAAATTGATTCTTTCAAATTAAGAGATTATATAAAATATAGGAGGATAGAACACATTACCATGAGATGGAAATTATAAAATCATATAGTATATTATTATAGTATTGGGAACAACATGGGATGATTTAGATAAGTTCTGTTCATGGAAAATGTTTCTACGTGGGTTATGACTGAAGATGACTGAGAGGATGGGTTAATGTTTATAGCGAATGAATGGGTAATTCATTATGAAATACTGAACATAGGTTTTTAGACACAACATGATAAATTAAAAAATCACAATCGTTAACACTATTTTTCCCATGGGTATACCAAAGATGTGTAGTATTATATATCATTTCTCTCCAGGAACTAATCATTTTAATACAATAATCATTGTGATGTAGATGTGAGTTTTGGCCATAAAGAGTGGATTTGAGAACATTAAAACAAAACATAGGTTTTGGATGATTCATTAAGACTTTATAAAAATAATATAACAAAATAGTAAATTATTGATGAAATGTTAAATGTATATATTTTTATGCATTCCCATTATGGAAATTACTTACTCACTTTTAGGTCATTAAAATGTCATAATTGAATCAATATATTTATTCCATATTTAATATGTAGATAATAGTTTGATTTCATTAGTAAATAAATATAAATTTACCCTTTGATAATGTTGAAAAAGTAATTTTTTTAAAAAATAATATTATAAGTTTCTTTTCTAAATATAATAATATGATGTTCGAAATAATAATATTAATTTCCTAGAAATGAAATTTTTATAAAATTAATAAATTTATAACCTTGTTATGATTACATTATACATCATTAACTGTTATTAAAATAATTTTAATCACATTTTTCATATTATTATTTTAAAATTAAATTAACATTTCTTCTAAAATCTTGATTTCATCTATAATGGTATCAAAAATATATATTTTCCAGAAAAAAATTTTGTTTTCTTCAAATAAAAATATCACATCCATCAACTAATATATATTTTTATATAATAATTAATAATTAATTGGTATAATGAAAAGAAAATATTATTAAGAATAAAACAAATAATTCATTATATTATGCTTTTGATACAAAACACCTAATTACACTGGCTGATTCCCTATGATTATGGTGTTTGATGGTTGATTATTCTATGAGTGGTTTATAAAACATGGTTTGTATTATTATCATGATTTTCTTGATCATTTCCTAGAAAATATTTTAGTTATGATTTATATTTTTAATTTTTTTGTTGTATTGGTTATAGTGAAATCTAAATAATGTCGTCTACCATGGATGAATTGATAAATTAGATTTATAGCATATGATCCTACTATCCATGAAGATTAATTCTTCCTTTAATATCATTTGGAATTAATAATAACCCTTAATATATATTAATCGTAATTGTCACTATTCAATGGTTATGTTTGGAAGAGTCAATATTGATGAGGATATTTTTAATTTGGCATATTATATATTATGACGATGCTAAATAACCAAATTAGTTCATGTATTTCATTTAGGGAAAATTAATTAATGAGAAATTAATTATTTCAAAAATGGTATTTAATTTATAAATTCATATGTCATTTAATTCTTCACCCTTCCAAAATTTCACTCTCTAAATTTTATTTTATACATTAAAATAGTTGATCACAATTTTATTTAACTTCCAGTTCTAGTTCCCATGTTGTGTTATAGAACATCTCATTCTACAAAAACACTTTGACAAGGAGAATTATATTTATTCATAAAACCCTATCTCTACAATCAATAATCAATATCAGTTTTTCTCGATATAAATTATTGTTCTCTAAGGGTATCAACTCATGATTTAATACACGTTAGGGGTATGGTTTTTATTTATACAAGAGGGGAACATATAGAAAATAATTTAATTTGGATATGTTAAGTGGGTGTTTTAGTCAATATGCTAGAACTCGGAGGCATTCAATGTTCTCAAAGTTTTTATGTATCTTGAGATAAGAATTTCCTTATTTCGATACCTCCTCATAAAAAACCATAGTGATATAACTTGTAAAAACATTTCTATTACCTCAAACACTATATATCATCATCAATTATAAATATATTTTTCCTATCAAATTTGTGTGGATTTAATGTGATGTTTAATAGTTTGATGGTTCTCTATCATATTTTTAATAGGAAAAATTCTCATAAGGTTTTGATATCCACCATTTTTATCATGTATATGTTTGATAGTTCATTCAATATTAAACCTCCTAATTTACTAAGTAATTGATTTATTAAAAACATTTATTATATATGAACTCCAGTAGGGGAAGGTGTTTTTCTCATCATCCATACACATCCATAGAACACGGTCACAAAATAAAATATAGAATTTTAATACATCATTCAGGATTACAATCCTTTTAATCTAGATATCTAGTTCAAAAAAATTGTATAATATAAAATTCTTACATAATCCTTCTTTACAACATTGAGTTAAACATAGAATATTGATTACATGAAATAGGTAGTGGAACATCATTCAATATTACCACTCCTCTTATATATATCAGGGAGTGTTGTTCAATAAATATGTATTCCTTGATAATAATGAAATATATTAACATTATATAGTATTTTAATTCCACCAATATGGTTTTCATTCCATTAAATGTATTGGGTTGTCCTCGGTGAAATCCATGGATATTTTTACCCCTTCTATATTTTATGGGTTTTGGATGAATCAAACTCATAGACTTATGTTTTTCATCGATGATTTTTTTTTCATTCAAATTATCAAATTTAAAATTATAGAAAATGACATGTCATGTTATTCAACTATATGTATTACATCATATATTTATACATTATACTACTTCCTAGAAGAACAGAGAAGGATGAGATTTGAACATCATCTAGAAGATCCCTTTTCAATTGTGATATTTATGTTACAAATAAACATGATCCAAATATGGTAAATAAAAATTTATAGATTTGGAGTTTTGGAATATTTAAAACCATTTTTTGTAGCTCCACATAAAATATTTCGGCATCATTTATCCAATAGGGAATGGATAGTTGAGTTGATTTTTTGTGTTTGGTATGTTGAGAATCATTTTATTATACAGATGTCCTACAATTTTTTACCAAAATGATTGGATATATTTTACTCCAAATAATGGATAGGGTTTCATGATCATTTCTTCTTACTGGATCTACATGTTTTCCCCTCCTGGGATAGAAATATAATAAACAATCAAAATACTCGATTGTATCAAACAACCATTGTGGGGACAAATTGGTTTTAAATTATGTGAATATATACTTAAGGACATTGTGATACTTATATAAGTTATACTTATTCATCTAGAGAAAAAGTAATATAATAATTAAAGAGTACACCGATATATCAAATTTAGGTTCTTGTTTTCTATAGTTCTCCATGTTGAGCTTTAGCTTGTGGGTGTAACAAGAAATCGCAATATCATCATTCATTAGTGCATAACTCAATATTGTTTATTCATAATTGTATATCACTAATACTTCCTGAAATAAGGGTACTGTGAGAAAATGAGTAATGATTAGAATCTTAATTGACACTATAAATATCTATTCTCATTAATCAGTCAATAAAAACAAACCTCCCTTATACAAAAACATTGTTAATATGATTGAAAATCAGGAGAGGTTTCTTTCAAAATCACGATGATTAATGAGTAGTCTGTGGAAAGTATATTTTTTTCAATATATTGGATGTTGTCAACCTTCAATTTCATCTATTTTTTGTTATTCCAAAAATAACCCTTTGATAGTGATTAATTTAATAAATATTGTTTCATTCTCTATCAAATCATTCCCTTATAGTAAATCACATGTAACACTTCCTTTTGTATAGAATTCAATATAATACTCAAATTCCACTCTTGGTTATCCATATGTTTGTAGTAAATTTCATTATTTACGATAAAGTATATAATAATTTAATTGTCATATTATGTACACAATCTATTTATTTTTTTCATACATATTATGAAAAAAGTATGAGTCTAAATTTAAATATTATGAATTTGAGTGCCTCTAACTTGTAAGAAGAGAATTTTTATACCTATTCATTATCAATTTTACATGATAATAGTTTTTCCAAAAGACCCAGTAGTGTGATTTACATAGATTCATATTTATTTTTGAATAATTCATCAATTAATTATTAAGGAAATTTGTTTATTTATCTATCTATTTAATATCATTATAATAAATGCAGAGACCCAATGATCCATAAATATTCTTAATAAAAAGGATACATGCACCTAATGTTGTGAAATATTCCTTATTAAACCATTTATATGTACAATATTTTAATTATTTTTTCAACTACTAATGTTCAACGGTGACCATTTTATATAGTGTCTTCGAAACCAAAAAATATTTCGGTTTTGCATTTATTGGGAACTAAACCTCCTAGTTGGGAGGTAAAACATGAAATACATTAGGAATCACATTATCAAATAACTATAAAACAAGAATTATATAAAGGATGATATTTTTCTTATTCAGATTCATTTATACGATATACACATACATTGAATCTATAATATACATGGATTGAGATGAGGATTCCAAAGGTTGTTGAACCTCCACTTGTACTTGCATAGAATGAATGGGTGATTTTTTGTATAGAGGGTGACTTAATTCACTTAGAAATTAATGTTTTATCTATAAGAAGGAAATAAACTACATTCAAAATCTATCTTGAAATTCCATTTAAGGGGGTAAAAATGTGTTTATACGAAAATAAAACTTTTCATATAAATAATGGAGAAGTTATTTATGTGGGATGAAATAAATTTAATTTTTTATATTTTTAATGATATATTATCTTATAGGTTTTGAGGTGATTTACATATATATATTATAATGATATATGATATGAAATAATGTATAGAAGATGAGACACATAGTATTTTCTCTAACATTAGATAAATTGCTAGAATAATTATAACCAATTTATTTTTAGCATACTCCATATATGATGGAATATCAAAAGCTCACCATTTCTTTAATGTCCATGTATGTAGTTTCAATTGTAATCATAAGTGGCCTCTTGATTAGTGTGTTGATTTCAAAAGAGTCAAATTTTCTTCCATTCAATAAATTTTTACATACATTTATTGGTTGACTATATCATTTATTTCTTCAACTAAATTAATCGGTTTTTTCTAAAATAAAAATTATAGCTAAGTGAATTTTCATCACAATAGCGGGTTTATCCCATTAGAGCCTTCATATTAAATGATCTTCACTTATGAATTGAGGAAACATATAAATATTTTCTCATAGAAATTGAAATCTCGAAAATCCTATGAATTTTATAAACTGAACATTATCTCAAAAATTTATGATTTATCATTACATTTAGGGTCAATAATAATATCAAGTCATATATTTCAAGTCTTGTGAATTTTACCTTATTAAACATGATGGATTAATTATAAATTTTTTAGGGGACAATCGAATCAATATCCCTCTTATATTTGTTAGTGATAATAAATATTTATTAAAAATTATCATTAAAAATTATTCCCACAAAATCACTTTGATCTCAAACTTGATCTATTTATTTTATATAAATTACTACAAATTATAATATTATTTCTCCCTAGAATAAACTGCTATATTCAAATTCACTAACTCTTTGAATTAATTGGTTAACATGGTATTCTAAAAATAGTTTATCCTCTATTACATTACAATAATATTGGATGGTACAATAAATATCCAAGTACATTGTCACATTATGGTCTTGATAACAGCATTCTATTACTTATGGAGATGTGAGTTTTATAACTAATTCATCATTATATTATGATATTTATTTAATTCAGGATTTAATTTCAGGATGTCGTTAACTACAATCCCCATCACGTTGAGTATGTCATTTGGGTAATCATTTGGTTTCCCATCGCACGGTTATCTTAGTTCATTCTTCTTCAACCAATTGAAAACAACAAAATAAAAAATAAAGTTGAGAATTTTTTTAAAATAATATTCATATAAAATAGAAACTATAACCATTTATGTGATAACTCATAAGTAACATAAATTCCTTAAAATATATTTCTTACAATATTTATAATCCATTGTGTTTTTTCCAATCATAAATTTTTTATTAGTGTTTTTTCTTTTAAGGATATTTTATATAGAGCCCATGAATTTACCAAATCATATCCCCCAGGTTTCTCATAACATGTTTGATGAATGGACTCTACTTTTTTTCAAAATGAGATTATCGAGTTAATAATTAATGAACCATTTTATGGTTAGTACCCTTAGGTATAACAATACTAGTGACCAATTCACTTATACTAGCCATAAATTGATTTTGTTTCCCCGGAACAACATAATAGATATCTTACCAAAATTTAGGGATGTTTTCATGTGGTATTTCATATCGCACAAGATTTCTCTAATCTTTTCAATTAATATTACCAAAATATTTCATGACCATGCTCTAAAACCATAAAAAATAGTCGTACATTTTATATACATTAACTAATGTTTTCATTCATATAGATATACATTAAAAAAAACAAAATAGGATTAGTCCTTGTTTCTTCGAGAAGAGAGATATATTCCACACATACATGAAACATGTGTATAAATGTTTTTTAGAAACATTGAATTTTTCACTTATATTAAATTGATCATAATATATTCCATGCCACGATCCATGCTGAAAATAAGTAAGGGAAGTGATAGAAAACCCTATAAAAGAATAATAATTTAATACAATGATGAATATAATAAATATAAGTACAAAAAAGAAAAGAGAACAAAAAAGTGATGATAATCATTTACATTAATTAAATTATTAACATTTAACAATTTACCCAAATGAGAGGGATAAAAATGGGTGAAAAGGGCCATCAAAGTTGGTGATCATGCACTTACTGCTAATAAAAAGTTAAATACTCAAAAGACTTGTTGTATATTATGACACCTATGGTAAAAATATTTTTTAAGAGTATTTTTTTGGAATAATATTTCGAAATTTATTTGAATGTTAATGAAGATGGTATAAAACATGATTAAACTCCCACATACCTAGAGATACCACATCAATATGACGCATACATGGAAAGAATAAGCATATATTCAAGGAATTGTTTCAACCCAAAATGATGTATAATGGTAAATTAAAGCAATGTTTAAAATACATATATTAAAGATACTTATAGGATTTTGGATGAACGAGTGGAAAAAAATCCACCTTATATAACCTTAATAATTCACTATACGGTATAAATGGATGATGGTGATTTTACTATAAATTCTTACAAAAAATTGTATATACTGATAAAGGAATGATTTTTGAAAGGTATATCTAATAATTAAATGAAATTAATTACAACCAAGGACCATATTTTACACCATTATATAAATGAATGGTGAATCTGTATGGATGAATTAATCACAAGTTAGAATATAAATGATTCATTACAGGAAGATATGTTATATGAGGATCCAATGTTAGATAAATTACATGTCACCAAGTTTATTTTCTTTTTAAAAAAATATAACACTATATTATTTCATTTAGATGGGAAAAAGTTTCATATTTTGGGATAATACCACATATGAAACATCAAATAATCATTTTTATTTTTTGTAAATTCAATATATTCAATGAATATTGTAGTTTTTTTGGGTAGTGGTGGATCTATATAGCATTGTTGGTGGAAAATATATTGTTTAGGAAATTTTTAATGTAGTACATATTTTTTCAATATTTCTGTATGAAACTACATTGTTAGTTATTTTCATGGATTATATAATCAATAAAAGATTCTGATTTATGAAGAGAGAAAAATCCATATGTGTGAGGGAAGTATAGTGAGAATCTTAGAATTTATTCTATATTTAATTCATTAATGATAGATCGCATGTTGGAGGATACAAATTATTTTCAGATTACAAATGTGACAATAACAACGTATAATGTGTATTTCTATATATCATAATTAGTATAACCTATAAAGAAATATATTGGTTTTGGTCACCCAACATGGATCATTATGGATGATATAGTATTATTTTTGTGTGTTCATATATCTATATAATACAAGAATATATTTTGATTCATAATGGGTAATCAAGTGTGTGGCTTCTATGTGAGAATCAACACATGGTTATGTCAACAACTAGATCCAATAATTACAAACTTCATTATTTCATCTATTTCAAATAATATTAATTAAATATCATTATGATCAATATCATAATAATATTTGTTTACTATTTATGTATTCATAAACACATAATCAACTATTATATAAAAGATCTAAATCCTATCACAATATGTTCGTATATGTTTTCTCTCTTTATAAATATATCATACATTAAGTAATCCATTATATCTTATATAACTGGAAATATAATAGGGGGTGTGATCAGATCCATGTAATAATTAAAGTTGATAAATATCATTCATTATTCAATTTTATGAATTTAGTGAATATAATTAATTAATAACTATAGATTAATCTTTTGAAATTTTAATTGGACATTTCTATTTTTTAATCAGGTGACTTGGAATATATTTCGATTGTTCAAAAAGCATTAATCATAATTAAACTAGATAATATAATCCAAAAGAGTATAATATTTTTAATAAATAAATCTATAATAAAATTTAGAATTTTTTAGAAAAACAATATTAATACTAAATAATTAAATTTATACCCAACAAGTCATTCATAAAATGTTTTTATTGGGTAATCCAAACATGTACTTACATTGTTTTTGAGATAACCTCTCATGTAAACATAGTTGGACATGGAATAAAATCCCATCAGTGGTGTTTTTAGCATGTGAAAACCTCTTCTGAATCCATTAAGCTTATAAATCATTAATATTTACGAAATTAATTAGATAGATATAATAGAATGACCATTATCAAAATTATAATAGATTGATATATAAGACATAATATGAAGATAACATTTTTCATTTCAGTTTATATTTACACAGGTTACAAAATTTCATTAATATTTTTTTTCATAGTCATGATAAATCTATAGAATGAATATGGATGTAATAAATGGGTCATATACCATGTCAGGAAAATGTAATATCGAATGTTTTTATCATAGATTAATAATTTCATTAGAATATCCCAATAATATTTTGTAAGTAAAATTTATTTTTTCATTCTGTAATTATGTACATGAAATCAACATTATTTGAAAAATTTAATGAAAAAATAATCATTGAAAATAATCAAGAAGAAAAATAACATTAAACAGAAATAGTAGACCAAATGGTATAGAATTCTATAGTAGTGGGGTATATTTAAAAAATGATATTTTTCAAACCATTGGTAAAAAAGTAAATCATTTAGAAAAAGAAACGTACATTCCTTTTAATCATTTAAATGAACAAAAAATGGTGAAAAATGATATTGATACATATTTGGATATTATTTAAAACATTCTTGAAATCATCTTATAAAAATTAAAATTTGGGAATAATATATTCTAGGATGAATAGAAAAATAGAGAATCATTTAAAAAAAATTATTTTAATCTTTTGAGTTTTTAGAGAATGTTAATTGAATAGAAAATAATTGTTTTAAAAATTAATACGTTAATTTAAATTATAATATTTTTGAATTAGATAACATATAATTTAATTATTATTAAATTAATCAAATATAACTATTTATATGTAGTTAAATCATAAAACACTTACTATGTTGGTAAATGAATTTTCGATTGTCCCACGAAAAAAGAAATAAATAAAATAAACATAATGTTTTTATATAAAAAATATTTCAAAGGTGTACTATAAGTACCCCATTAAAAATATTGGTTTGTAACATAACATTTGTCCTAAATAATAAAAATTTAAATTATTAACCATTACCACTGTGGACACATATGAATAAAAAAAATGGTTGAAATATTTTGAATTGAAAATTTTTATACCATTAATTAATAATCATCCATGATATGACATGTTAATATATTTTTATATACATCATGTCAAAACAAATAGGTGAATAACATCAAAAATATCTTCATAGAACAATATTTTACTGAATTACACTTACCCCATATCCCATATAATTCGAAAAAACTCTTAAAACTTATATAATAAATTAATATTAATAATAATTATATAAAAGAAACACTTAGGAACATTAATATATTATATGATCCACGAAGGTCCTATCAAAACATTTATATAGATAATTCCTTATTTCAATCCCCATTTCCAGTTGACCATTGTTTCATTTTCTTATATGATTTGGTTTGTCTTGTATGGTACTTGAACATTTATTATGGTTCCATTTTATATCTAAATTTAATGATGTAAAATTTTTATATTTCATAATTATATATAAATTTATAACAGTTTATATAAAGTGATGATTGAAAATGAATTACATCACTTCATGGATACATTATTCTATACGTATATAAGATTTATGTATGAAAGATTAAATTAATGTAATGAATGAATGAAATATAATAAAGTCACCATTATATAGTAATTATTACTTAATATAAAAAACATATTCATTACATATAAATTTATTACTATAAATGGATTGTGAAAGTGATAAAAAAACATTATCACTTAATAGAGGCGGTAGTCCCCCCATTTACAAAAATGATGTTATCATTCTCCCACAGAAAGGATGTTAGGAAGGATGAAAAAATGTCAACATTATATACTAATTTATTGTTATATAATTTCAAATAAATATAAATATATATATTATATCAATCTAAAACAGAAACCACTAATTATTTTGAAGAAAAATGAACTATACCACTATATGGAGTTTTTCGTCCACATGTATAATTAAGAGATAAATCCATTTATAATTTTATAGAAATGATTTGAGAAATTGTTATTCTATACCCATAATAAAATATTTTTATATTTAGGATACTAGGTTGATAATTTTATAGTTGATAAAATATATATGTAGATTGTGGATGAATAAAAAAATTAAAAGATATCAGTTATGATTTATATATATTTTTTGATAGATTTTCATTTTTTTAATCATTAATCATTGATAAATTGGTCTTAGGTGAATAATAGTATGTATAATAGGAATGATATTAATATAAAATGATATTTTTGTGGGTTTTATCTAATCAATAGTTCTCAATTATTCTGGATATGTGAGGATAAGAAGAATTCATTTTTATGTTTGTAGAGGAACCCACCGATGTAATTAATTGATTTCATAAATATATGATAGTTTTATTGTGAGCGTGGTAAAAATATCTATGAAAAAATGGAAGACTAAAATATGGTATAAATATATTGAACAAATAAAAATTATAAAATTTTATGTTCAATCAATATACTTCACTTTTTTTAACACCCTAGTAAAACCTATTTAAACATGGCATTGGTAACAAATGAAATGTTTCTCCTATTAATTATGACAAAAAATATAGTTTAAGGTATTAAATTATTAAACATTTTCTCCTTAAATATAAATAATCATAATTAAAATATCAATATTCATTATGTTATGGGATTTCATTTTTTGAAAAGTATGTAAATTGTAACGGGAACCATTTTTAGGAAACTGAATTTTTATGTATATAACTGAATTTAGTTCAATTAAATAAATTTAAAATACCATAAGATTAATATTAGAATATTTTATTTTAAAAAGATAAATATAATATAAATTTTGATAAAATTATAATTAAACATTGATTTATTTATATTATTTAAACAAAATCAAATTTCCCAGATAAAATTTATTTTAGAAAAATGTTTTTTTATTTAAAAAACTATATTTTTACCAATATAATGAACAATAATTTTTAATACTTAATTTATAAGATATAATATAATAAAATGAGTCTTATGTTTGTTTAATTTCAAATTAAAAACATAATGGGACATTTAGGAGGGTTTATTTAGTTAATAGAAATGAAAATCATCCGAAAATTAATATTTCCACTATTCCCATGATAATAATTTGTGATAGGAAAATCCCAATGATTCACCATCAGATAAAATTTAAATACTAATTTTTTACAACCTCATATTGTTTTCCTATATAAAAGCTTTAGAAAATATTTATAAATATTTATATTATTTAAATAAAAAATAAATTTATTTTTTTCAAAAATTAATCATATTTTAAAAAAAAATTACTCCACAAAAATTGAATAATTATTTATTATTACATAATAGAAACATTGGTTTTGTTTTTTTATAAATTACATTTATTTTACAATAATTTGTAATTATTTTACCTACAAATTATACAACTGCATTAAAATGTTCACAAATAATTAATAATATTTTTATTGATTATTGAAGTCCACTTATTTCTTGATATTGTACATCAAAAAATATTTCAAGAATAGTATTTACATAAAATCTTTTTATGTAATTAAATTCACCTCCACGAAAAAAAATTCAACCCCAATATTCTTTTACCATGTCAATGAAGAGAAAGTTAATTACTATAAAACCATAAATCAGAATGGTTAAAATAGAAACATAAATTCATCAGAAATGATATTAAATTGGTAAATTTTTTACTGCTATATCATTTTCCTATAATTCATGGATTCATTTACTATCAAGACATTGTTCATTAGACTATATTATTTCATGATTTATTATAATTTCAAAAGTATAGTTTGAACATTTTTTTGTGCATAAATAATAATTAACATATATCTTATCTCATAATTAAAAAATGTCTATTCATTGGGATTTTAACTGTTATAATGAACTATGATAAATTTTAATGGAACATAAAATCCATAAAATAATTGAAATTCAATCCTTCGATCATGATATATTTGAAAAGTAAATAATTTTAGTCCATGATGTCTAATATAGAATAAAATTATTATGATGATCTAATATAATTTTATATAACCAGAAAAATATAAGTCAATGTTCAACATTAACCATCCCATACAATTTTTACCTCACGTACTAAAAAAATATTTATGAATAAATGCAAAACCAAAATAAAAAAACATGAGAAAAAGTTTTTTTGTACTATTTAAATATTTAATCATAAACCAATGTTATGTTTCATATAATGATAAATATCAAAAATTCTGAATATATTGATCTTATATTTTCAAGAAGAAATTAAATACCCTAAATCACTTTAAAATATTGGATAAAAGATATATGTGTCCAAAAAATTACAAAATTCTTACTACTAATAAAAAAATATTCTATACAATTTATTCGAGTAACAAAAATTTATAATACAATTTATTTATGCTATAATATTAAATTTTGAAATAAAATAATTATTTAATTTCATGGTCTACTATAATATACATGTCAAATTATCAATATTAATAATATCTTTATCCAAAATAATAATTATTATATTACCATAAGAAACATACAAATAGTTATATATCTATTCATATTGTGTTTACATTAAAATATAAACATACCATTAAAAAAATTCCCATGATTATCATTGAAATTCAATATATTATTCAAAATCCATAAATAAAAAAATAACAAAAAACATTATATATTTCATGATTATTAAAAACTTAATATCATTGTTAATCCCCTTCTATATTATAATTCTAAAATCCCAAAATGTAAACACTTAAATTTTTCAACATCGTTGTAATACTATTAACATTCTGTAATCATCTAATTTATTAATACATACATCCTATAGCATGAAATTTCAATATATTATTAATATTTGCCGATAAAAATTTAATAATGTTAATTGATATTAACAAAATAAAAATTATTATTATAATTAACTCTATTTATATTTCTTTTTTTACTCTCAACGTTATCTTCTTTAAAACCGTTAAATATAAACCATGTTGATTCCCTTCTTGAACATTTTTTCACTAGTAATTATACTTTCATAATACCAAAAATTATGATAGTTAAAAACATCGTCCCAATATGATAATGTGTAGATAGAATTTTCCAATTTACATGTACATATTTTTTTACCTTGAAATTTTAAAAAATTATACAACATTTTATTTAAATACCACATTTTCTTATAAAATTCAGACATCACATTTATTGATTTTTCAACATTTCATACATGGGGAATTTTAATGTTGTTTAATATTCGTTCTTTGTCATATTTACATACATAAATTAAACTTTTTATATTATTAGTTGTTATATGAAACCCAACTAGATTGATGTTGATAATAATAAATCGATATAACTGGTTAAGAATAATAATGACAATGTTAAGTCAATATTATACACTGATTACTTAGTCATTCAATAAACCATCGTATTTTCTATTACACACATTTTATACATCGTTACAAACTTTCCTACAAATTAAATAAAATAGAAATTCATATTGTGAAAAAGTAGATTGAGTGATAAATATTATATCCATGAATATAAATCATAGAATGCCTATATAATGACACATACCTATGAATCTATGATAGAATTAGTTTGAATTAGGTTTTACATGGTTATTATCTACCCAAATACCTCACAATTGTTGGTAGAAAAAATTTGAATTCATTCATCCATATTCCCATGGAGTTTTTATCAAAATGATCAGACTTAGGACCAGAAATCAATAACTATGTGACAATCATGATTATACAAATTCTACCCAGTTTAGAGTTCTTAGATCATGATGCATCTATTCTGTATTTTAATCCAAATCACAATATCTATATAGGGATTTATATTCTAGTGAAAACTAACAATTATATTTACCATAATTTAGGATTTTTAGAAATATATTTTTTAGTTCTATGATGTATCGCATATTTTTTTCAAATCCATGATTCCAAAAAAATTACACCTTACTCTGATACAGAACATAGTGACATAAAAATTATATAAACAAATGTAAACTATTATTAAGTTAGAAATCATTATATATTATTACAATCCACGAGAAAACCAAACTATCTTAGTGTCTTCTGAATTGAAATACCTAGAAACTATTATATAAATTATCTACATCATATCCCACTATGTTCATCACAAATATATTTCCCCTTAGAAATATCATACATAAATAAAATTCATACAAATATACGGAAAATTAATCATAAGAATGTTTGATATTATTTTCTCAGTATGATATGTTCTAATATTTTATTTAAATTATTATTAAATAATCTTAAATAATTAAACAATATGAATTTCATGAAAAAATGTGTTTGAAATACCATGGTATACTATTAAACTATTATTATATTAGGTCAAAATTATCTCTGTGATATTTATTTGGACAAATGAAATAGGATAAAATAAATTATAGACAATATTTTTTCCACATTTACATATTGAATTCCCTATTTATCAATTTACAAGGCATTCGAATATAAAAATGAGATGCATTTTAGAAAAAAAATTATACTCAAAATATATATTTCGATTCATAAATTATGTAATCGAGAATTTATTAATTATTTTCATTTAATTGATTTATTATACAGTCATAAAATATTTTAACAATTATTTAATGTTTTTTTAATTTTAATCATTTTAAAAAAAATATACTTTTATTAATAAAAATGTGATCCATTGAAAACATTTTTCATTTGATTTTCCTACATAAAATAATAATTAATTCAAAAGGATACAAAAATATTACAATGAAAAATTGATTCAATGTTTGTAATTTGAATGTAATAATTTCGAAAAAATTTCAACATTTTATTTTAAAATCATGATAAAATAAAAAATCCCTTGTAAAGGAAAAAACATGTAACTATAATAAAAAAAATTATAAGGATTCAAAAAATGATCCACCCGTATTATTTCTATTTAATTTGTTTAGTTATAACAAAATTAACCAATATTCAATTGTAAGGAATAATGGATACATTTTCCTATAACTACTAAATTAATATTATTTTATGAATAGAATAAATCCACAATGACACCAACTTTCTCTATGAATGGTGTATTTTATATCATTATCTCTTCCGTTTCTTTGTAATTAAATATATATATATATAATGAATATATATTAAATCAATATCATGATTATCATTATAGATATGACGAAACTATTATCAAAATATAATGATAATAACATCCAAACAAAATGATTCATGAAAAATAAAATAGTAATCCACCAAAATAGATGACTTTACTAATTTATTATTAATACATGGATTTTCAAATGTAACATGTGGATCCTATACAACATTATTTTTATGATTAATTACAGATAATATATTTATAATTAATTTAAATATATTATACACAAGGATAAATTTTATATTAATCTTTTCAATGATAACAAGAAGGGTTTTACATTATAAACTCGTTTATACCTGAATTTATTATTCCATGTTTTTTAATAAAGATATCATTTTCTGTTTGTTCCCAAAGAGTATTTAATTTGTTATTCTATAGTTAGTAATTAAAATGAAATGTATTTTAATTATCTACCCATTATATACATAATATACTGAAATAATGTTTTTAAGGAACATATACATTGTAATACTAAACCATTGATAATCATTTTCTTTAATTTCATTATTTAACATAAACTGGTATCAATTTTATTAAAATTATACTATGATAATTTAGTCTAATTATTATCCATGATTTAGATTCTATAATGAATTTTAAAAAATACACATTTTCCTTATTTCTAAATGAGCTTTTATTCTCTGTTTATTGAATATATTAATGGACTCTCTGTTTTCACATGAATGACATGAATGTAAATTCTTAAAATAATGATATATAAAAAATTTGGATTCCATTCCATTTTTTCATTTTTCATTTTAATCAAAAAGTTTTCATTAATATTTCATAAATTTATATATTTTAATTATTATATTTCTATATAATATGATAATTTTCCTCCTGAAATGATATAGTTCTCAGAAATTTGAATTTATAATTTATTAAAACCACCATTCAACATTCTTAAACATCAATTTGGATATGTCTCTATTATATATTTCTTATTCGAACTCTAGAGGATTCATGGTTATGATAATGACATATTAATGAATCCCATTTTCTTTTATATGAGTTTAGATGGAGTGGAATGATAAATATATATATGATATTATAACATTCAGATGAGTGCATTATGATTATATTTTAGAAGGGTCGGTTATATCCCTTTAATGAATTGGGTAAATATTATTATTTTGTGACAATAAATGTTTCATATATTGTTATCCCATGAGAAACAATTGGTAAACAATAATTTCATTGATGCCCAAACGAGATTATATTGGAAGTTATAAAAACAATAAAGGATATACAACTGTGGCGATCACTATTGTAACAAGAAATGAAAGTCATAGTGGGTAAACATTAAAAAAGATGTATGTCATTATGATTAAAAAACACTATATACCTCTATTTCATGAATTTATATTATTTTAATTTTTTTCACATGGATCGTGTTATTTCATTCCACTAAGAATCTTGTTTTATAAACAAGTAATACTTTTTTCATGTATCATGATTATTATCATTGAAGAATTTTTTTTGGTTTTAAAATGTTAATAACTGTTTCAAAACCATTATATACTATCTTTTTTTAAATTATCACTATCATTTACCTTATTTATTATAATTGAAAATTATTTATGGAGCTTTATTGTGATTACTTATGCCTAGGGTATGAAGAAAGGATATATGAAATATATTCCTAAGAAGTGTTTTATTTATGAGGAACTGTTTTGGATATGATATATATATTTCATGTGATAGTAATTTATATATTAAATTTTCCAAATAAATTACACCATTAATATTCTATTATGCATTAGATTCATATGTATTGAATATTAGTCTATTTATATGTACTATTTTTTATTCAAATGTTTAGTCCACCTAATTTGGTATCATATAAAGGATTATAAATTAATATTAACAATGATGTTAAAAGGTTAGTATGAACAATTTTTGATAAGTATAATTATTGGATATCATCCTACATTATGCTAAATAAAGTAGTGTTTTTAATATAAATTAAATTAATAAATAAAAAATATCATGTGGGTAATTTTTCATCACATATTCTAATAGATAAGACAATATTGAATGGGATTTATTTGATATTACCTAGATATTAACAAGCGGATGTTATGTGGATAATGACTGTAAAACATGTTTGAATCTTATTTAGGATATGCACAGGTTTACATAAATTTTATTTTTGAAACATTTATGATGGATGTGTATAAGTGGTTATCATGGATAATCTTGATTATTTGGAATGTTTCTTATATAGAATGTAATGTAGAATGATTTGGATAACCAATGAAATATTTTTAGTTATTACTTAGTCTCTCTCTATGATTGTTTTTTCCACTCTATGGTATTTTTTATTCAATAATGTATGGATCCCGAAGAAACCTTGTAAATGCTGAATGTTATGGAAATTAAAATGATATTACACATGGTAATCCAAGTGTCATGGGATATATAATGAAAACCCTAATTTAAATGATTACACATATTTTTCAATCCATAATTTCAATTGATCATCATAATATGAAAGGGTGAGAACATTTATCTATTGATTAACTCATATGAAAATATATACAATTATATACCGGGTCGTTGGCTCCAATAGTTATTATGAAATCCATCGATAGCATAAAAAAGATATTTTTCATTTTCCAGTGCTCGGATAATTTCAATTTTGTTTTTTTTAATTTATTATTTTTATGGTAAAGGAGATCTATGTTGCGATATCCTGAAAATGTGAGGAATAATAATGAAAATAACTATATATAATGGGATGATTTTATAAGGTTGTTTTTAAATAATAACATTCCTTTTAATATTCATAAATATTTTGAAGAAAAAATCATCTTCCAAAAGTAGAGGGATGATGAATCCATAGTTCATAATTTACTATTTTACCATTCCTATAATGTATTCTTATATTAATATCATTGAACTAAAATTTTATATTGATCATTTTTTCACTGAATTAAACAAATTACTATGATATATTGTATCCATAATAAAAATTAATAGCTATGAATAAGTCATTATATGTTTTAAAAAATTAAAAAATGATATTGGATTTATCTATCGACCTCTAGGTTTTAATTACAAATTATATATAATATTAAAAGAAAATTATAATAATAAAAACTTTAGTCAGAAAAATATTTGTATCATTTAATGTCATAAGTGTGGAATGAAATTTGGAGAAAAGTAACTCCTGGGGGCTTCAAAAAAAATTAGGCATTGAAAGGACAATCATCTAGAAATATAATTCAATAATGGTGGGAACATGTAATATGATGATGTTATTAAAAATAATCCTATCTAGAACGAACCAACTATACTCCATTTATCCAAGTTCAATGAATAATGGAATTATTGGTATTAGTTAATAAATAAAACACTCAATGGTGTTGATTGACATCAGTCACCTCATTACTGATGGAGATAATTGGAAATATCATCTTATCATTTTTTCCAATTCGGGGTATAATAATGTATTGGTGAATTTTGTACTTACTTTCAACTCTATTATTGATATTTTGTCTGCAATTTATGGATCTTCTGAAACTGTTATATTTTAGTAATTTATTCATGGTATAATTACATCTCCTCAATGATTAGAAGGAAACTTAGTAGTGAAAACATGTAATGTATTGATGATCATAAATCATTTCAGTAAGATATATTTAATTTATTTTTCTAGGAATTTATTTCACACAAATCCTATTATTCTCCCACTATTTGAATATCATTTTTGGTTCATGGATTAAATATCATTATATATAACCATATTAATTGGTAAGGATGTGAAGTCACAATATATATTCCTAATCTAAAAATGATTTTCTATCAGTGTGGTGATAATCATAAAAGTCAAATGGAAATTATATTCATTTTATGGGTCTTGGTTCATAATTATAGGGGCTATTTATCATAACGAAATGGCTCATGTCATGATTTAAAACCCATTATACCAATAATTGGTTAGAAAAAATTAATGTTCTGGTGATTAAATGAGGTTCAAAGAGTTTTTACACACATGGGAAAAAAATTAAAAAAATGTTCCAATAGAAACCTCAATATAATCCATCAAATGTGAAGAAAGCCAAACAATAAATCATTCCAAATGATTTTAAGAAAAGGGGGTATTTCTCAAAGATTGTAGTGGATGGAATAAACCTCCAATATATTTATACATTATAGGTGTTTTCTGACTTCATTCTAGAATATATTTTTATTCATCCTCTATATTTTGATGATCGGTTTTT
The DNA here is from genome assembly GCA_963277665.1 of Viscum album. Lineage (NCBI taxonomy): Eukaryota > Viridiplantae > Streptophyta > Magnoliopsida > Santalales > Viscaceae > Viscum > Viscum album. Next base: position 1,216,329,113 of record OY728142.1, on the reverse strand, counting down.
ATTATAACACATACCTAGTGTTACACCTAGTTTAATAATCAATATATAGTTACAGAAATTCAGTTATAGGAATTTAAGAAGAAAAAACATCAATAAAATTATTTAGGAATTCAATTGGAAACTTGCATCAATGTAGGGTTTACTAGATCATTATGTCATGAAGGAATAATGACCAATCTCATTATTCAGTCATTATTAAAAATATAATAAGATCATTATCAGAAATAAGATTCCATTAATGAATATTTCTAGTTTATTTTAATAAATTATTTCGACCTTTATATTTTCCAGACATTTATAATTGATCTATAAAAAAATAAATTTATGGTAAAATTGAATACATAGCAAATATATCCATCTATATGAATTTTGGAAACTATGAAATTATAATGATTTCATCTGGTGTAACTAATTCACCAGCTATCTTCAGGGAATTAGTTCCTATTTTATTTAGATATAACTCGATGAATTTATTATAGTCTTTATCGATGATATTATTATGTATTCATGTAGCATGTATAATCAGGAACATCACTTAAGAATTTTACTAAGGACTCAATGGAGAGACCATCTATATAAGTATTTTACAATGATTGAAATTTCTTACCTAAGAAGGATAATAATTTTAGTCATATAGTTCAAATGGAGGGTCTATTGATAGATCCATAAATAATAGAAGTTAATTATCATTTTAAAAGTAAAAAAACTATCTGATATCATCATTATTTTTCTTGACATCAAAAATGTTTTTCGATTATTTTGTGAAAAATATCTATAAAATTCACTATGTTATTTTGGAGGTGGTGCAAGTTCATTTGGATAGATGAATGTTCAGGAAATTTCATGTTTCTAAAAATATAGTAGCTCAGTGAACATATAATCATAAAACCCTATACAAGAGAATGGTTTGTGTTTTTTATTTATACATTATATAAAAGAATTTGATTTTTACTCATACAGAATGATACAGTGATAGATTAATCCTCACGGTAGTTGATGTTTCTTGAGAAAAATTGTTCATCCATGATTTTGAGTCACATGTATAAGTTATTGTATTAATTATATGGATGAATTATTTTTTCAAAACATACGTTTAATATATTGTATTATTAATGTATAAGTATTATATTTAAATATAAAGTGTTGAATCAGAAAAAATGAATATTTATATAATTTATTATTGATAATGACTACTCAATTCATTACAATCATAGGAACGAGAATAATTTATCTGATTCATATAGGTAGATAGATAATAAATGATAATCTATAGAGAGGATCACAATTGATCAATTATTTATGTATCTACAATGGATGGATATGGTATTGTTGAATAAAGTGGAATAAAAGAAATGTGAAGACCTAATAATTAAAGTTATAATTTATCCAAAAATTTTCCATTATTATTTTTTTGGATATAGAAATATAATTTATTTTGTGTCAAATAAATATTATAAATGAAGAGTGACTTATTAGTTGTAGTACATATCCATCACTCTCAATTAATTTTGAAATAATGAGTATATATATTGATATGAAGGTGTATGATTGGTTTGTAAAATTAAGAGAGATATTGTGGTGGTTTTTCGGTCATCATATTATAGAAATAAAAGGATTATAAGAAAATTCCAAGAGAATGTTATAAATATTATAGATTCAAAAATGGAATAAAAAATTATCAAAATTTGTTTTCCTGTTGGACTCCCTAAAAAATCTTATTGGAACAATACAGTTTAGTTTGGAATTGGTTTTCATATAAAATTAACTCATCTAATTTCAATCAAATTTTATATTAATCTGCATCATCATTCTAGAAAATATATTGTGAAAATGGTACTGTTTCATGGGAATCCAAAATCTACTATATCTAATCAAGATCTATGGTTTACATCAATGTTATATAATTTCCTTTAGTAACCTCTGGATAAGGATTTGTGATTCAGTACTACCAATAATGCAATTATATATGGTCAATGTGATAGAAATATCATCCCCTGTATGATTGTATTCAGTCTTGTTCCCTAGATAAAATAGGTTTTTATTATCAACAACACACTATAGACATGATTTTGTATAATAATATCTCCCACTAATGAATTAAGATGTCTCATTATGAATCCTTTTAATGAAATAACATACATGATTAGATATTTATTAATGATATTGGAGAATGAAATATACTGGGACCAGAGGTAACTATTGAAATAACATAAAATAGTATATCTATAAGGCCCCAGCCTTAAACCTTACTTAATATTGAATTAAAAGAATAATTCACGTTGAGGATCTTTTCAGGTTTAGAGTTTTAGAGAATTATAACATAACTATTACATCTCAAAAGATTACAAATTAGTAACTTCTACTAAGTTTCCATAAAAAAACTCTTAAAAAGAAACGTGTCTAGTTCCATGTTTTATATAGGATGACATTCCCTTGATCCCATCCTTGACCTTATTCCACATTAAGTCCTGTGAAAACATTTCAAAAAAACTTGGGCTGAGTATAAAAAGCTCAGTAAGGGTACACAAAGAATGAAAACTGTTAGTTTTTCAAAATCAAGTAAACCATGTATACTCTATCAATGTAATACCTTCACCTTCATGAAGTTGTAAAAACTCTTCACTGAATAATGTATCATTACATACCTTTTTGTAACCAAATTATTACCATAAAACCCATATAAATAACACATAACATATATAAAGGTAACTTGGGACATAAACATACTTAAGTGGAATAACCATACGGTCGACTTCCACACATATCACTTAATGGAATAGCCATACGGCCAATTTCCATACATACTTAATGGAATTTCCATACGGCCGACTTTCATACCCAATGCTTTGGAGGTTATAACGTAACCACCCATCCTGGTATTCACGGAACCACCTGTCATATGGTTTATAACGTAACCACCCATTAAAATGTCCATGTACCAATATAAAATCATAAAACATAAAACCAATATAAAGGAATGATAACATTTCCACATTTCAATCACAATATATCATAAATATATTGACATAATAGAATCCTTTTTCAAAACCATTTTCAAAACCAAAATACATAAAAGAGTATACGGTATTTATTTTTCCTTTTAAAAAGAAGGTATGACTTGTAGAGGAAGCCGAAACTCAAATAACGGTCACGACGGCGGAGAAGTCATTGTCGCCGCATACGTACGACAAAAACATTTCCTTTTGTCGTTTAGTAAATGCTTCGTATAAAAAGACTCCTTTTGAATAAATCTAAAAGTCAAAGGGGTTTATACATCGTATAAAAGAAGGTTGTGTATAAAACAAAATATGCCTCAATGAAAGGAGATTGAGACGAAGTCCCTTACCTCGGGTCCGACTTGACTCGATCGTTCTTTAATGTCCTGAATAATAAACTTGAGTTAATTTATACTTGATTAAGAACCTTTTTAAAGTTCATTATTCCTTTTATATCACTTATTGCCATGTTATAAACATTATGTAACCATTTAAGTTAATAATGTTTGTTTTGTCAATATTTGGTTCTTAAGTCGAAAGTGGACTTCTTACAATTACATGTTGTTCGTGTGGTCAAAAGTTCTTTATATCCAGAATGAAATTCCTGATTTGGATATCATATATATCATATATATCCAGCATATACATGTATTTATAATATTACATAATCATTTAGAGGTAAGAAATGAAATGCACCGTTCATGGAGACGGTAAGCCGTACGTACACATGAACGCTACTTTCATTTCATTGTCATATTAATGGAATTAAAACTAAATGAGAGGTATGTATATTTTAATTCCATAATTATATTCATCATTTAGATATTTAATTAATTATATATATCCATTATATACATTTACTTTTAATAGTACATTACATTTGGGGATAATAAATGAAATGCACCGTTCATGGAGACGGTAAGCCGTACGTACGCATGAACGCTACTTTCATTTCTATCTCATATTTTAATGGAAAGAAATAATAATGATATAGATGTAAATTATAATTCCAGTATAACATCATATATAATAACTTTAAATCCATCCTTTACATGTCCCACATATGGCATTAACGAATCACATCACTTTGAGGGGGCGGTAGTCAGCACTTCCTTAAATGAAGATATCGTGTTTACCCATAATGGAAACCATAAAGGTATTACCAAAATGAAAAATACTGAAGCTTAAAGAAAAAATAAACATATTATATATCATATATAAAAATAGTTACATCATAATGGCCACCCTTGAAGGTGTTAAATGAGTATTGAACAATCATCGTTTCGGGAGGCAGAATTTCACCATCCACGGAAACCGTATGTTCATTAACCATTTGATGTAGTTGTGTGAGAGTGTAGCTCGAATAAATCTTATGAAAACATCCTAGTATATTTAAGATACTGGTTTTGTTACAAAATAAGTAAATAAAAAGAGTTTAGAGGGTTGGAGAAGCAAAATAAAACAAATGAACAAGAGAGAATGAATTACCTTTAAAAGTGTAACTCCTTTTGATTTTAGCCTAAAGGCTTTCTTTGAAAGGATTCTGCCCAAAGGGAATCCTCTAGGATTAGGAGAGGGATGTGGAGAGAGTAAATGGGTAGGGGTTGGCCAAGACAAAGGCTTGAGGAGTGTGTGAAATGAGGTAGAGGTGGGGGCCTTTTTAAGAGGAGAGGAGGGGCACTTTTGGAAATTAAAGAAATATTACATTATTTGAAAATGTGTTTCGGTTTTAAAAGGTCCCAAATTGATATAATTCGTGGATAAGGTGATAAGGGTTCGAAATCCACTCATCCAATTGGTTTTGGACAGTTGTAGTTCATAGATTTTACACTATCTTTCCATTTTATTTAATTCGTCAAATAATGATGTCATCGTTGCATCATTATTATGTCTTAAATAATTTAATTTATTTAATGTCTAAAAATTATAAAAAACTACTATGATATAGGAAATCTTTTTATCTTTCCAATGACTATTTATAATAAAAAATATGACTTGTATAACCCCATTTAAATTTTTTTTAGTAAAACATATCATGTTTGTGTCATTTTTACTTTTACATTAAATAAAAAGTTATTTATGTCATTTCGCAACCAAAGTGTCTCCATGGGGTCCCCAAGTTGACCCATGGCTTGTATGGGTCGGCCATGACACAAAAAAGAAGGTTGGGACATGTGTCTAGGACATTTCATATTATTAAAGCATTATTTATACCTTAAACTACACTAATTACCACTAATCGCGATTAAGAACTTAATAAGTTACTATTCACAAAAAAATTATTATAATCTCATTGAACCACATTTTACTTCTTAATGACAACCATGTATGTCGGATTTTTGAAATTCAAAACACAATGATGGAAAAATTTCATTTAAACGGAAAATCAGTCTTTATAAGTACCACTTAGTGGTTTCACTATTCATCAAAAATTGATGTTTTTCAGAAAATTACCAAAAATTCACCGTAAGCTATATTTGATATTCCGAATTCAAAAATGAAGTCTATTTTACAAAATTCAAAACATATAAGTCACATTAATTAATTTAATAATTAATTCCTGCTGTTAGAGAAAATAGTGTGTTTTTATGAAACAATAAGTATCAAAAGATTGACACTAGTTTAAGTCCGATTTCAAAGTGAAATTAATTCCAACGACCACTATTGGATTTAATGGTAAAAATATTTTCTAATTTCACTTTAAAACCAATGAAAAATATAATCTAATCATATAAATAAATTAGATTAAAAAGAGGTTTTGAATTAAAATACAACATTTTACACTATTCATTAAAAAAATGAACTTTATCAGAAAGGTACCAAAAATTTACACAAAGTAAATTTTGATGTCCCGATTCTAAAGAAGAGTTATATTTGGTCCAATAGAATTTATAAGATCGATCAAAACTATATTTAATGACGGTTCTCCGTCAAAAGGTGATTAGTGGACCTTTCGTGAAAATTAGAGTATAAATACCTAAAATTGAACTCTTTCTGTATTTTAAGACTTTATATTTTATTGGGTAAATGTAAAAACATTTAAAAACATATATAATCATATTTTAGTTATTTATATCCATTCCCGCCAGTACAACGGCTACTCGTTAACTAACATTTAAAATAATATTATTTTATTACTTGTGTGCAACGTAAGTTTTCAATGAAACTCATCGTTGCGTACCGAGTACGCTATCGAACGTAGAAACACCATTTAATTAAAATTAATATTTAATTCATAAATATTAATAAATATGAAAATTATTTATTCTTTAATTACCTGGGATGTTACATCCTTCCCCCCTTTTGGGAATTGCGTCCTCACAATTTTATTCACTTATCAAAATAAGTGGGGGTATTTATCCCTCATAGCATTTTCAGATTCCCACGTTGCCTCTTCAATCTTGTGGTTTTTCCACAAAACCTTTACCTGGTGAATCACCTTATTCCGTAACACCTGCTCCATGTGGTCAAGAATCTGGACCAGTTGTTCCTCATAAGATAGGTTCTCTTCCAGCTGAACTACCTCTGGACTCAAAACATGAGATGGATCTGGCATATACTTTCTCAACATTGAAACATGAAAAACAGTGTGTACCTGAGATAAACTCGGAGGTAAAGCCACCCAGTATGAAACTGATCCAACTTTATCCAGAATTTCATATGGTCCAATAAACCTTGGACTCAGCTTTCCTTTCTTACCAAATCTCATCACACTTTTCCAAGGAGAAACCTTGAAAAAAACATGATCACCTACCTCGAAAGATAGATCCTTCCTCCGGTTCTCTGCATAACTCTTCTTCCTGCTCTGAGCTGTTCTCATGTGCTTCTGAATCAACTGAACTTTTTCTGCCATCTCTTCTACCAATTCTGGTCCCATCAGCTTCCTTTCACCCACTTCATTCCAAAATGTAGGAGTTTGACACCGCTTCCCATATAATGCCTCAAATGGTGCCATCTTTATACTGGAATGAAAACTGTTATTATAATAAAACTCAACCAAAGAAAGATGTTGGTCCCAACTTCCCTGATAATCCATCGAACAAGCTTGTAGCATATCCTCCAAGGTCCGAATTGTTCGTTCTGACTGCCCATCTGATTGAGGATGAAAAGCTGTACTAAAATTTAATTCAGCACCCAATGACTTCTGAAAGCCTTTCCAAAAGTTAGAAGTAAACCTGGGATCACGATCTGATACAATGGAGAGAGGAACTCCATGTAACCTGACTATCTCTTTAAGATACAAACGGGAAAGTTGATCAAGAGAGAAAGTATCTCGTATAGAAAGGAAATGAGCAGATTTGGTCAAGCGATCAACAATAACCCAGATTGCATTATTACCTCGAGATTTCCTCGGTAATCCCACAACAAAGTCCATGGATATATTCTCCCATTTCCACTCTGGCACTGGTAAAGGCTGAAGCATCCCTTTCGGTAACTTCCGCTCTACTTTAACCTGTTGACATGTCAAACACTTCACAGTAAAATCAGCAATATCCCTTTTCATTCCATCCCACCAGTAATACGCCCGCAGATCTGTGTACATCTTAGTACTGCCCGGATGAACTAAAAACGGAGAACTATTAGCTTCACATAACAACTCTCTCTTCAACTGTGAATCACAAGACACACATAACCTCTTCCCAAACCTCAAAACACAAACACAAACTTATCCAAGAACTCATGGAAAATTTTATTCGTAAGGTCCATGAATACAGCAGGTGCATTGGTTAACCCAAAAGGCATAACTACAAATTCATAATGGCCATATCTAGTACGGAACGTAGTCTTCGGAACGTCTTCTTCTTTTACTTTCAACTGATGGTACACCGACCTCAAGTCAATCTTCGAAAAATACTGAGCTCCCTGGAGCTGATACCACTTCATTCGATGGCCCAACATCTGCTGAAGTTGTTGCAAAGGATTTCACCACCCCTTTCTGCTTGTAGTCTAGCTGAATTCCCCCAGTTGAGTTCTTCGTTGGACACTCGTTTGCATAAAGACCCATTTCATTACACTTAAAACATCTTACCGTTGGCTTTTCATTTCCTGCTTGATCATCTTCCTTACAGTTACGAGCAATATGATCAGACTTACCACACCGAAAGCACTTACCAGAGTTGGATAAACATTCTCCAGGATGCATTTTACCACACTTCTCACAGGATGGATATTTGGTTTTCTTACCTCCTTGCTTCTTTGATGAATTCTTCCCCTTTTCCTGCCAACTAGACCTCTTATTCTGCTGTTTTTCATAGAACACCTGATCATCGGCAAACTCCATTTGCACCTTCTCCGCACATCGAACAAGTTTTTCATAACTTTTGAACTCACGAGAAGCTAAAGCCCTTCGATACTTTGGCTTTAACCTTGAGTAAAAACAGTTTATTTTACTATCAAGATCTCGTATGATGTTTGGAGCATACCTTGCCCATCGAGTGAACTTTTCTTCATAAGTAGCCACTGAATCATCCTCCTGCCTCAATTCTAGGAACTGTTTTTCCATCCTAAGACAAACCACCTTAGGAAAATATTTCTCAAGAAACATACCTTTGAATTCGTCCCAGTGAAGATCCTCAATCTCATCACTATCCGTTATATTTTTCACCATCGACCACCACTGATCAGCTTCACCTTCAAAATGGTAAACATCAAGACTAACCTTTTGATGTTCTGAACACCCCATGACATCAAAAATCTTCTCCAGTGCTTTAATCCACCCTTCAGCTTCCACAGGGTCAGATGATCCTCTGAATGATGGGGGATGTTGCCTCATGAAATGTTCCACCACTGACATGTTCCTCTGCAGTTGATCTGGCTGATCTCATGCATGGATACCACCACCATTTATAGCCTAAGTCAACTGTGCCATCACTGCAACAAACTGTTCAGTTCCGATTCCGACCATCTCAGGTTGCTGATTTGGAAGGTTATCTTTCTCCTGATGTTGTCCCAACATAGCTTCTTTGTTTCCTCTACGGAAAACCATTCTGAACACAGAAATATCTTAGGCGAAGCAACATGGTAATCCGAAAATGCTATATCATTTCAATCATATTATAATTTAAGACTTTTCTAACTCCTAAATTTGTCTAAACCGACCTCTGATACCAACTATAAGGCCCCAGCCTTAAACCTTACATAATATTGAATTAAATGAATAATTCACGTTGAGGATCTTTTCAGGTTTAGAGTTTTAGAGAATTAGAACATAACTATTACATCTCAAAAGATTATAAAGTAGTCACTTCTACTATGTTTCCATAAAAAAACTCTTAAAAAGAAACGTGTCTAGTTCCATGTTTTATATAGGATGACATTCCCTTGATCACATCCTTGACCTTATTCCACATTATGTCTTGTGAAAACATTTCAAAAAAACTTGGGGTGAGCATAAAAATCTCAGTAAGGGATACACAAAGAATGAAAACTGTTAGTTTTTCAGAATCAAGTAAACGATGTATACTCTATCAAAGTAATACATTCACCTTCATGATGTTGTAAAAACTCTTCACTGAATAATGTATCATTACATACCTTTTTGTAACCAAATTATTACCATAAAACCCATATAAAGAACACATAACATATATAAAGGTAACTTGGGACATAAACATACTTATGTGGAATAACCATACGGTCGACTTCCACACATATCACTTAATGGAATAGCCATACGGCCAATTTCCATACATACTTAATGGAATTGCCATACGGCCGACTTCCATACCCAATGCATTGGAGGTTATAACGTAACCACCCGTCCTGGTATTCACGGCACCACCCGTCATATGGTTTATAACGTAACCACCCGTTAAAATGTCCAAGTACCAATATAAAATGATAAAACATAAAACCAATATAAAGGAATGATAACATTTCCACATTTCAATCACAATATATCATAAATATATTGACATAATAGAATCCTTTTTCGAAACCATTTTCCAAACCAAAAAACATAAAAGAGTATATGGTATTTATTTTTCCTTTTAAAAAGAAGGTATGGCTTGTAGAGGAAGTCGAAACTCAAATAACGGTCACGACGGCGGAAAAGTCATTGTCGCCGCATACGTACGACAAAAACATTCCTTTTTGTCATTTAGTAAATGCTTCATATAAAAAGATTCCTTTTGAATAAATGTAAAAGTAAAAGGGGTTTATACATCGTATAAAATAAGGTTGTGTATAATACAAAATATGCCTCAATGAAAGGAGATTGAGACGAAGTCCCTTACCTCGGGTCCGACTTGACTCGATCGTTCTTTAACGTCCTGAATAATAAACATGAGTTAATTTATACTTGATTAAGAACCTTTTTAAAGTTCATTATTCCTTTTATATCACTTAATTCCATGTTATAAACATTATGTAACCATTTAAGTTAATAATGTTTGTTTTGTCAATATTTGGTTCTTAAGTCGAAAGTGGACTTCTTACAATTACATGTTGTTCGTGTGGTCAAAGGTTCTTTATATCCAGAATGAAATTCTTGATTTAGATATCATATATATCATATATATCCAGAATATACATGTATTTATAATCTTACATAATCATTTAGAGGTAAGAAATGAAATGCACCGTTCATGGAGACGGTAAGCCGTACGTACGCTTGAACGCTACTTTCATTTCTTTGTCATATTAATGGAATTATAACTAAATGATATGTATTTATATTTTAATTCCAGAATTATATTCATCATTTAGATATATATTTAATTATATATATCAATTATATACATGTACTTTTAATAGTACATTACATTCAGGGATAATAAATGAAATGCACCGTTCATGGAGACGGTAAGCCGTACGTACGCATGAACGCTACTTTCATTTCTATCTCATACATTAATGGAATGAAATAATAATGATATATAGGTACATTATAATTCCAGTATAACATCATATATAATTACTTTAAATCCAACCTTTTACACGTCCCACATATGGCATTAACGAATCACATCAGTTTGAGGGGGCGGTAGTCCGCACTTCCTTAAATGAAGATATCGTGTTTACACATAATGGAAACCATAATGGTATGCCCAAAATGAAAAATATAGAAGCTTAAAGAAAAAATAAACATATTATATATCATATATAAAAATAGTGACATCATAATGGCCACCCTTGAAGGTGTTAAATGAGTATTGAACAATCATCGTTTCGGGAGGCAGAATTTCGCCATCCACGGAAACCGTATGTTATTTAACCATTTGATGTAGTTGTGTGAGAGTGTAGCTCGAATAAATCTTATAAAAACATCCTAGTATATTTATGATACTGGTGTGGTTACAAAATAAGTAAATAAAAAGAGTTTAGAGGGTTGGAGGAGAAAAATAAAACAAATGAACAAGAGAGAATGAATTACCTTTAAAAGTGTAACTCCTTTTGATTTGACCCTAAAGGCTACTTTTGAAATAATTCATCCCAAAGGGAATCCTCTAGGATGAGGATAGGGATGTGGAGAGAGTAAATGGGCAGGGTTTGGCCGAGCCAAAGGCTTGAGGATTGTGTGAAATGAGGTAGAGGTGGGGGCCTTTTATAAGAGGAGAGGTGGGGCACTTTTGGAAAGTAAAGAAATATTATATTATTTGAAAATGTGTTTCGGTTTTAAAAGGTCTCACATTGATATAATTCGTGGATATGGTGATAATATTTAGAAATCCACTCATACAATTGGTTTTGGACATGTTTAGTTCATATATTTTACATTATCTTTTAATTTTATTTAAATTGTCAAATAATGATGTCATCGCTGCATCATTATTATGTCATAAATAATTTAATTTATTTAATGTCTAAAAATTATAAAAAAAATACTATGATGTAGGAAATATTTTTATCTTTCCAATGACTATTTATAATCAAAAATATGACTTGTATAAGCTCATTTAAAAATTGTTTTAGTAAAACATATCATGTTTGTGTCATTTTTACTTTTACATTAAATAAAAAGTTATTTATGTCATTTCCCAACCAAAGTGTCTCCATGGGGTCCCCATGTTGACCCATGGCTTGTCTTGGTCGGCCATGACACAACCAATAATGTTGGGACATGTGTCTAGGTCATTTCATATTATTAAAGCATTATTTATACCTTAAACTACACTAATTACCACTAATCGCGATTAAGAACTTAATAAGTTACTATCCACCAAAAAATTATTATAATCTCATTGAACCACATTTTACTTCTTAATGACAACCATGTATGTCGGATTTTTGAAATTCAAAACACAGTGATGTAAAAAGTTTATTTAAACGGAAAATCAGTCTTTATAAGCACCACTTAGTGGTTTCACTATTCATCAAAAATTGATGTTTTTCAGAAAATTACCAAAAATTCACCCTAAGCTATATTTGATATACAGAATTCAAAAATGAAGTCTATTTTACAAAATAAAAAACATATAAGTCACAATAATTAATTTAATAATTAATTCCCACTGTCAGAGCAAATAGCGTGTTTTTATGAAACAATAAGTATCAAAAGATTGACACTAGTTTAAGTCCGATTTCAAAGTGAAATTAATTCCAACGGCCACTATTGGATTTAATGGTAAAAATATTTTCTAATTTCACATTAAAAACAATTCAAAAGATAATATAATAATATAAATAAATTAGATTAAAAAGTTGTTTTGAATTAAAATACAACATTTTACACTATTCATTAAAAAATGAAATTTATCAAAAAGGTACCAAAAAATTACACAAAGTAAATTTTGATGTCCCGATTCTAAAGAAGAGTTATATTTGGTCTAATAGAATTTATAAGATCGATCAAAACTATATTTTATGACAGTTCTTCGTCAAAAGGTGATTATTGGACCTTTCGTGAAAATTAGGGTATAAATACCTAAAATTGAACTCTTTCTGTATTTTAAGACATTATATTTTATTGGGTAAATGTAAAAACATTTAAAACATATATAATCATATTTTAGTTATTTCTATCCATTCCCTCCAGTACAACGGCTACTCGTTAACTAACATTTAAAATAATATTATTTTATTACTTGTGTGCAACATAAGTTTTCAAAGAAACTCATCGTTGCGTACCGAGTACACTATCGAACGTAGAAACACATTTAAATTAAAATTAATATTTAATTCGTAAATATTAATAAATATGAAAATTATTTATTCTTTAATTACCTGGGATTTTACAATATTCATTCAAAATCACATTTTGAATCCATAGATCCAACATAAGAGTTATAATGATAATATTCTATGATATAGGGAATTAATCAATTATTGGAATATAAGATTACATATTTTGAAAATGAGATATTTTTTTCAGATTTATATGGATGGTAATGTTGAGCCCTATGTATAGACATCACATCTTGGTTTTTTTAGTAGGGATTGTAGATTATCGCATGGTGCTCCCACCAAATCGATATCTGTTAAATGACATGATCCATTATTCAATTTAATGAAATAACATACCTAATACTCAAAATTTATTGAACTCATAGTGTATACTATTGTTGAATTTACATGATTGTGAAGATCTAATGGAAGAATTCCATGTTCATATAAATAATTTTACATGAACTAGAACACTATACATGTTAAATTTATCTAGAGGAGTCATCAATTTTGTGAAGCTATGTTAATACCTAATGTTAGGATAAAATGAATATATCATCATTTTTTAGAAATTGAGTAATGGAATTTGGAGGGAGAAGTTAATATTTTGTTTGTGAAAAGAACCCACCAATGATTTTATATGCATTATGTTTTATATAGAATTTATGAATTCTATATATTTGTTTACATGAAATATTGTGTTTAAATGAACTAGGTTATAAAATTAAATTTCTAGTATATAAATTGAATTTTATTTAATTTATTTTTGATTTACTGTTCTGTATAGTAAAAAATAAATTAATTTTTTTAGAAATATAATAAACGATATAAATAACAATTAATTTGTGAAAAAATTTTAATGAAAAAAATGATAAATTATTTTTCCTTCTTTTTTAGGTATGTAATGTGTATTTACGATTATAAATTTAAAATTTCCCTATTGATTAATGAAAATAACAAAAATTATAAATTATAGATTCAAGGAATTTTTTTATCATTCATCCAATGGTTTTTACTAGTAATGGAATAAGAATTAATCATGTATTATACATAATATAACATTTTTCCACGAATGGATTTTATTAAGATATGCGTGAATATTTAAAAATGGATTTTAATTAATTTTATAATCTTATTTAATAGAAATGGAATCCATATTGGGAATTATCAATTCATTATTTGGTGACTATGTTATATTTTTTTTATAAATATATACATTGGTAAAAAAAATTTACCTATGTAAGGGAAAATCCAAATATTTAATTAATAATAATGTGGTACAGTGTTAAAAATCAATATTCAAACTATATTATTTAAATAAGATGAGTATTTTGTAACCATACTCATCCAATATTTTACAATACAGATAAATTGTATCATTTTTATCTTTTAATTCGCTTAATATTATTTTATGTAATGAAATAATAGAAAATGACACACACAAAGTTTAAATAAAACCAATACTCTATCAAAGGACTAATTAGAGTTTTTCTTTTGTTTTAAATGTTTAGTTTAAATTTCAATAAATTTGTTTATAAAAATTAAATACTATTATTTATTATTATTATTATATATTTATTTTATATTTAACATAAATCCTCAAAAAATTCCCATATTTTACTTTTTAAAATAATAGAAAATTAAAATAAATAATTTTAAAATGATAAAAATGTTAAAAAAAATATTAATTTTTTTATAAAAATATTAAATTAATAATATATTTGATTTATTAATTTTTTTATCCTAATTCCATTTTAATTTTTTTAATGTCAAACTATTTATACAGAAATACAAATGCCTTTAATTTTATCTTATATTTTAATATATTTAATGAAATGATTTAAAATTTAAATAAATCTTAAAAAATTTAATAGTTAATTAAATAAGTATTATAATATATAATACATTTTCCACTAATGGGTCACATGATGATTTATTTTAGCATTCATGGCTACAAATGAGTAATACATATTGATATCATAGCAATTTTCATAAGTGTAAATTCGATGTTTAAAATAAGAGATAATGGAAAAATAATCACAAAAACATGTCTACATTTTATTTTTGAAATTATTTAGACACATATACATAAAATAATCTAAATATATTATTTTTATTTTGGATAAACATGAATAATTATATATATATATATATAATTGTTTAGATAATTCCACGGGGGTCACTTACCTCAATAATAAACAAGAACCTCATGATATAATTCACGATGTTTGAGGGATCTATTTATCCCATTTATATCATTTATAAAATCATATAATCGCTTAATGTATCCATGTGGTACGTTCTTAATCATTATTTCATCCTTTCATGACATAAGGAATATGTCGAAGGAGTGTTCTCAATGAAATGTTACAACTCTTAATCAATTTATTTTAATTTTATTTCTTCTTCCACATTATCTTAATGATTTTTATCATTAAAAACCAGATTAACCATGTATCATAAATATTATAATATTTTTTTTTGATGAATTCCAAAAAAATACATCTATATTCCCTCAAATGGGATGTTAAATTATCAAAACTTTGTTTATGTGTGGACTACTGAAACCATGTAGTGGTATCAGTAATTATCCAACACCATAATTTATTATAATTTAAAATAATTGAATATATATATATATATGAAATATATTAAGTAATAATTGATATATAATGATAAAATATTATTCATCTTTAATTTATGAATTATTTTGAAAATGAAAATGATCATCATTTGTCTGTGTGGACTACAATATCCACGAGAAATTTAATTTAATTTTTAATCAACAAATTTAATTGATGAATATATTTATGATGAATATATTTGATATTTATATAATTTTTAATATTAAAAAACTATGGATCCATTATAATATTACATGAAGAAGAAATGGGGAACTAAAACATTGAGGAAAAACGAAACTATTTACAGTTAGAAAAGTATATTTTAATAAAATATTATTAATAAATTGGTAAAAAAATGTTATAATTTGAACATATATGATATTATATATATATAAGGATATATTAAAATTTATTAATTATAATATTAAACAATATCTAAAATTTAAATTAATTATTTAATATTAATTTTGAACATATTTTAAAATGAGGTAAATGTTTAATGTTACAATATAACTTTTATTGGGATTTATTGATTTTAAATAGTCAATATGGAAATTATAAAATATTTCTCACCCAATAAATTTTATTTAATATTTTTTTTTACTTTGGGATATAAAAATTTACACTTCATTTTTCATCTCTATATGAAATCAAGATATAAAAAGAATGAATTTTTATGAAAATAAAATTTGTTTTATGACTAGGTCGAGAATCTATTTGATCCAGGTCGATATTTTCTACAACACTTTTAAAAGAAAAATTTCATTATTCTCCTATTATTTGTTAGAATCATTTTTAAATATATTTTAATTAAATTTAAATTTTATAAAATATATATGTGTTAATTTTTTTGAAAAGAGGATATCTTTTATTTTTACAAAAATGTTAAATGAATCCATGTTTTAATTTACATGAAATGAACATAATTTCTTTCCATCAAGAAAAAATAATTATTTTAAGGGACCATAATAATTTTATACTAACAATTTAAAAAAATATATTTAATAATTATTTATTTATTTATATCTTAAATAAATGATTATAATGTGAAATGTGTATATTTCTTTATGAATGTTCCAATTATTATAAAATTGAATTTTTTCTCAAATATTATCCGCTGATTTTACTTATGATTCAATTTGAATATAATTTCATTATTACATACTTATTAATTATCATAATTTTATAGGGATATGTTGAAGAATTGTTGAGCTAAATAGTTTTTCTTGACATGGGTTACGGTAAAATGGAATGATGAACTTTTAAATAACTATATAGAATTAATATGAAATGATTGTGAATATTTTATGGGTATATCCATTATAGAACTCCAATAGATTTAGTAAATTTAAGTGTTTCATATTCCCAAATAGTACATATAAGGGTAAAAAAATCACAGTAGAGGGTACAAAAGATTTTATCCGTTTATCAAAAGTGGAAAAAGGTTATTATCCCATGCTCATAGTCGGTATACTTGTGATTTGAGATAATGAAATTTTTTATCTCAGGCTTATAGTAGGTAAAAATGTGGTCAGTCCAAACCAAATATGTGTTAAAAATAATTGTAGTTATAATTTATATATTATTTCTATGATTAGTATTAATCTAAACATTATTAAACAATTTTATGACATTATATTATGCCACTGTTATTATCTCATGGATAATGTTCTTTAATTTCGTTATGAATCATTTATTACAAACTAAAAATGTTTATTTCATCCCAATGATTATGATATTTTAATATTTGATTATTATTTTTAAATTTCACACTCATGTTCTCTTACAATTATTCCCTAATTATTATTAAATGATCAAAAATGTCATAATCATTTATTGATATTATGCATAAGATGTCATCATTTTCTATGAATCTATTTCTAGAATATTTATTGAATTGTTTTAAATTTTTTTGGCAATAAAGTGTGATATTTATGAATAAATATTTGTGATATGATGTAGGTATGTTATGACCAGTTTTTTTTTGTATACATGTTTTTATTGAAAATAATCCATTCTTATTCTGGTGGAAATTATAATGCCATTTTGTAAATATTCATCATTTATTGTCGTACCACCATTTTGAGGTATTATGCCTTTTTTGCATTATTATGTGTTTATAGTGAATGAGATGTGTTAAGAAGAGGTTGGGAGAGTTTGGAATGGTTTTGGATGAGTTTAGAGGATTTTAAAGGGCTGGATGTTTTGAGCGCAGTTGGTGGAAACCATGCGGGTTCTCCAGAAAACCATGAAGTGGAGGAAGTAGGCATTGCATGGACTGCGCACGTTTTTCCAAACCATGCGAGGATACTATGCGAACCATTTCTCTTGAGGCAGTAGCGTGCGCACAGGTAGCACACAGTGTGCCAAACCGTGCAGACTAACTATGCGGCCACTAAAAAATTGGGTTATAAGTTCTGGGTACCCTTGGGCATAACCTATATCACTACAAAATTTCTCCCACTTATGGATCAATCGAGTTCTTCGGTTCTCAAGGGGTTGAAAAGCTTTCCCACTCATTCTAGAAGCATTTTGAAGAGGGTTCTTGGTGTTTTGAAAGAGATTGCTCCTAGGTAAATC
The DNA here is from genome assembly GCA_963277665.1 of Viscum album. Taxonomy (NCBI): domain Eukaryota; kingdom Viridiplantae; phylum Streptophyta; class Magnoliopsida; order Santalales; family Viscaceae; genus Viscum; species Viscum album. The sequence goes on along the minus strand of OY728142.1, from coordinate 1,216,310,809 downwards.
TTCTCTCATGGTGTCTTTGTGATTCCCTCAAGATCTTCTCTTCCCTCATTCTTGGTTTTATAGATCTACACTTTTTGTGTAGAAATAGGGTTTTGGTTGTGTTGGGAGACATTTTGAATGCTTGTGAATTTTAGGGAAGGGGATCTAGAGAGGTTTAGGTTGTGCATTCGGTGGATTTGTGTCGGGGTTGATTGTGGGTCGATTCTCAGGAACCCAAAAGGTAGGTGGATTCTCTATCAACTCCACATGGTTAGAGCTTATGGTTTTGGTTATAATTAATTCTTTTTTATTTAAAATAATTGTGTTTAATGTGTAAAATTAGATAAAATTCCCTTGGGTGATGTTTTGGGTATTTTTGGGAAAAGGAGGGTCTTATGGCGAAATGCAATTGTTGTGGATTTTAAAATGGGGATTTTAAAATGGGATTCCTTGGTTGATTTGTGCAAATGATTGATGGAAATGGTTTACAACAAAAGGGTTGTTTTATTTAAATTTTGTTTGGAAAAGAAACTGGATATAAAAAAATGGGTGATTTATTGAAATGGATTGATATGCAATGGAATTGGTTGATTTCATGTGGTAGTAACACTGGTGGGTTATATTCTTGGCATTGGATTGTTTATATGTTATGTGGTAGTGCTGAGAAGTACCACTATAAAAAGGGGACATATAGAGGACAGAAGGGCCACCATCAATGGTTAGTGGATGGGAAGAGCCACTAAAGTGTCTATGGGAGAATGGGATTGAAGGAACCTCCACCGTTTGGTTGTTGTGGATATTTTTTGTGCATTGCATTCCATGAAGGAATTGTTGTGCTAATGTTTAAATGATTTGATGGAGTGTGGCATGTTTGGTTGGATTTTCCTTGGTTATTTGGTTTGGGTGTGATGCCTTGGTAAGGGAATGCTTTGACTTATAAAAATGGTTACACTCGTGATTTAATTTATATAAACTATTTTATTTAAATGAGCTAATGGTTTTATCTTACTGGTGTGTGTAGAGAAGTCATTTCGGGAAAACCTACTGAGTTTTATTTCTCACCCCCTACATGGCACGTTGGTGTCTTTGTAGATGTTGTGTATCGTGACGTGGGAAAAGGTATGGTATCACCCTCATTTAGTGGAGCATTGTGATTCATTGGTGGAGCTTGGATCTTGGAGATTGGTGTGGAGCTGTGGTGGTATCATGGCTCGTAGTGTTTGTTTTTTATATTCCCACCTGTACTCTAATATGGTTGGTTGTATTGGTTTTGGGTTGTATTGTGGAACAACATTGTTGTCTTTTGGGAATGCATGGTTGGGTAATTTAATTGACATGAATCATATAGTGTCTATTAGTGGATGGTTGGGATGGTTTTGTCTTAAGGTAAAATCATTCCCCAACATGATCTTCGACCCTCGACAATTATTCACAGCCATTAGCATCTTAGGAGCATCTCTTAAGGCTACGTTTCCCTCACCGCCTCCTTAATCCAATGAGGTTTTAGTGGGGTGTTACAAATGGTATCAGTGTGTTCGGTCCCTTGGAGATGATTCTTAGATTTGGTGTTGACATTTGTTCAATTACATTCCATGAGTAGGGATGGTATAAAGACGTAGGATTTTTAGAACATGGAATGTATAGTATAAAACGATGTATCAAACCCTTTTATGCTGAAGTTCATGTTACCAGAGTGGTTTGGTACAAAATTATTTTGGAGACACTTATAGGCATTGGATATCTCATTGTCATGGGTGTAACCAATGATATGAGAATAGCATGTATGGTAGAAATGACATCCCACAAGGTTGCATATTTCATTGGGGTATAATGATCTATGGGATTAATTGAGAAATGATTTTTGTATGAAAATATAATTTGAATAAAATTGGTATTTTGAAAATGGTTTGGTTTTAAAAATTGTGAAACATGGCACATGTGGAAAAGGTGGAAAGCCTTGAAGGGGTAGTTTTGTGTAATGTGATTGGAAAATGGATTTCATGATGTCTACGGAAATTAGACTCACAGTTGTTAGTATTCTATTTATAGAAATGGCATCGGGTAGATGTCATAGAGACCAACCGGAGGAGGCTGCTCAGAATGTGGTAGCACCTGAACCTCAGGTGAACCAGTTTCTATTTCAAAGCACAGAGAAACCTTTCCAAGCTGTGAAAATTGGAAATAAAATGGATGAACCAAGGCATGTGGAACATGAAGTTCAGTTTCAAAAGCAGATTCCACCCATCTTCAGAGGTGATTCAGAGCTGGACAGGGCATAAACATGGTTAAATAGAATGAACAAGATATTCAATTTCTTGGGAGAATCAGTATAGTTAAAAGAGAAGTTGGCCACGTATATGTTGGAAGTTATATCCCTTCAGTGGTGGGAGTTGGTAGTCCAAGTGTGGATATATAAGGCCCAAACCTTAAACCTTACTTAATCTTGAGTTATTACATGATTACACATTGAGGATCTTTTTGGGTTTAGAGTTTTAGAGAATTAAATCATAAAACATGCATTACATTCCACATTTAAACAATGTGGTTACATAAATATAGTATTCATTTTTCCCATCAATGGAACATATTTAAAAAAAATATGGATTATTTCTTGACACTTCCTTGACACAATCATCATATCATGTACCTTTCCTTGACCTGTGAAAAACATTTCAAAAAAGACTTGGGATGAGCATAAAAAGCACATTATGGGTTATATAAAAAATTATGGAAAGGAAACACGAGTTCATATATACATATAAATGAGATCATACTTTACCCATAAAACATAAGCACTTTAACATACCTCATCAAATCATGAATAAATCATAGAAATCATAAGACATAAAGGTAACTTGAGGCATTCATAACATTCTTACGTAGGAAGTAACCCTCTTGGTTACGTTTGGAATACCCATAACATTATATTTCCTCAATCTCTTCGGAGAAACCATAACTTTTCACTCTTTCACGTTACCCAATGAATTGGAGAGCCATATCGGGATCACCTGCCCTTAGTTTATCACAGAACTACCCGTCTTCATAATAATGCCCAAGAACCTCAACATAATCGTATCACATAAATCATGCATAAAGGAAACATAACATTTCCACCTTTCAATCACAATATATCAATACAACAAATTGATATAAAAACATTATGAAAACCATTTTAAATACCAAAATAAAAGAAAAGTAAAACATGGTATTTATTTTTCTTTTAAAAAAAAGGTATGGCTTGTAGAGGAAGCCGAAACTCAAATAATGGTAACGGTAGCGGAGAAGTCATTGTCGCCGCATACGTACGAAAAAAACATTCCCTTTTGTCATTTTGTAAACACTTCATATAAAAAATATTCCTTTTGAATAAATGTAAAAGTAAAATGGGTTTACACACCGTATAAAATAAGGATGTGTATGAAAAAGAATATGCCTCAATGAAAGGAGATTGAGACAAAGTCCCATACCCCAGGTCCGACTTGACTCGGTCATTCTTTAATCTCCTTAATAATAAACTTGAGATAATTTATACTTGTTTAATAACCTTTTTCAAGTTCATTAATCCATTTATATCACTTATTTCCATGTCATGAACACTATGTAATTATTTAAGTTAATAATGGTCGTTTTAACGATCATTGGTACTTGAGTCAAAAATAAGCCCTTTATAATTACATGTTGTTCATGTATCAATTATATCGAGAATGGTATTAATTATGTAGATATCATATATGTAATATATATCCAGTACATGCATGTATTTATAATATTACATAATCATTTAGAGGTAAGAAATGAAATGCACTGTTCATGGAGACGGTAAGTCGTACCTACGCATGAACGCTACTTTCATTTCTATTTCGTATTTTATAGAATGGAATCATAATTATATAAAGGTATATTATAATTATAGTGTAATATCATATATAATATCATAACTCCATCCTTTTATGTCTCACACATGGTATTTAAAGAATCAAAACACTTTGAGGGGGCGGTAGTCCGCACTTCCTTAAATGAATATATCACGTTTACCCATAATGGGAACCATAAAGGTATGCACAAAATAAAAAATAAAGAAGCTTAGGGAAAAAATAAACATATTATATATCATATATAAATATAGTGTCATATTAATGGCCACCTTTGAAGGTGTTAAAAGAATGTTGAACAATCATCGTTTCATGAGGCAGAAATTCACCATCCACGGAAACAGTATGTTCTTTAACCATTAGATGTAGGTGTGTGTAAGTGTAGCTCGAATCCTTCTTATAACAAAATCCTAATATATTTAAGATACTGATTTTTTTACAAAATAAATGTATAAAAAGATTTAGGGGGTTGGAGAAGCAAACAAAACAAAAGGACTCAAGTGAATACATTACCTTAAAATCGGGTAACTCCCTTTGGTTTCAGCTCAAAGGCTTACTTGGGAAGACTTATTCCCAATGTGAGGCTTCAAGGAGTAATAGAGGGATGTGGAGAGACAAAATGGGTAGGTTTTGGCCGAGCCAAAGGCTATGGGAGTCTGGGTAAGGAGGTAGAGGTGGGGGCCTTTTATAAGAGGAGAGGAGGGGCACTCTTGGAATGTAAAGAAATGTTACTTTATTTTCAAATGGGATTAGGATTTTAAAGGTCCCACATTGATATAATTCTAGGATAAGGTGATAAGGGTTCAAAATATACACACGTAATTGGTTTTGGACATTTGTAGGTCTTATATTATACATTATCATTCAATTTTATTTAAATCGTCAAATAATGAGGTCATCGCTGCATCATTATGATGTCATAAATAATTTAATTTATTTAATGTATAAAAATTAAAAAAAATACTATGATGTATAAAATATTTTTAGATTTACAATGACTATTTATATTCCAAAATATCATTTATTTAGAAAAATTAAAAAATATTGTACTTAGGTGATACATTCTTTGTTACATTTAACATTCTTTAAAAAAATAAAAAGATAAAAAGTCACTTTCTCACAAAAGTGATTTCATGGGGTCCCAAAGATTGGCACAAGGAATTCCATGGTCGGACATGAGACAACCATTATCCTTAGGACACATTTTGGAGTCATTTTGTATTATTATGAGATTATTTAATTATGCTTAACTACCCGATTACTCATTAATCAAGATAATTAAAGATAATTACCGTCGTTATTATTCATAATGTCCAAAAACAAAAGAGTATTAATTAAAAAATTTGGACCATATGATTCCAAATAAGTAATCCATTTTACCGAATTCCAAACACATAAATTGCAATAATTTATTTAAAAATAATTCCCGTTGTCAAAACAAATAGCGGGGTTTTTTGAAACAATATCTATGAAAAGTTGGGCATTAGGTTATTACCAATTTCAAATTGAATTTAATCCTAATGACCACCATTGTATTAAATGGTAAAAATATATTCATATTACACTTTAAGACCAATTAAAAATATTATCTTACCATATAATTAAATTAAATGAAAAAGCAGTTTTGATGTAAAATGCAGTATTTTTCACTATTCATTAAAAATGAACATTGTCAGAAAAATACCAAAAATTGATCCAATGTAAATTTCAATTTCCCAATCATAATGAATATGTTTATTTTGAAAAATATATATTATAAAAATGACAAAACTTTTATTTAAAAAGGGTTTTCCATCAGAAGGTAGTAAAATAATCTTTTAAGAATATTATTGTATTCTAGGCTTAAGATTGGATTTATTTTAATTTTAATCCTCTAAAACACTATCTAATTCATTAATAGAAATAGATAAAAATATCTATTATTCATTACTTACTTGGGATGTTACATCCTTCCCCCCTTTAGAAAATTATTTTCCCGCAATTTATTTACTTATCAAATAAATGGGGGTACTTCTCCCTCATTGCATTTTCAGATTCCCATGTTGCATCTTCCATCATTTGGTTTTTCCACAAAAATATTCACCTGATTAATCAAATTATTCCATAAAACTTGATCCATGTGGTCAACAATCTGCACTGGTTGTTCCTCATAATATAGGTTCTATTCTAGGTGAACTACCTCTAGACTCAAAACATGAGATGGATCTGCCATGTACTTTCTCAGCATCAAAACATGAAAAAAATTGTGCACCTGAGATAAACTCGGATGTAATGCCACACGGTATGCAATTGATCCAACTCTGTCCATAATTGCATATGGTACAATTAACCTTGGACTCAACATTCCATTCTTACCAAATCACGTCACACTTTTCCATGGTGAGAGTTTGAGAAAAACATGATCACCTACCTCAAAAGATAGATCCTTCATCTTGTTGTCCGTATAACTCTTCTGCCTGCACTGAGCTGTTATCATGTGTTATTGTATCAACTGATCCTTTTCTGCCAACTCATCTACCAATTATGGTGCCATCAACTTCCTTTCACCCACTTCATCCCAGAAATCTTGAGTTCGACACTGCTTCCCATATAACACCTCAAATGGTTCCATCTATATACTGGAATGAAAACTATTATTATATGAAAACTCAACCAAAGAAAGATGTTAGTCCCAACTTCCCTGATAATCCATAGAGCAAGAATATATCATATACTCCAATGTCTGAATCGTTAGTTCTGACTGCCCATCTTATTGAAGATGAAATGCTATACTAAAATTTAATTCAGTACCCAACTAATTCTGAAGGCCTTTCCAAAAGTTAGAAGTGAACCTGGGATCACGATCAGATACAATGGAGAGAGGAATTCCATGTAACCAGACTATCTCTTAGAGATACAAAAGGGAATGTTGATCTAGGGAAAAATTATCTTGTATAGTAAGGAAATGAGCAGATTTAGTCAAGCAATCATGAATAACCCAGATTTTATTATTACATCGAGATTTCTTCGGTAATCCCACAATAAATTCCATAGATATATTCTCCCTTTTCAACTATGGCACTAGTAAAGGCTGAAGCATCCCTTTCGGTAACTTCCGCTCTGCTTTAACCTGCTGACAAGTCAAACATTTCACAGTAAAATCAGAAATATCTCTTTTCATTCCATCCCACCAGTAACACTCCTACTGATCTCTATACATCTTAGCACGGCCAGGATGAATTGAAAACGGAGAACTATGAGCTTCACATAACAACTCTCTCTTCAACTGTGAATCAAAAGGCACACACAATCTCTTCCCAAATCTCAAAACGCAATCATTATCAATGTTCAATTCAGGCAACATATCATTCTGAACTAGCTCTACCTTTTTCTGCAACTCACTGTCTTGCTTCTGTGCTTGCTTGATTCTATCTGATAGAGATGATCTCACTGATACCTGAAACAAAACAGAAGAACATCATGATCCAACAACTTCTATGCCAAAGTTCATCAAATCCTTTACCAAAGGATCATGTTCCAAACACAACATTGCTATTGATGCAATACTTTTTCGACTCAAAGCATCAGCCACTTTATTTTCTTTTTCTGAATGGTAATGAAATGTACAATCATAATCCTTGATTAATTCCAGCCATCTCCTCTGTCACATGTTTAACTACTTCTGAGTGAATATATACTTTAAACTTTTGTGATCATTATATATTTCACACTTTACTCCATACAAATGATGCTTCCAATTTTTAAAGCAAAAACAACAGTAGCTAATTCTAAATCATGTGTAGGGTAATTTACCTCATGAGTGTTCAACTGTTGTGAAGCATAAGTAATTACATTATCATTCTACATTAGGTTGCAACCAAGTACATTCAATGATGCATCACTGTATATAACAAACTCACCATTTGTGGAAGGTAGTGCCAAAACTAGAGCATTCACCACTCTTCTTTTCCATTCCTGAAAAAAATCATCACGTTCTTTTGTCCAGATGATCTTAACACCCTTATGAGTTAGCTTAGTCATTGGACTAGATAACCATGAAAAAGTTTCAACAATCCTTCCGTAGTAACCTGCCAAACCAAGAAAACTACAGATCTCAGTTACATTTGTGGGTCTTGGCCATTCATCAACAACTTTTGTTTTAGCAGGATCAACAGTTATGCCATCTTTGGAAACAATGTGACCAAGGAAAGAAATTTGTTGCAACCAAAACTCGCACTTTCTGAATTTTCCATACAGATTATTTTCTTTTAAGGCTTGGAAGATAACCCTTAAATGTCTTTCATGCTCCTATTTACTTTTAGAAAACAACAAAATATCATCAATGAAAACCACCACAAACATATCCAAGAACTCTTGGAAAATTCTATTCCTTAAGTCCATGAATACAGCAGGTGAATTGGTTAGACCAAAAGGCATTACTAAAAATTCATAATGGCCATATCTTGTACGGAACGCGGTCTTCGGAAAAATTGCTTCCTTTACCTTCAACTGATGGTACCCCGATCTCAAGTCAATCTTTGAAAAATACTGAGCTCCATAGAGCTGATCAAACAAATCATCGATATGAGGCAAAGGGTATTTGTTCTTAAAAGTTATATTATTCGAGGCCCTATAATCAATGCAAAGTCTCATTGAGCCATCTTTCTTTTTAACAAACAAGATAAGAGCACCCCATGGTGATTGCTAGGTCGAATGATACCTTTATCTAATAACTCCTGCAATTGTTTCATTAACTCTAAAAGTTCAACTTGAGCCATTCGATAAGGGGGTTTTGAAATTGGCTTAGCATCAGGAACTAAATCAATAGTAACATCAAATTCCCGATCTGGTATTATTCCAGGAAACTCATCATGAAAAACATCAGGATACTCATTTACCACTGGCACATCAGTAATCTGAATAGTTCCTTTATTTTCAATGATGTGTGCAAGGTAACATTCATTTCCATCTTTTACAAGTTTCATGGCCTCTTGATAAGTTATCAACAGTAAGGTTTCATTCTTGTACAAAAATTGAAAGAATTTCTGAAAAGAAACTTCTTTAGCTCTACAGTCAATCTTAGCATGGTAAATAGAGAGCCAATCAATACCTAGGATAACATAAAACTCTACTAGAGGTAGAACAATAAGGTTTTCAACTAGTTTCTTTCCATAGATAAATATAGGAATATTCTTATAAATTCTGTCTGCCTCAACATTTCCCCATGTGTTTTTACCACAAGTTCAGGAGTCATTTAATGAGATGGTATTCCCATTTTACTAGAAAAGGTTTCAGAGTTGAAAGAATGGTTAGACTCCAAAACAAACAACACACTGGCATAATCTGAAAAAACAAAGTAATTGATACAACTTCATTTGATGGCCCGACATCTGCTGAAGTAGTTGCAAAGGATTTCACCACCCCTTTCTGCTTGTAGTCTAACTGCTTCCCACCACTCATGCTCTTTGTCGGACACTCATTTGAATAGTGACCCATATCATTACACTTAAAACATTTCAATAACTATAAATCAAATTTGGTCTTACCTTCACCTTGATCTTTTTCAGTGCAATCACGAGCCTTATGTCCCATCTTACCTCATCGGTAACAATTTCCAGAACTCAGAAGACATTGCCCAGCATGACTTTTTCCACATTTATCACAAATTGGAAACTTAGTTTTCTTACCATCAAACTTTTTTGAAGAACTATTCCCTTTCTCCTGCAACCTTGGTCTCTTCTTCTGTTGGTTGTTATAGAACACTTGATCATCGACAAACTCCATTTCCACCTTCTCAGCACATCGAACAAGCTTTTCATAACTTTTAAACTCATGAGAATCTAATGCCCTTTGATATTTTGGCTTCAATCCTGAGTAAAAACAATTGATTATACTATCAATGTCTCGGATAAAATTTGGAGCATACCTTTCCAATCGATTGAACCTTTCTTCATAGGCATCCACTGAGTCATCCTCTTGCCTCAATTCCATGAATTGATTTTCCATCCTAAGTCGAACAGCCTTAGGAAAATACTTCTTAGGAAACATACCTTTGAATTCAACCCAGTCAAGAGCATCAATCTCATTGACATCCCTGATATTTTTAACCATATACCACCAATGGTCTGCCTTACCCTCCAAATGGTAAATAGAAAGACTAACCTTTTGATTGACTGAACACCCCATGACATCGAAAATCTTCGCCAGTGCTTTAATCCACCCTTAAGCTAACACAAGGTCAGATGATCCTCTGAATGATGGGGGATGCTGCCTCATGAAATGTTCCACCACTGACATGTTCCTCTGCGGTTGATCTGGCTAATATCGTCCATGGATACCACCACCATTTATCGCTTGAGTCAACTGCACCATTTCTGCAACAAACTGTTCAGTTCCAATTCCGACCATCATGGTATGCTGATTCGGAAGGTTATTTCCTTATGTATGCCTTCCTAGCACTGCTTCCCTGTTTCCTCTGTAGAAAACCATTCTGAACAAACATGTCTTAGATGAAGCAACATGGTAAACATCAAATACTATATCACTTCAATTTGACCATAAAAAAAATATTTTTGGATAATCATTTAATAGAATTATAACTCCTAATGTTATCTAAACCGACCTATGTTACCAACTATAAGGCCCCATGCTTAAACCTTAATTAATATTGAGTTATTACAAAATTATACATTGAGGATCTTTTCGGGTTTAGAGTTTTAGAGAATTAGATCATAAAACTTGCATTACATTCCACATTTAAACAAAGTGGTTACATAAAGATAGTATTCATTTTTTACAATCAATGGAACATATTTAAAATAAAACATGGATTATTTCATGAAACTTCCTTGACACTATCATAATATCATGTACCTTTCCCTTGACCTGTGAAAAACATTTCAAAAAATACTTGGGATGAGCATAAAAAGCTCAGTATGGGTTATATAAAAAAATATAGAAAGGAAACATGAGTTCATATATACATATGAATGAGATCATACTTTACCCATAAATCATAACCACTTTAACATACCTCCTCAAATCATGAATTTATCATAGAAATCATAAGACATAAAGGTAACTTGAGACATTCATAACATTCTTACGTAGGGAGTAACCCTCTTGGTTATGTTTGGAATACCCATCACAATATATTCCTTAAATCTCTTCGTAGAAACCTTAACGGTTCACTCCTTCACGTTTCCCAATGCATTGGTGAGCTAAATCGAGCTCACCCGCCCTTAGTTTATCACGGAACCACCCATCATCATAATAATGCCCAAGAACCACAACATAATCGTATCACATAAAACATGCATAAAGGAAACATAACATTTCAACATTTCAATCACAAGATATCAATACAAAACATTGATATAAAAACATTATAAAACCATTTTCAATACCAAAATAAAAGAAATGTAAAACATGGTATTTATTTTTCTTTTAAAAAAGGTATGGCTTGTAGAGGAAGTCGAAACTCAAATAATGGTCACTACAGCAGAGAAGTCGTTGTCGCCACATACATAGGACAAAAAAATTCCCTTTTGTCATTTAGTAAACACTTCATATAAAAAATATTCCTTTTGAATAAACGTAAAATTCAAATGGTTTTATACACTAATTAAAAGAAGGTTGTGTATAAAACAGAATATGCCTCAATGAAAGGAGATTGAGACGAAGTCCCATACCTCGGGTCCGACCTGACTCGGTCATTCATTAATATCATGAATAAAAAACTTGAGTTAATTTATAATTGTTTAAGAACCTTTTTCAAGGTCATTATTTCTTTTATATCACTTATTTCCATTTCATGAACACTATGTAATTATTTAAGTTAATGACGGTCGTTTTAACGATCATTGGTACTTGAGTAAAAAATAAGCCCTTTATAATTACAATTTGTTCATGTATACATTATATCCAAAATGGTATTCATGATGTAGATATCATATATGTCATATATATCCAGTACATTCATGCATTTATAATAATAAATAACCATTTAGAGGTAAGAAATGAAATGCACCGTTCATGGAGACGGTAAGCCGTACGTACGCATGACCGCTACTATCATTTCTATTTCATATTTTATAGAATTGAATCATATTGATATAAAGGTATATTATAATACCATTTTAATATCATATATAATATCATTACTCCATCCTTTATACGTCCCACATATGTTATTTAACGAATCAAATCACTTTGAGGGGTCGGTAGTCTACACTTCCTTAAATGAAGATATCACATTTATCCATAATGGGAACCATAAAGGTATGCCAAAAATAAAACATACAGATGCTTAAATAAAACATAAACATGTTATTTATAATATATAAAAATAGTTTTATCTTAATATCCACCTTTTAAGGTGTTAAAATAATGTTGAATAATCCTCGTTTCGGGAGGCAGAAATTCACCATCCACGGAAACAGTATGTTATTTAACCATTAGATGTAGGTGTGTGTAAGTGTAGCTCGAATAATTCTTATAACAACATCATAGTATATTTAAGATACTGTATTTGTTACAAAAGAAATGAATAAAAATATTTTAGGGGGTTGGAGGAGCAAAATAAAACAAAAGGACTCAAGTGAAGACATTACCTTAAAATAGGGTAACTCCCTTTGGTTTGAGCTCAAAGGCTTCCTTGGAGAAGACATATGCCCAATGTGAGGCTTCAAGGAGTAAGAGAGGGATGTGTAGAGACAAAATGGGCAGGTATTGGCAGAGCCAAAGTCTTTGGGAGTGTGGGTAAGAAGGTAGAGGTGGGGGGCTTTTATAAGAGGAGAGGATGGCCACTCTTGGATAGTAAAAAAATGTTACATTATTTTCAAATGGGTTTCGGATTTTAAAGGACCCACATTGATATAATTCGAAGATAAGGTGATAAGTGTTAGAAATATACCCACCCAATAGGTTTTGGACATTTGTAGGTCTTATATTTTCTATTATCCTTCCATTTTATTTATATCGTCAAATAATGAGGTCATCGCTGCCTCATTATGATGTCATAAATAATTTAATTTATTTAATGTCTAAAAATTATAAAAAAATACTATGATGTATAAAATCATTTTAGCTTTACAATGACTATTTATAGTCCAAAAGATAATTTATGTAGACAAAATAAAAAATATTTTACATAGGTGATACATTCTTTGCTACATTTTACATTCTTTAAAAAAATAAGAAGATAAAAAATCACTTTCTCACAAAAGTGATTTCATGGGGCCCCCAAGTTTGGCACAAGGCATCCAATGGTCGGCCAAGAGACAACCAGTCGCCTTAGGACACATTTTGGTGTCATTTTGTATTATTATGATATTATTTTATTATCATTAACTACCCGATTACTCATTAACCAAGATAATTAAAGATAATTACCATCGTTACTATTCGTAGTGTCCCAAAACAAAAGAGTATTAATTAAATAATTTGGACCTTCTTATTCCAATTATGTAATCCAATTTACCAAATTCCAAACACATAAATTTCAATAAATGATTTAAAAATAATCCTCGTTGTCAAAACAAATACGGGTTTTTTTGAAACAATATCTATGAAATGTTTGACATTAGTTTATGACCAATTTCAAAGAGAAATTAATCCTAATGAACACCATTTGATTAAATGGTAAAAATATATTCAGATTACACTTTAAAACCAATTAAAAATATAATCGAATGATATAATAAAATTAAATGAAAAAGCAGTTTTGATGTAAAATGCAGTATTTTTCACTATTCATTAAAAAATGAACATTGTCAGAAAAATACCAAAAATTTATCCAATATAAATTTCAATGTACCAATCATAATGAATATGTTTATTTTGACAAATATAGATTATAAAATTGTCAAATGGTTGATTTAAAAATGGTTTTCCATCAAAAGGCAGTAAAACATTCTTTTAAGAATATTAGTGTATTCCATACTTAAGATTGGATTTATTTTCATTTTAAGCCTCTAAAATAGTATCTAATTCATTAATAGACATAGATAAAAATATCTATTATTAATTAATTACTTGGGATGTTACAGGATAGACCGGTTTATGATGTGGGAAGGCATTGAAGAATTATATAATAATAAATTCTACCCAAATTCATTAGGAATTCAGTGCATGACAGATTTCTTCAGTTTGAAGCAATAGCTTATGTCTGTGATGGAGTATTCATCTATGTTTTTGAACTCAGTGCGGTTTTCACCCGAGGTGGTGGGTAACATGATGATGAAGTCAAGGATTTTTAAACAGGGTTAAGGAATGAAATGCATTCAAATATAGTGGTGTCCTGTATAGATGATTACACCGAGATGGTGAATAGAGCTTCGGTGGCTGAGCAGGATCTGTTGGGAGCTCCAGGCGGGGGAAGAGTGGTGGTACTCATGGGGAATAGAGGGAACTCTAATGTTGGGTTCAAGAGAAGGAGGGACACTTATTCTCAGGGTGGGAATATAGCATATAATTTGATTGCATGATTGTTAAATCTTACTCTGAATCCCCAGATAAAGATGGAATGTTTTTAGTGTGGTTCTACGTGCCACATCAAGCGGGATTGTATGGACCAACCTTGAGCATGTCAAAATTGTTAGCATATGGGGAATCTGTAGTGTTATTGTCGAAATTCTCCATGGTCTGATGCGCGCGACACTCCTTAGAGATCGCAGACATTTTATGCTTCGATGAGATAGGGACAGCCACACACCCCTCGTCAGCCGAGTAATGTGGGTCATGGTGATTATCGGAATACCACAACGCCTCAACAGGGAAATAAACAGCAGAGTGTGGCAAGAAAACATGTGTTTAGAGCTGATCATGTTGTGGTGGTTGATCACTCGGGACCATCCATGGTGTGAGGTACTATTATTTTAAATTCTACCACGATGCAAGTGTTGTTTGATATGGGAGCATCACACTCTTTTATTGTTGCACATTTGGTTTATTTGTGGGATTTAAGGGTAGAAATGAAGCCCTCAGTTTTGAAACTTGAAACTCATATTGGTCAATGAGAGTGTCGAGTCTTCTTATGTACAACATGTTGTATTGTTATGGGAGAGGTTGAGATAACCTATAATTTCTTAGTGCTTGAGATAAATGGATATGATGTAATCGTTGGAATGGATTGGCTGGTGGATTTTAAGGCCCACATCGATTGTGAAACATGAACAATGGATTTTACAAAACACGATGGAGTTAGACATCTCTTTAGATGAGAGAAGCATGAACGGAAGGGTGAAACCGGTTTTTTGTCACCATTAGTGGGTACTTTATCTTAACAATTGGTGGTATGGTTGTTGGAATCAGTAAAGGGTGTTGAAAACACTATTCTTCCAGTAGTTATAGATTAGTCCATAGATTTTTTTCCTGAAGAATTATCTGGGTTCCCTCTTGTAAGAGAAGTGGAGTTTATGATTGATCTCCTTCTGGGGACTAGTCCTATCTCACTTCCATCTTATCAGATGGCACCATATGAGTTGTGGTAATTGAATGACCTGTTTGGAGAGTTAGAAAACAAAGTGTGTATCTGGACTAGCATGTCTTAGTGGGAAGCACATATGTTTTTTGTGATAAAATTGGATGAAACATTGAGTGTCTATGTTGATTATCATTGACTTTATGATGTTATGATAAAGAATATATATCCACTTCTACAAATTGATGATTTTCTCGACTAGTTGAGGGGATCCTAGTGGTTCTCCAAGATTAACCTGAGGTCGGGATATCATCAATTGTTGGTGAGGAAGGATGATATTTTTAAAATAGCTTTTAGATGTTGATATGGCCAATATGAATATTTTGTTATACCCTTTGGTCTATAGAATGTGCCACATGTGTCTATGGTGTTAATGAATCAGAAATTTCATAGATATCTGGATTCATTTGTGGTGGTGTTTGTAGATGATATTCCGGTGTATTCAATGTCAACGGTGGAGCATGAGCATCACTTGGAGACATTATTGGGTATCTTGAGGGATCATCAGTTGTATGCCAAATTGTCCAAGTGTGACTTTTGGATATATGAAGTTCATTTTATTGGCCATGTGATTTCTGAAAGAGGTGTTTCAGTGGATTCAGAAAATAAAGAGGTTGTTATCTTGTGGAATTTTCCAAAGAATGCTTTTGAGATACAGATCTTTCATCTTCTAGCTGGGTATTGTCGTCATTTTGTTCATGAATATTCACGATTGGATTCGCCAATGACTATTTTGACAAGGAAAAATGTTCCATTCCTATGGAATGAGAAGTGTTACTAGTGTTTCGAAGAGAAAAGGATCGACTTAAATCAGCACCAATATTGGTTTTTCCAGAACCAGGAAAAGTCTATGTAGTGTATTGTGATGCATTAGGATCAGGGATAGGGTGAGTTCTCAAGCAAGGGAATCATGTGGTTTCATATGGCACACAGAAGTTGAGTTTGCATGAGAAGAACTACTGAACTCATGAATTTGAGTTGGCAGTAATAGTCCATGCATTGAAAGTGTGGCGTCATTATCTCTGTGGTGAGAAATTCACTGTATATACAGATCATAAGAGCTCGAAGGACATTTTCTCACAAAGGGATTTGAACTAGAGGCAATGGAGATGGATGGAATATCTCCATATGTTGGATTTTGAATTGATGTACACACTGAGTAAGGTAAATTCAGTGGAAGATGAATTTCATAGAAAATCATATGCTCAGGAGGTAAAACAGGCATCAGACTGGTGGAATTTGATGTTGGTTATAACCAATATGCGGTTGGAATGTGAGGACCATGGCGATAGAGCGGTCTTCTTTCAGGTTTTTGTTGATTCCTGACATGGTTGGCCTCGTTAGAGAGGCACAAATATCTGATTCAGAGTGTGTGACCATGGGGTCGAGACTCAATGGTGTGGAGACCATTGATGGTTGGAATCTGAATGGAGATTTAGTTTTGTTTTTTTAGAATCTGATGGATGTACCAATAGATTGTCAGGAGGATCTTATCATGGCGTATCATCATTCCAGGTGTTCTGTTCATCCTATAATTCAAAAAATTTCTACAGCGTTGAAAGAGCAGTTTTGGTGGGCTGGTATGAAAAGAAGAGTGGTTGAGTTTGTTTTGAGATTCATGACTTGTCATCGGTTCAAGGAAGAGCATCAGAAGCTAGAGGAAATATTGCAGACATTACCAATCCCTGTTTGGAAGTGGGATCAAATAGCTATGGATTTTGTCACAAGTCACCCAAGAATGGTGAAAAATAACGATGCCATTTGGGTGATAGTGGATCAACTAATGATGTATGCCCATTTCATTCCAATTCGTGAATATCATCCGGTAGAGAATCTATCCAAAATCCATATCTAGGAGGTGGTAAAGAGTCATGGTGTTCCAATTTCAAATGTAGCAGATAGGGATCCGAGGTTTACATCTCGTTTCTGGAAATCCTTGAAGCAAGACCTTGGGACGCAGCTGACTATGAGTATATCGTATCACCCTCATAAGGATGGTCAATCCGAGAGGATGATACAAACTTCTGAGAATATGTTGTGGGCTTGTGTAATGGATTTTGGTGGCTCGTGGGAGGAGCACATGTCATTGGTGGAGTTCTCATACAATAACAGTTATCAGACATCCATACAGAGGGCTCTGTTTGAAGCATTGTATTGGTGACCATGTCATTCTACACTATGTTAGGTGGAAATGGGTGAGTCATCGATGGTTGGACCGAGCCTTGTCCATGAGACTACAGAAAAGTGCACGTTGATCAGGAAGAGAATGGAGATAGCTCAATGTCATCAGAAATAATATTCAGATCATCGTCGATGGCCATGGTCGTTCGAGGTGAGTGATCATGTGTTCTTGAGGATCTCTCCTAGGATGGGACATTATAGGTTTGGGAAGCAGGGAACGTTATCTCCGAGGTATATTGGACCTTTTGAGATTCTTGAGAGGGTTGGTGAGGTGGCATATCGTTTGGCCTTACCAGCACGATTTAGTGCGGTGCACAATGTGTTTCACGTGTCGTTGGTGAATAATTATCAGCCGGATCAGGGCCATGTGATTTGATGGGATCTTATTGAGCTTGAACCGGATTCTTCGTAGGTTCACGTGACAGTGCAGGTTGTAGATAATCATGAGAATGTCTTTTGGGGTAAAAGCATTGGATTAATTTGGGTTTTGTGGAAACATGGTCAGATTCAAGAGGATGCGTGGGAGCGGGAGAAATAAATGGTTGAGCAGTGGCCCGAGCTCTTTCAGCAAAGGGCGGGATCACTACTTTCCGAGGACATAATTTAAAATGGTGGGGAGAATGTAATACACCATATTTGAGGTATGTGGCCTTTTTAGGAATTTTTATGTGCATAATGTTCTTGGGATGTGTTGGGAATAGGTTGGGAGTGTTTGGAATGGTTTTAGAAGTGTTTGGAGGTTTTTAAAGGGGTGCACAGTTTGAGCACAGTTAGTGGAAATCGTTCGGGTTCTCTCGAAAACCGTGCTGGGGAGGCAGTAGGCTTCGCTCGTCCTGTGCACAGTTTTCCAAAACGTGCGTGGGAACCATGTGGACCCTTGCTCTCGAGGCAATAGAGTACGCATTGTTAGTGCACAGTTTTCCAAACCGTGCGGACTAACTATGCTGCCACTTAATAATTGGGTTATAAGTTCTGGGGGCCCTTGGGCTTAACCTATTTCACTCCAAACATCATCCCATTCATGGATAACATGGGTTCTTCGGTTCTTATGTGGTGGTGGAGCATTCCCACTCATTTTGGATGCATTTTGAAGAGGGTTATTTGAGTTTTGAAGGTGATTGCTCCCTGTAAGTCTTCTCTCATGGTTTCGTTGTGTATCCCACTAGATATGCTCTTCCCACTTTCTTGGTTTTCTAGATATTCTACTGTTTTGTGTAGATATAAGGTTTTGGTTTCCTTTGGTTATGTTTTTAAGGCTTTTAAATGTTAGGGAATGGGAACTAGAGAGGTTCTGATGGTGCATTTTCTAGATTTGATGTGTAGTTGATTGTGGGTCGATTCATGGGAACCCTAAAGGTAAGTGGATTCTCTCTCAAATCCACTTGGTTAGAGCTAAAGATTATAGTTACAATTAATTTTTTGTTCTTTTAATTAATTGGGTATTATGTGTGAAATTTTTTATAAATTCATTGGGTGATGTTTTGGGGATTTTTGGGAAAAAGAGGGTCTTGTTGGGAAATTCTATTGATGTGGATTTTATAATAGGGATTTTAAAATGGGATGCCTTGGTTGATTTTTGAAAATGATTCATGCAAATGGTTTTCAATAAGTGGTTTGTTTTATTGAAATATTATCTGGCATGGAAAATGTATTTCAATAATTGGGTGATTTATTTAAGTGGATTGATATGTAATGGAATTGGTTGATTGCATGTGATTGTTGCCTCTATGGGGAATATACTTGGAATTGGATTGTTTGAATGTTTTTTGGTAGTGGTGAGAATTATCACTATAAAAAGGGTATGGATAGTATATGGAAGGGCCACTATCAATTGTAAGTGGACGAGAACTAACACTATAGTGTGAATTAGGGAACGGGTTGTACGGAAGCTCCACCGTTTTGTTGTTATGCCTGTTTTGTTGGGCATTGCATTACAAGATGGAATTTTTTTGATAATGTGTAAATGATGTGATGTCTTGTGGCGTGTTTGGTTAGATTTCCCTTGGTTTCTTGGTTTGGGTGTGATGGCTTGGTAATGGCTTGTTTTGAATTATGAAAATGGTTATACTTGTGATTTAATTTATATAAATTGTTTTATATAAATGTTCTAATGGTTTTATCCTATAGTCATGTGTAGGGAAGTCATTTGGGGAAACCCTACTGAGTTTTAGTAGTCACCCCCTACTTTGGAATGTTGGTGCCTTTGTAGATGTTGTGTATCATGACATGGGAAATGGTATGTAATCACCCTCCTTTAGTGGAGCATTTTTATTCCTTGGTGGAGTCTGGAGCATTGAGCTTGGTGTGGAGTTGTGGTGGTGTCTTGGCTCGTAGTGTTTGTTGTTTAGTTTTTTGGTTGTACTCTAATATGGTCAGATGTATTTGTTTTGGGATGTAATGTGGAACAAACTTGGTTTCCTTTTGGGAATTCATGATTGGGTAATTGAATTGACATACATCATATAGTGGATGATAGTGGATGGTTTGGTTGGTTTTTTCTTAATGGAAAATTTTTCCCCAACTTGATCATGAAGTCCTCGGAATTTATTTCCATCCTTTGGTGTCTTGGGAACGTCGCATAAGGCCAAGTAGCCCTCACCGCCTCCTAATGCTAATGATGTAAGGGAATGGTGATAAAATTATGATGTAATATTTATGTAATAAATTTTTGGGACACCTAAATATGAAGAAAAATAAGTGGTGTGACTATCAATAATAATTAATAAACATAAAATTTAAAAAATGCTTTGAAAACATGGTATAAACATTAAAAAAAATAATTATTAATTAAAATATAATAATCAGGACTTATGGAATAAATCACAACACACTATGAATTTAAAATAGAAACATTTTATTTGATAACATATGCTACATGCAACATAGATCATGAAAACCCTCAGAAAAATATTTCCTTCAATTCAACTGCTTGGATATGCGTATGAAATTTGTAACCCTAAGCCTAAATGAACCATAATATAGTTTACTCTTATAACTTAGTTGTTAAACTAGAAGGTATGAATGGAAATAAAAAAAGTATAAAAATTACTGTTCTCTATTGGATACTAATAAAATAATAAACATTTAATATAAAAAAATTTATTTCAATGAGAAATATTTTCTGAAGAACATTTTAGTATCATTATGATCTAAGCATTTAAAATTTATTTTTAATATAATATGAGAGTTTATATTAAAAATTGAGATTTTTTTAAAATTATTCATATCAAGTTTTTTTCATTGAAACATTTCTATTAAATGATAGATAAGTTTCATTTTTAATGAACTTTTAAAAATATTTTTTTCTTTTTAAAAACTATATTTTCATTCAAACAATTTTAAATATTTAAATTAAATATTAATTAATAATGAAATGAAAATTATTTCGACAATATTAAAATTGAAATAATTAAAGACACTATAAAAAATTTTATATTGTATTTATATATTAAAATGTTTGACATATATGATTATTACATTTTTGGAAAGTAACATGCATGTCGCTTCCACGGGTATAATTTAAAATTTCATTATGGAACACTATTGTATTGAATTTCCAATATTATATTCCATATTTTTTAATCATTATGATTTATTTTATCTGAATATTACTACTAAATTTTGATAAATATTTATACTAAAATGATAAATTATTTATTATTTTTGTTAAGGTCAATAATGATTTACTACAGTGTCAAGCTATAACGATAAAGGTTAAAATGACCAATAATATTTTTTAAAAAAAATTATTGAAATATTTATTAAATATTGATAATAATTCTCTCTAGTCACCCATTTAAAAGGGATGTTACTTGAAAAAAAATATGCATGTAAATGATCTTCTTAAAAAATTCAAGTGTTTCCTCTCTGTATCATATAAAATTACACCCCCTCTACTATGATAATCACACATCCAAATACATTTTTTAAGGAAATATCTACCCAAATTAATTTTCTTCTCCCATGAAAACATCAGGTAACCTTTTGTTGATCTTAAACCAATTATAGGAAAACATTTTTTAAAACTAGAATTAAATGTATGATTTGATGATGATGATCCTAAATGAGAGTCGTTATGTTATTTCATCCTACTCCTCCATTAAATATTATTAAACCATGATAATATTATAGCCTAAATATCTTAAATATATAGATTTTTTATTCTATAGGATGACCTATTACAATCTCAACTTCAATCCAAGGGAAGAAAATCAATTGATCATGTTTTTGGAGGACTTATGCTACACAAAATGATACATTTCATGTTCCATAAAATCCATTCAAATATGGATATAATGTTATTTTTAACACATTTATATGATATTTATGAAATTATTATACATCGCTCAATATAATATCATATAAAACATCTTAGTTTCTATGTAATTTATATTAAAATATCATCAATCATTTATACAGAAGACAACCACCTCACGAAGATATGTGATTCATTTATAACATATGATGAATATTTAATGTAGTATATATATATTTAATTTATATATGTAATATATATATACATATAATGATATTGATTATTCAAAATTAATATATCAAAAAATTCATTACCCTTTCAACTGTTTTTGAAATGATAACAACCCTCATGCTTTTGTTCAACCTACAATCTCCACAAATTGATGTGATCCATTCATAATGATAAATTTTTTTTTATGAATATAAAATTAATTCAAATAAAAAAAATTATATTATATTATAATTAAAAGTATGTAGATGATGTAAGTGTGTAATATTCTCATAAACCAGAGCATTCACTGTAAATCATGTATGATAAAACATGTTAGTTATAAATAAAAAGAATAATAATTATGAAAAATTATTGAAAAATAAGTGAGAAGATGCTATAAAAGTAAAAAAATATTATATTAAAAAAATGAATATCATTATGGTATAAATTTATAACATTCCTAATACCATTATATAGTTTGATAGATAATTATCAACCATAATAAATTAAGAATTAATTTATTTTACTTCAATTAAACTTAATTAACAAATATTGAAATGTTATGCATCTCAATTATTTTATATAGTGTATATACATATCATTTTACCTGTAATATCATTATCAATTAATAATAAATTTGTATTATATTTGAAATTTATTTTTTTCAAATATGGAGATATGACATATGACTTTCCTTGTCCAAGAGAATTTCAATACTCAATTTCCATTTATTATGTGATATTACTTATTAATATTCATTTATATTATAATACTATCTATCTAACGAATTTTGAAAATATTTTTTTTATTAAGAATTTGTTTATGTTGATTTACAATTTATGCACAATATTTATTAATTAATTATTTTCACTACAATGTTATGATCCTTATGTTTTTTTATTTCACAATCTCATTTCAAGAAATCATGAAAAATAAATGTTTTTAATATTATTTTATATATTTTCATGATTATTTGTAAAGATATTTATTTTAAATTTATTTTGGAAAATTTTATTTTTAATAAGAGATTTACAATAGAAAAAGATATTATCATCAATTGTGTATTTAAATATCATGTTATGAAATTCATATTAACAATGAAAATTACACTTTATTTTACGTATACATTACTTGGGAAATTATGTTTTGATACAATAATGATTGATTATATATATGTTTTATCGTCATTTGGACAAAATATTGTATTAAAATTCACATTCCGTAACATTTTTTTCCAATAAATTTCTTTATAAATATTATCTTATTTATGATCATTAAAAATTATATTTGACAAAAAAACCTCAATTATTTATCATGCACAAATTTATTTCTTAATTTCTATTTCATTAATATAGATGTTTTTCTAAAATGAATGTAAACTTTTCATCGAGGGAAATATTTAAAAATTTATATTCTTTGATCAATTCACATATTTGATGATAAATCACAATGTTCACGAAATAAATAGACAATTTAATATATTAATAATGTTTTGGAAATAATTTTTTGGCACGATTAATAATTATACATCATTGATGCTTTAGTAGTCCCATGTGGCCGACCAGTAAGCTACTATTATATTTTTTTACTGAAACTTTTATTTTCTATTATGAATGGTTTTTATAGTAGATGTATAATGATACATGAGATCATATTTTGTAATAATTATGAATCTTATTCATTGAGTATTAATTATTATTATCAATGATATATTCTCCTTAATGTTATTTCTAGAAGTATTTAATTCTTAGATTTTTCTTATATGGTGTCTATTTTATGTTATATTCCATTCCATATTGATTATGACATATTAATTAATGAGAGAAATGAATTTAAAGTGTATTGTTCATTTATTTATTTATTTACCTTTAATTATTTATTATTCTTATTAAATCAAGACATATCCCACCATAATTGACCCCTACAATGCATCTTTCCCCACCCTTCTATTTCTTCCATTCCCATGTATCTCGGAATTTTACTGTAAAAGATATAAAAATATATATTATATGAATAATGATATTCTTGTGAAAAATAGTATATTCAAATTTAACACATGTATTTATATTTTTCTAGGCTCTGGGTAATATTAAACCATTTAGTCCATCATGGTGTGATACTTTATATCTTAATCAAATGTATTAATGTATTCCTCAGTTCTTTGTTATTGGATTCTGGGTAATTATAAATGGAATTAGAATATGATTAGTATAAGCAATGTAAACTAGATTTTGGAAAACGTATATTAGGGAACATAACTCAATTATAGACTTTGTGGATAGGTATTGAATAACTTCCTAGAATTATAGTATTATAGAGATTGTGTGCATTTTATATAAATAAATCCCTATGTGGATATGTAAATTATTTGTGGATCTATATCATTTAATTATTGTGGTAATAAATATGAAAGGGAAGTGTTAGGATTTACTCATGAATTACCTATACAATATAATGTGAATTAGTGCAGACATGTTTTGCACTCATGGGAGATATGATTTTGATAATACACATTTTTTTACATACTATTATGAAGGATTTTGATATATTTTTATAGTGAAATAACTATGAAAAAACTAATGTTTATTATTTTTAAAATATTTATTAAAAAACATTTATATATCTTATGATTTATTTCTAATGTTTCCCTCAATAATAGTAGTTTACCACACAATGATTTTTGGATTTTGACAATGGAGAGAACAATACAGAATCATTTTAATAATGAATAAGATGGAAAATGTGGAGACTATGTGTAATGGGGAGATGAAGAATGTACTTGGATAACATTAAAATGTCTATGATCCTTTCCCATGTAGTTGACGAATTTTCATAAGAAGATATAATTAATTTCATCACCACAATATCTAAAAAAATTTCTTCATGAATTTCCACATTATCTCATATTCAATTAAATGATTTAAAATTATCATTCTTTAAGAATTAATAGATATTGATGATCAAAAAAATGATAGGTCATTACATATCTCCTTACAAAAAAACAGTGAAAAAATGTTATCTAGTGAACATAAATATTCATATGCAGAAGTATCACTATAATGTCAGAAAATTTATCAATTTAATAACCTAAAATTTCATTAAATATTTAACCTTGTTATGATTTTTAATGCTTAAAATACCACAACATTAAATATGATGGCACTAAATATTTCCATAATAGCTTTGTATTGATCCCCAATTTACCATAATTTAGCAATTCGTAGTCAAAAATATATTATGATAATACCAACATAATATAGTGTCAAGAAACATGGTAGTAAACTAAATTACTTTATTACCTTACTGAATGAGTGAATGATTTATTATAGAAAAGGTTTTTTCATATATTCATTAAATTAAATAATTAAACATAATCAATGATATAATATTCAACATTGTCGACATGTAAATTAGTAGTTATAAGTTCATTGATACTATCCAATTTTATTTATCAAAATCAATCATCACATTATCTAAGAAAAACATGATTTTCAAAGAATCTTTAACACAATAAGTGTATCCTTACCTTAATGAAAATATCACCATTACATTAAATATCTTCTTTGAATTATGAACATCATTTAACATATCTTTTCAAATCAATGATAGGTATCATATACTAAAAATATATACAACATCTCAGGATTCATGTAACGTAATCCTCGAATTGAAAAACATTAAAACATCAATAATCCATCATTATTCTAAAACAAGTATTGAGGATTCTTCATCATATTACATAATTTGTACTTCTACTATTATGACATATGAATCATGTATTTAGGTTTGTCAAACTCAGTCTCGTAAATCATTTTATTTTTAAGGTATACAATACATGAAGAACATCTCATACCATTGATATGACATTCATAGTCTCAGTATCCTCATCATTTTAACATATAATCATTCCCGCTTTATGATTCACTACATGAGATTTCCACTTAGGAAATCAATTTTTATAATTCCCATACTATTCAAATTTAAAACATTCAATCTTCACAAAGTTCCTAATTCTAAAATTCATTTACTATTAAATGAAAGCACTGTGTGAGAGAAACAAATTAAGGTAAACAACTTCGTAATCATGATAAAACATATATAGCATTTTTAAATAATATCACCTTCATTAATTTAAATAAAATAGGTATATCATAATTTATTCATAGTCATATATTTATAATATCAATCACAAAGATTCAGAAAAGGGTTTTTAATTTCTAATTAATATCCCCAGAGAGAATCAAACAAGGTGTGTGGAAATGGCTATTGTAGTGCACTAGTTTCCAATTGAGTCTAGAACAATAATGTTTTATTAGGGTTATTACACATATATACTTGATTTACTAATCAAAATAATAAAGTAATATCAAGAAATTTATTTAATTTCATGTAATGTACCCATTAAATCCATTACTATTTTTCAATGTAAATATTCTATATATTAACTCATACTTATATTTATTTTTAGATACACCTATAGATATGTCCTAAAAATTATAATGGGTCTAAATATTGTTTTATTATCATTTTTTTAAATGTTACACAAAAAATTATTCTCTTGTACCAACTATAATGACCTAATCTTAATGTACATATAAATTTCATTACATTTGGATATTATTAATACATTATAGAATAGACACACCAATACCAAATAAGTCTAGTTTCTTTTGTATTATGGAATCCTAAAAACTAGAATATAAGTGAAATAAAGCATATCCCATAGGATTATTCATTCCTAAAATACTTTATAGACACATAATACATAACACAACACTTAATATCCCGAGGACAAGAAACATAAAAATGGGTGATATGAGTTGATTTATTAAGGGTAAACATGGGAGTATGTAAGAATAAACATGAGTGTACGTGTATGAGATTTTGATAATATAATTAAGACATAATAACCATAATATAAATTATAATAATAATGGATAATGTAATCATGATTCCAAGTTCATATGTTGTGCATAATAATTGAATCAAGATAATAATCCATGAAATAGTAACATAGGATGAAGATATGAAGTTTTCCCAGAAATATAAGAATATATATTTTCCCATAGTAGTAAGTGTATAATTAACTTGTTCATTTTAGCAATATAGGTTCACTCCCCATACTATATTTGTATTCATTATTCACTCCCATGACCATTTTAGTTGTCTATATTCACCCACAATAACATCATAGAAGACAATATTCATTACTGAATTGAGTTCACTCCTCCTTCTAGCCATGTGAATCTTATGAGTTATAATATTCACCCAATGAATTTCTTGTATATTTATGTAACAGACATCTTATAATTAATCAATACATAAGTGTTTCACAAGTTCCAAATTAATATTATCGTAAACGATGACATCAAATTGATTTCATATACATGTAATCATTACAAAATCATTTTTAAAGCATTATGTTTCATAATAATTTAATCAAATAATTACCCTTAAAAAAGTGTGATTAATAATCTCATAACCCATGAATGTGAAATGGGTATCATATTTATATAACCCATGAATGTCATAATTGCATTGTTATACAAATATAACCTAAAATAGAAATGTGTTTCATAACCATAATTCGATAAAAATATATTACATTTAAAGAAATTATATGAATGAAAGTCTTCGATTATATCCCCAATAATTCATCAATAACCCCAATATATTTAAAAAAATAGTATACCAAAGTATATATATATTTTTAAATAATTTTATTAGAAAAATATTCATTCTTCTATAAAATACTTTTGATAACACATAATGCTTTTTGAAAACAATTCACCCTGTAATAACCTTGAAAAATTATAAATTTATATTCAAAACATTTGTAGAAAATAATTCAATGAAAAAATTATAAAATATTAAAAAAAATTGAAAAAAAAATTCTTTGAAATATTATAATATAGGCTTTAAAATTTTTTGAAAACTTATTTCCATGAATAATTATAGAATATCATTGTGAAGAATTTGAAATCCATTTTCAATGAAAAATTTTAGCATACAATTGAATACATTTTGAATCCCAATTTACTTAAAATCCAATAAAAAAATTGTTAAAACATATTAAAATATATTTTCCTTCAAATAATATAAAACAAGATTGAATTTATTTGAAATCATTTCCCGTTGAAAATTACATTGACAATAATAAATGGAAAATTTGAACACTATAAAACATTTTTAAATTCAAAATACGATGAAACTTCGATATTAATATCATTTAATGAAATTTAATACATATTTTAATACATAGATTTTCAGTAAAACAGATTTCTGACCGAAAATACAAATTGGATAAGATTTTCAAAAAAATACATATTTATCATAAGTAACAATGAGTGGGAAAATGTTACTAATAATTGTATAAATAATTAATTAATAGAGTAGAATATAATTTATAAGTTTTCTTTAGATAATAACCATACAATTTCATCAATGGAAGCAATATATTAAATAATCCTAATAAACAATGATATAAATGAAAGAAACTCTTAAAACATGTTATGATTGAGTCATACCAACAATGTTGGAAAATAAAATTACATGAACATTTAATTGTTTGTAAAATAAGGTAATTAATGATATAACATTTGAAATAGAAAATTTTTACACCTCATTACAGAATATAGGTTCATAACAAAACATGTGTCTAAAAGAAGGAAAATTCATAAAAAGAATATATAATTTATTTGGTAATATTTGAAACATAAAAAACATAAAATATAGATAATAAAAATATATTTTTAATAGGATTCAAACTATATATTATTGTTACTATAGAAACCACAAAAATTAAATTAATGTGGAATAATGCATGTGTCTCATGGATATAAAAAGTGAGATGAATTTCAAATTCCTTAAGTCATGACTATCATTGTAGTTGAAAAAATTAAATATAAAATAAATATATATTTATTGTACACATATTATATAAATATATTCTTATATATCATTTAATATAATATTTAATTATTAATTTATATTATCCAATTATTAAAAATTCCTTTTTCATGTAATGTTTGGGGTCATAACTGCTTTGTTTATTATATGTGTTTTGAATAATTTTTTATGATCCAATTCCATATATAATGATTTGGTTATTTATAAAATGTATAAAATTACATATTATGTGTATATTTAATTAAAATAATCAATAAAATATAGAAATTTGAAATGGAATAAACAATTTATGTGGAAGATATGACATTCGTGTGCCTAAACATTGTTTCTGTTATATTGCCGTATTGAAAGAAAGTAAGTACTGGATATTTATATTTATATGATATAATTAACATATAATTGTTATTTTATATATTTTATATATGTTCCCTAAACCCATAATTAATAAATTCCATGTATAGTTTGAATGAATCACATCTCTTTGATGGAATTATGTGTATGTGGTGGTGAAAAATTATAAAAACAAAATAATAGTACATTTAAGATAATAATTGTATTATATATGAATGTTATAATAATATTTTAGAGGGTGGATCATGAAATCAAAACAAAGGATCTTGAGGAATAATGTTTCATATTCATTGAGTAACACATTTCGATTTACACCAATGGGATTCCTCAGTTGGATTTATGTCAAAAGGGAGTATTATATAATGAATATAAAGGATTTTGGAGGATTTTTTTTCAGTTCTGGATGCTACAATGTGTCATGAATGGTGTAAGAATGATAAGATTTGATGAGTTCCCTTTTATAGGGGAGAAGGAGTGACATTATTTGAAATATTATAAGGTAAAACTATTGACTAGTCTCTCAAAAATCATGTGTCTAAATTATTTTTTCAAATTAGATAAAATATTTAAATTGCTCAAAATATGTGCATAAATTGAATTTAGGACATTTTTTAAGGCCTTTAGCTATATAAGATTAATGTTTATCCATTATGTAATCATGTTTTTGTCTTAATAAATGAATTTAATTTTAATTACCTTAACTATTATTTTTTGTTAAAAAGCATTATTAAACTTATTAAAAAACATAAAGTTCTATTATTGCAAATATGAAATAATTATTTATAAATTCTAATCAAATATGTGGCTGAAATTAATGTAGATTTAATCCCATTTATAAGATGAATTTTTGAGTTATTATTGTAAAATGATTGAAAGTCTACTAAAATGTTATATCAAAATATATTGTGAATTTTATAGAAATGATCATAATTTTATTAGAAGATATATACATGATCTCATGAAATATAAAAACTAATAAAAACACGATTTTTCAATATTAATAAATTATAATCAAATGTAGTTATACACTAATATTCCGCATTACTTACTATTTATCAAAATGTGTAATTAAAAAAATGTAAAATCCACCCAATGTAAATTTTTATGTTTATATTTAATAAATGTAGTTTATTCTTTCAAATAAAAACATAATTTTGTAAAAAATTGTATTTTTAATTTGTTTTCCATTAAAACCTGATAAAATTAACTTTTAGAAAAATACATATTATTATTCATAAAATTGGGTTTATTCTTATCTAATATTTTTAAAATCAATTATATGAGTATAAATATATTTATTTAGTATATAATGTATATAAATTTTAATTTAAATGTTAATAATTTTTTTTAATTTAATGAGATAAAATCGTGGTTGTACATAGAAAATTAATATTTTTGGAAAAGTATTATCATTATTTTTATAAATTCTCATAATTCAAAAAATACTATTTTATAACCAAGGATTATTTTGTAAATAAAATTTTTATTATTAATTGAATTGTATTCTTAAATTACACTCCAATAGCTTAATAGTTGTTATAAAAATGTTTTAAAAATAATAATAATGTTATATTTTATTTTTTAAAATCTTGTGTTGCGTTTAACAATAGTTACTGAAGGGACTCGGTAATGTCATATTATGAGCCAAAAACAGAGTTCGCTATACTGAATGCATTTCTTTGTGTTCACCATAGGGAAATATCATCATGGTGCTTCTTATAACTTAATCCAACTATAATTATTTTATATTAATTACCATATTCATTTTTGTGTGAAATGGAAACTACGAAAATGATTAAATTAATTCAATAAAATATTTCAATGATATTGGGTTGTTGTAATTTTACGTGATGAAGGTTGATCATAATATTAAATAATTAAAACTCATTTGAAAAAAATTTCGAAAAATAACATAATTATTGATATTTTTGTCAAAAAAATTTCAGAATAAAATGCATATTGTTTATTATAGGTAAATGATGTTTGGTATAGAATACTATTAAAAATTTCTCGACATAATAGTAAATGTATTGGAATTATTTAATGATTAAATTATCAATTATATTTTAGTAATTATGTGTCATAATTATATATAAATGTTTTAGGTATTATATAAATATGCTTTTCTAAAAAGTGCAACCCATATATCGGGTGAAAACCCATTGCATATTGCATACTTCTAGAGAATAAACCCATAATAGAATGGAGGTAAGGGGTTAATTCCAATCACAAACCTATATGATGATATATATTATATGTATATGGTTTTAATGAAAATATTTAGTGAATAAATAATAATGGTTAACCAATGGGGGTTACTATTTAGGTTAAGAGGTTGTTATATTATATTGGATAACACGTGCTAAGAATTTGTTTTAATATAATTCGAGATATGGAATTAATTTAAAAACATTTTCGGATATTATTATCTATTGAAAGTGAATTTTAGTTATTATGGAATGAAAATGATCTTTTTTATATTTATTTCCATGAGTATGTGATGAATCATAAATTGATCAATAGATAAAAAATGATGAATTTTTTCTTATGAAGTAAAAATATATCGAGTAAGTATAATTCCATATATTCTTAAATAGTAAAATAATTCCTCAAAATTAGTCAAAGGAACCCAAAAAATATTTTTTGATATTAATATATTTATAGTTGAATCAAAAGGACTTTTAAATAATAAAAAATTTATATTTATGAGATATGCATCTTTCTATTGCCCATTCACTCTCGGTTCATCAATGACCTCAATCACTATATTTGTATTTTTATACCTTTATTACATGTCCATATCATTACATTCAACCAATTATATCCTACATAAAAATTAATTTACATGTTATTCAACATTCCATTCTTACATCCCTTTCTCTATGATCATGAGTATGTTTATGTAACACTATTACGACTTGGCTTTTTTCAAAAATAGAATTTCAAAATGTCCAGCCCCTAATTATCAGGATCACATTCACATAAAGAGGTAAAAACATTTAGAAGATGGGGAGAGTGTAAAACCCTAATTTGTTTAAATAATAACAGTATATCTAATAGTGAATATGACATTAAATATAGTGCGTAAAAACACAAATATATAAGTTAAAATTTATTATTTGGGATAGTTAATAAATGAAACAATTCTAAGCTAAAATGAATAGTGAAAAATAATACTATAATATCTTCGTCAT
The DNA here is from genome assembly GCA_963277665.1 of Viscum album. Classification (NCBI taxonomy): domain Eukaryota; kingdom Viridiplantae; phylum Streptophyta; class Magnoliopsida; order Santalales; family Viscaceae; genus Viscum; species Viscum album. The sequence goes on along the minus strand of OY728142.1, from coordinate 1,216,278,397 downwards.
TAAATTACCATATACTAATAATATTAAATAATGTATCAATAATATTTTTTTTCTATTGAATAGAAGTATAATAGGAATAAATTAAAAAATAATAATTTATGAAAAATTGAATACTCATAAGAAAATTGTCTAACTTATTGAATATAATTTAACAGTAATTTTTACAAATGATTGAAAATTTATTTTAATAAATATAATTATTTATTTAAATCATCATATAAAAATTACATTATGATTATATATTTTTTGAAAATATACATGCTTTGATGAATAGTGAAAATAATGATTCTTATTTAAAACATATATTCATTAAAATAATTTATCAGATTAAGTTAATTATTGATTTTATTAAAGAAAAATAAAAATATTAATTATTATTATTATGTTATTTATTTCATTTTAATTTGTTTTTTATTTAATTTTGAAAATAGAACCTTCTATTATTATGAGAATTTTTTCTTTTGTAAAATCAATTTTTCATTGTAACCGCATGTGTAACACCCCGACCCTAGTTACCCAGAGTCGGTGCATTATTACATAAAATTGGATTGATCACAAGAAATATCAAATCTCGAAAGACCGATTGATTTAGTAGCCTAGGAAACACTAGATATATTCATAAGTCTTACATTACATCATAAAATGAAAAACTACTACAACAACATATTGTCTCCATAATCCACACTCATAAACCCACATAATATCCCTGCAGGTCATTCATTATTTACTTCTTCACTTCCTGGGATAAATAAAACATAGAAAAGGGGTGAGCTCAAATGCCCAGTAAGGATAACAATATAGCAGAAACTTTCATAAATAAGAATAAACATTTAAGGCAATGTATAACTAAAACAAAAGCCTTTCAAACTTGAACTTTCAACATGGTATGGCATAAATAAAATGAAATAATGCCATTTACTTATTCACATGGATATTCTACTAATCGAATAATCACATGAAAAATCAATAACCACTTTCATAATGATGGAATGCATAATGCCAGACTATCATAACCACATAGCCAAGGCCTCGTGCCAAGACTACAAATAAGATTCTGTCAAGGCCTTGTGCCAAGACACTAGTTTGTCTCATGAGACCTACCGATGCATCGAGGAGCTATAGCGGGCTCCACCCGTCACATATTAAGTCCAATGCATTCCCATATGAAAAGGTTTAAACATAAGATAAACATTCGTATTAAAACTAGCATACGAAATGTCAATACTTTCACCATAAACAATGAATTGTATAAAAATAGCACATCCACGGTCAAACATATCACAAAACATTCAAGACAATATAGAAGTTTTGTATCATAATAAATCAACTTCAAATAATCTTAAAATCCATCAAAGTATGTTGACATAGATGAAACCAAAATTCTTTTTAAAGAAATATCTCCTTTTATTTTGAAATCATTTAAGATCCATATAAAATAAAACATTTTCTTTGAAAATATTCTTATAAGCTTGTAAGGGAAGCTTTGAAGATTTTATAACGGCAGAAAATAGCCGCACCCGCCGTATAAGTTAAAAAAACATTCTTACCTTAATTCAGTCGAAAAGGTTAAAAAGGGACTTG